>OY743146.1:3600000-4138153 GCA_963555695.1 Dasypolia templi | reverse complement strand
ACTCGACCCGGCCCGCAGCAGACGCACCGGGCGTCGGAGGAAGGCGGACAACGCCCTCTTCCGGTCCCCCTAAATGGGTCCAGGGGCGACGGATTCGGGGACATCCGTCGCCCCCCAACATCAGGACCCGAGAAGGCGGCGCGCGTAGTGTTCTGCGTGCGCCGCTTACAGACGTTGCGGTGGGAGTACACCTCACTCCCCCGCCCGAGACGGGGCCCGCGCAAGCGGGCCGGCACAAGCCGGGGTTGCGGAAGAATTATGTGTTCCCACGACCCCGGCGTAGGTGTGAAATGGAACACCGGGGTGGTTTTTAGTCAGTAAGAGTCTGACAGACCCCTCCGCCCGCCCCAGGGCGGAGGACATCCATGAGGATTTTCCACCCCGGGAACAAAAAAAAAAAGGGTTGTGTCGACTGACCGGGGAATCGAACCCAGGACCCCACGCTCAGCAAACACGCACAGAACTGCCTTCGTCTTCTGACAAAGATAATCTGCTACTGAGATCAGGTTTTATTTTTTGTATGGCATCTCGCAGGTCAACCTGTAAGGTTGTCGTCTGCTTAAGCGGACTTGCCTGTGGTGCCCTAATAAATTAAGGCCTCCAGCCAGGACTTAAACTTAAATACTAACTAAAAACTAAGCGACAACGCTAAGGGCACCCCCTGTGGGGTACGGACCTCGGCTCAGGGCGTCGCTGGAAGAGGGCAGCAAGGGACTAGCTGGATCAGGATTTGAGTGATTTAGGGACGAATTTAAAGCTACTAGCTCATCGGCGCGGGCTGGCACGAGCAAGAGTCGGGAGGGGCGTGGATTTGGGCGTCGCGGTGGGCCTCGGCGGCGAGAACGGTAGGACGGCGATCGGGTTTTGCGCTTGTGTAAGGTGCTGGTGGCCTTACTGCTCTCCTGGAGGAGGGTAGTGGCGTCGTTGGGGGCGATTAAAGTATGCCTTGGTCGGCGAATACTGTTAATGCGGGAGGTAGTGTAGCGGGCGGCCGCTGAGATCAAGGGGTTTGGGCATTTAAATGACAGTTTACTACGGGCTGTCAGTACAAAGTGGAGCCTGCTAAGAGTAAACGAGGCGCGCACGCGAACCGCCTTAATATGAGCGTTAAAGGTAAAGTTTTGATCGAGGATCACGCCTAGGTATTTGGCTTGCTTCTCCCAAGGGATTGGCTTGCCGTACATAGTGATCGGGTTTACTCGACAACGTCTCGAGAAGAGAACCGCCTGACTCTTATCGGGGTTGACCTCGATTCTCCATTTCCGGAACCAAGCGCCTAGGACGTTTGCGTAGGTTTGAATAGTACGAGCTATAGCATTGGGACAGTGACCGGTATAGTAAATGGCAGTGTCGTCGGCGAAGAGAGCCAACTGAGCCTTTTTACTCTTTGGGATATCGCTGGTAAACAGCGTGAAGGCTAGAGGATATATGACGGAACCCTGAGGGACACCGGCGCGAATGGAGGATGAGCTGGAGGGCTCAGACTTTGGCTTGCCTGGCTTTGGGATACCGATGACGGTTGCTTCTTTCCACGCTTGTGGGAAGTTGTTGTTGCTCAAGGCGACATTGAAGTTGGCGGTCATAAGCATTATTAGAGGGGCAGGTAGGAGTTTGTATACCTTATTGGTAATACCGTCCGAACCGGGGGCTTAACGAGCGTGGAGCCCTTTAATGATGTCGTGCACTTCGTCTGGAGTGACGGGAGGCAGAGGATCATCAGGGTCTTCGACGGGTGGTAGGGAGGCTCTCCGTTCGACTTCAGCGTCGACCTTGTTCAGGTGAGCCTGGTCTACTAGTTGAGAGCTGGGAGAACATTGAGACTCTAGGCTGTCAGCAAGGTATTCGGCCTTGTCGGTGCTGTCGAACGCGACGCTCTTGTCGGGGCGGATGAGGGGAGGCATGTAGACCTCCTTGGAGGAACGCAATTTCCCCTGAAGGTGCAAGAAGGCTTGGTGAGTGGGCTCGAGTTCGCTGAGCATCTTGTTCCAACCCTCTGAGCGAACCTCCCCTATGCGTTTCTTTACAGCACGCTGTAAATGGCGCAAGTGGGCTTTGTTCGCGTCACAAGGGAAGCAGTCGTAGGCAACAATAGCCGCATTCTTCTCGGTTATCAAGTCACGTACGTCAGTAGGCAGTTTCCAGCGATGGTCTTTCATCACCGGAACTTCCCGTGAACAATCCGTTAAAACGGATTGAACGTGCTCAGTAAACGATTCGATTGCGGCCGTCGTGTCGACGACTGACACTAAGTGATCGGGGATGGTGTCCAAGTGAGGCGACGTGGTGGATTTCAGTCTTTCGCTTACTTTCCTCCAGTCGGTTATCATCTGGGTCTGAGGGGGGCGGTTGGGATCGCTTGGGTGAGATCAGCTTCGAGTCACAGCGAAATTTATACTATATTGTGTCGCGTCGCTTTGCAAGCGCTACATGATGTAGCGCGCGCGACGCCGGTGCTCGTCGCGCTGCGACAGTCTCGACAGGTAGCTCCTGTGTGAACTGTCGCGCGCGTTTTCAAAGAAATTGTTCTACAGATGTAATATCGCAGAATCGCGAGCGACCGTGGCGTTGCGCTAGTGTGAACGAGCTTTAACGATTTGGGATTTTATTCTGTAATGTTGTGCATTTAAACTTAAATAAATAAATTGCAGGGCAGAAAACAGTGGCAAGAAAGGGAGGAGGCCTTTACTTAAAGAGGGGTCCTTAATTAATTTCTTCAACTTTATTTATTGCTTACTTTTTTTTTATTTTTTTTTATTTTTATAACGAGGCTTTAACTTAATTAGCCACTTATAATATCGTATTTAGTATTTAGCACTACGTACAACCGTTTGGCACTGGAAACTCCATGTTTCACTAGACTATCATACACACTGTTTAATTATCTTTCTGTAACTGCATCTATTTGAGAAAATTGAATAGCGTCAATTTCAATTAGGCGAGAATGTTAATGCATTCGAAAAACTATTCGGTTTTCAAATAAAGGATGGTAGAATTGTCTACGATTCGTAACCCAAAAGTGTTCCTATAAAAAACGTTTCGTCAGCGACGTTACCGTTGGCTTGCTACCTATACATCTGAATAGGTAATGGGAGGATTACCAATAACGATCCGTAACCCTAAAGTATGGAAGTAATGGTCTGTGGTTATACTATAAAAATGTCAAACGGTCAAATTGACTGTACGTAGTTCGTTTGCTTACCGGCCGCTTTGTGACCATTTTCGAAAGTTGTGTGGTATTTTTCAAGTGTAAAGTTTAAATTATTTTAAAATATCGAGTTCCGAAAGTGAAGTGCGTGATTTAGAAATGTTACATTTTTAATATACTATTGGATTCCAGCGACTCTGATTCAGAAGAAAATAATCGCCGTAAAAATTACTAATTACAATCACATTACAATTTTGGCAACACCAAGTCAACAAAACGTCTGAATTTCCAATTTTGCAAAATATTATCAGTGAAACTAATTTTGACCAAATCCTACAATAGTTATTCAATAGAAACCAAACCTGAAACTTGAAACAAACTTTAAAACCAAAAAAAGTGACCATAACACGAAATAACAAAATGTAACAAAGGGGAATGCCCACCGTCCATAGACACTTCGGCCTTCGGCATATGCAATTTCAACAATTAACTGGTCAAGGAATTGGTTTACAAAAATGTTAGGGTTTTTAAGATAAAATAGTTTTTAATCTGACTAACGCTTTTTACACTATTGCTTTACAATCATTGGATATTTAAGTTAGGGTTAAAATAAACGTCGGAATCCATTAAATAAGCTTATTTTATGGTTAAAATAACAGATCCGCAAGATTTAAACTCAGTAAGCCAAACGCAAACAATGAAAGTAGATTCTGTAGATTTTTGTGATTTTACACTTGACTGTGTCTTGACTTGACAGCCGGCCAGCGTAACTCAATGTTGCCACATTAGCAAAACAAAAAAATCGATATCGACTTTTATTCGAATCATAGTTTAATACAAAATTATAATCACTTATAACCCCACTGAAGATAAGTACGTTTTTATCTTATTTGATATTTATTGTGCTAAACATGAATTGAATTATTATTAAAATGTGTGGTATCGTTTTTGTTATAATCCTAATTATTCATTATTACAATATCAACTAATAAATAATTTGTCCATTTAATATCAAAATTAAAAACATAACACCGTATATATTATAATAGATCGTATAACAAGTAGGATGTGATTTTATTAATTAAAAAATCCATGAAACATAATCGATTATTTCGTGAACGAAATTGATATGTATTGGCAATACTGCTGCGTTATCCACAACCGTGAATGTCATTTATCATTTCAGTACTTTTTATAATTGCAAAAATATTGCAATTTTTTTCGGATAAATGAATAACATGTTAAATAAACAGAAATTACGACGTTTTTTTTACTTATACGTAAGTTATTGTGCCTTTAGGGCCGAAAACGGGCATCCCCCGACTCTAGAGCTACGCGACCGAAACCAACCGTACCAGCCTGGCAGTGCAGAATTGAGCACCGTATTGGTGGGGCCAGAGCGCTCATCGGCAAACTAATATGCTACAGGTACGGCAATACTCGTCCAAGAGTGATGCGCTTTGTGAGGCGGGCGTTCTCAGGGACTGATATTAGCTCTCAGAACTATCTGTCCTGCGTCACAGAGCGCAACGACTTCCTGAAGCAGAAAGTGTATGCATGGGCTAACCGTATTCGTAGGTATAAGCGGCGAGTAGAGCGATACACTCAGAATCGCACCTTCCAAAGCGATAAAAAGGTGCGTTTATAGGAGTTGGGAGCGACCGAACCAAGGTGTGGCTGACACGTGCCTGCCAGATGATGATGCCATGTGTCCTTCCTGGCGCAGTATCTGGTCGGTGCCTGTCAGTCACACCGAAGGTGATTGGGCTCGGGAAGTCGAGCGAGCATGCAATCCAATACCAGAAATGGGAGCTATTACCATCTGCCCCCAAGATGTAGCTTATGCAGTCCGGCCGTTGCCTAACTGGAAGTTCAGACGGGCTGCAGAACTTTTGGATTAAATGGTTTACAAGATCTTACGCTCGCTTGGCGGCCCAGTACCAGATGGCGTTGGAGTTTGGTTCGCTACCCCAGTTCCTAACAACAGGAGTTACCCACCTGCTCCATAAATCAGGTAGCACCGCGGAACCCAAAAATTATAGGCCGATCACGTGTTTACCGATGGTCTATAAAGTGATTGCATCCATTTTGAGAGCTAAAATTAACAAACATATAGACATCAACTCCATCATGTCTGCCTCTCAAAATGGATGTAGGAACGGGTCCCGCGGTACTAAGGAGCTACTCCTCATTGATATGGCCATTGGCCAACAGGTTCAGAAAGGATCTGTCGACATGTTGGATAGATTACAAGAAGGCCTATGACTCGGTGCCACATACGTGGCTCATGCTCCACTCCAGCACCCGAGTTGTATAAAGTAGATGCAACTCTGCGCACCTTCTTGATGTCATGTATGGGGCGATGGAGGACGGTCCTTTGCTATCCAGGATGTCGGAATATCCTGAGGAATAGCGAGCCGATAAGGATCGAACGAGGCATATTTCAGGGCGATAGTTTGAGCCCGCTTTGGTTCTGCTTAGCCTTGAATCCTCTAAGCACACTGCTGGAGGATTCAGGTCTAGGCTATCGGCTGAGGAGAGGTGGTCAGGTTATATCTCTCCTTCTGTATGTACAGAAGGAGAGATATACCCTGACCACATAGATCATCCATTCAGTCATCCAGTTTTAGATCATCCATGTGGATGATCTAAAACTCTTTGCCCCCAACAATTTGCAACTAATGGAACTACTGAAAGTAACTGAAAATTTCAGTAGCGCCATCAGAATGGAATTTGGTGTGGACAAATGTGCGGTCATGCATGTAAAGCGAGGGGAGATTGTGGAATCCGTGGGAACCCAACTCTCGGATTCCATAAACGTCAGAGCCCTCTCCGCATCCGAAACCTATTAGTATTTGGGTATGTCGGAAGCGTTGGGCATCAATGGTACTGACATGAAGCAATCGTTGAAGGAGCGCTTCTTTGGCCGCCTGAAGAAAGTGTTAAATAGTCTTCTGTCAGGCGGAAACAAGGTGCGCGCCTTTAACGGTTGGGTCATGCCAGTTTTAATGTACTCTTTCGGCATACTCAAATGGACTCAGACCGAACTCGACGCCCTGGATAGGAGGGTCCGTACACTGCTGACTGCAAACCGAATGCATCACCCACGGTCATCGGTAATGAGACTGTATATCCCGCGAAAGTGTGGTGGTCGAGGCTTTTTAAACGTCTCAGGGAATATTTCCTAGAAGCCGACGTGGGGATGCATCGTGATGTGGTTGCGGTGAACAAGGGCCTCACCCCGCTCTCCTTGGTTAAAGAGAACTAGCGCAAACCTGTAGTGCTTGGCGCTTTTTCCGGGCCCTACATGGACCCGATGTGGATCTTCTAGCGTCCGTAGCCTGGCTTTGTTTCGGTGACTCTTTGGAGAAACCGAAGGTTTTGTCTGTGCAATTATGGACGAAGTTATGATGACGAACAATTACCGGAGATTTATTGTGAAAGACGGCACCGTTGACATCTGTCGGGCAGGTCACCGTCCGGGGGAATCAATAAGACACATTATCTCCGGTTGTTCTCGTCTAGCTAACGAAGAGTACTCGCATAGACACAACCTTGTAGCCAGGATTATCCATAAGCAACTTGCTCTGAAATACAGCCTAGTGGAATCGGAAGTGCCGTACTACAGGTACGTGCCCGACCCAGTTCTCGAAAATGGAAATATCACATTGTACTGGGATCGATCCATCATCACTGACAGGACTATTGTTGCCAATAAGCCTGGTGGATCGAGTAGAGCGGCGCACAATGATTGCTAGGAGACAATGAGCCGAGAAAGATAAAGAAATCAAGTATCTTGATTTGGCTCGCGAGGTTGTCGACATGTGGGATTTGGACTCAGCAATCATTGTGCCGATAGTCGTGACAGCCAATGGCTTAATAGCCAAGAGACTCGACAAACACCTTAGGAGGCTCTCGTTGGGCAGCTGGATCAAGGGCTTGATTCAGAAAGCGGTACTTCTGGACAGGGCTCGCATTGTCAGGAGGTTCCTCTCTCTGGAGCCCTGACCGCCGGTAGCATGGACCCTGTTCCCGATACCGGTGGGATACTATTTTTTTAAATTTTTAATTGTTTTTTTTTCAGATTTTTTAAAAAATATTTAAAATGTAACTTATAAGTTTGTAAAATGTAATAAAGGAGATATAACTACAAGAATAATTTTGTATAGAATATTGTTTTATTAATAAAGTATTATATTATATAATTCCGATATTAAATGAAACCAAACGACACTCTGGAATTGGCTTGGCGTTGGCAACGGCACGACTTGGCGAAAATAATAATAATTGTTGCGTGTTGTTCACATTTTTGCAACAATAGCAAAATGTAAGTTAAAAAGGACAATATTTTTTTCATAGCTAAAATTCTCAATATAATTAAAGCTAACATTATTTAGTATTTAAATATCGTATTATGTTTGAAAGCTGGTCGTGGTTTCTGAACTACATAGTACGTAATTTTTGTAATAACGAAACTCATAGAGGACCATCGGTTATGAAGTAACCGACGAATGTTAAAAGCTGGTAGGCTAGATAAAAACTTTGTGGAACACCAAGTTACGCCTCGTTATTAGTAAACGGGTGGTAGCTGTTATACTATGTTTTTTTTTGTCATTGGCGTTTCGGTAATTACTTGCAATTGTTTAGAATCAAGTTCTTCTAACCGAACAGACAGCTGTGCTGCTGGGGAGTTTGTTGCGCCACTTCTTCTTCCCAGCTAAAGCACTAGGAAGTGGTGAAGGGCGGGCTTTTTGGGGGACTGTCTTATGTAATTTTGACGTCCGAAAAGTGCTGATTCTCAGCCTAATTTGAATAAATGACTTTTGATTTTTTGATTTTGATTTTGATGACGATCCGTTGAATATAGGAACCGGGCATAAGGAAACGCCCTATACAACGCGCGCAAAACTACATGAAATCTTGGAAGTTGTACGCGAGTTGTCTACTAAAATAAATAAAGGTTATAATGGTCTGTAGTTTGTGTCAGGGTCGAGCCAGGTACATAATCTGTTCAAATCATTCGTTCTAAACCATATATCTAGTTTGACATTACAAAAAAAATTAAGAAGACGCGTAGTTTGTGGTCGTGGGTGGTATGTCAGTGAGTGCGTGTTCGTTTTTTTGTGAAATTAAGTGTTTTTGTGTTTATGTTGACTGTGAGTGGAAAAACATTTATTTCAATTAAGCCATTTACAGGCACTTTTGAATTGTCAAGGAGTCGGTCAGTCAAAAATGTGAAGCTAGTTGCCCATTCCAAAGCTTAGTAGGTACCTATGGGGAAGAACGGGCAAGAAACTCCATGGACACTCTTTTAAATAATTTTGTTGTGTACACTATAGGGATAACTATGTACAAACACCGTACACGTTAAAAGCGCCCAGAGTGCAGCAAAACATAATTAAAGACAATACAAAACAGAAATTATTAAAATAAGCCGTGGCAGCTAAGAGATGCCCAGTTCCAACTGACGGCGACCGTTCACGAACATGACGCATGGATCAGCACCATTCAGCTCAACCATAGTCAAAGTCAAAGTCAAAGCATTTATTTCAAATAGGCCCATAAAAAGGCACTTTTGAACGTCAAAATTTACATTATAAATACAACTGATTCTAGGCGCCACTTCCATAAAGTAGTTTCGTATGGAGAAGAAGTGGCAAGAAACTCCACCGTTACTCTTTTAAAATGTTTTACAATATTTTGTATACATTAATTATATTTCTATATGTGAAGACGATGCACCAAGAATAAAATACTATACCACTATTGGTACAAAAAAACTAAAAATAAAGCAAAGGCATATAAATTAATCACGTGATAGGTACATTGTGCTCAGATATTTACAAACAATTGTAAAAATATATGATTTTCCATTTTGAAGGGAGCTAAATGATCCAACACACGCGCCTCCGTCAGCGAGACATTTGAGTGAGCATGACATACTATCAGCCGCCAGGGCACATTCAAGTCAATCTATGACATTACCCAGTAAATGGTAGCTCTATAGTACAAAGTACTCACACCTATGCAATAGATCTATACAGGGTAGCCAAAAAGTCGTGAATCAAACTCAACTAGGGGTTAGATGGGGTCATCAGCTGCAAACAATTTATCTACGGGAGGTCCTTAAGGTAAACCCCTGCAGATTGACAAATTGATTGATTGCAGATTTATAATTGATCTTGTGTTTTTATGAGAAAATTGACTTTTTTTTACTAATTCTTATAAAAATTCGGTAAAATCTACATCCTGTATCTTTTTTATCATTTTCACTAGATTGGTACTGATGAGTCCTTGCGTAAGATATGCTATTTATGGTTGTTTATTGGGTGTGTTGAAGATAATATTAAGTTTTACGAAATATGTTTTTCTCAAATCATAACTTTTTATTTACTTTTATTACTTTACTTTTTATTACTACCCCACTGTGAAAAAAAATACTCTACCGAAAAGTGTATTACAAGTTTTGGCGCATTTAATAGGGATTCTGAAAAGGTATTACACATGGCCATGAGTGGCTAATATCCCCTAACTTGTAAAATGCCTGCCTGCATAGGGTGCGTTTTACAAAGGATTTGAACTTCGTCTCATTCAGTTGAAGTATTTACTTTTGAATAGTTATTTCATCGTTATGGATGTTTATTTGTGCGAAAAAACATAAAAAAGTTTTGTGGGTAAAAAAGTTTTACGTAAACAAACCGTTCGTGAAAATCGTAAGTATTATTTCGTCATTTATTTACAATATTCAACTCTCGTAATACGAATACTGTTTTATTTTGTATTATGGTCTGTTTATTCAAGAACCCTAAAATAATTTACTTATAGTGGGTGGAATCGAACAAAAAGTTAAGAAAAAAGTTTTTGTGATCGTTGCCGCCAAATTCCTCGAAATCGTGAAATCCCGCGGGGCTTAAGGGACCTGAGGGCACATTTCGTTCCCCGGAGTTTTGGTCCTCAAAGGTTAAATAAAAACCAAAGCAACATTAATAACTTACTTTAGTTTTTATCAGAATGTCGTTGTTTTGCTATAGCATGTAGGTATAGAGCAGCTATTGAGCTATGGATGTTTTACAAAAATAAAATTAAATACATTTCCCAAATCATTTATTTTCTTTGCACCGTTTGTTTGTTTTTCTCGCAATATTGTTTTTAGTAAGGGGTACAAAAGCCTAAGCTGAGTTTTTCATTTGTGTGAGTGATCCCAATCGCACCAATGTGTTCGCGCGAGGTACGCGCAGCGCCTCAAGCCGATTGTACCGGTTTCAACCAAGCAAAGCAACGTCGTTATGTGCACTCACACAAATGCACAGCTCAGCTTAGGCCTCGTGGACTTGTAACTACAATTGAGAATAGTAGGAGGCTCGGTTAACAGTAACACATAAAAGAAAACATTAGGTTTACAGTGCCTACTTAACTAATAATTTCATAAAACTACACTACAAGGTACAATCATTTTTGTGTCACAGATAACATTATAGGCTAAACCCTTTATGAGGAGTAAGGTTAGTACATTTTTAATGCACAGTTGACTGCAAATTAATGGCGTTTCATCAGCCATACAAAATGCACATCAACGTTGTAGGATTCTTGCAATTTAGTTCTTCTTTGTCCAGTTCTAAGAGTGTCGATGGCAACGGCAAATTACTATTGAACTGAAGGCGTAAAACTCCAGCCTTTCTCTCGTCAGTCGTAACCAACTCACAAGTTCCTATAACGTGCAGGTAAAAGAACACGTAGGACACGATATTAAGTGTTCCAACGTTTGTGGAACAGAAAAACATTTACTCTCCACATTTACACTGATTTAAGTTTAAAAAAAATGAAATCGTTATCTATGAATCAAATTTGGTCGGCACAACCATATTCCACGTTGAATCCTACGACTAGCATAACTCTTTGGAAAACATTATATGATACCGGAGATAAAGCTCAGTTCACTTTCTTTTTACCGATTCCCGATTTGATACTTCCATTTGTGCCGTCCTGTTTCGCGTTTTTGATATAGTTCACATAGTAAAAGTTCCCAAACATATAAAGGAAGTTTAGACTTTCTACGCAAAGTGTGGCAGAAATCCACCTCGGATAGCCGCAGTTTTGGTAAACGGCTGACAAGTTGTGCAGGAAGATAATGCCGAACTGGACCTGAAACAGAAACACAATCAATTATGGGTTCTGCAAAATTTTTGCTTCGGAGCTGAGCACACACCACAATCCACCTAATTTATCCTGCCATAGGCCACGATCCCTAATAGTCAAACTTAATAGTCAGATGGAAACGAACGATTTGAATCCGTGACGCCAATTCTTCATCTCTCTTATTAACACGAACTTTATCAATCTAAAATATTGTATAAAGTTCGTGTTGATTAGTTCATGACGGAGTTTTCTAGTTAGAAAAGTGGCAGGGTGCTTATTGTCCAGGGTTCAGCGGAAATCCAACTAAGCTGTATTAGAAAAGTATTGACTTACCAACTGCATGGTAGTAAGGTGTCTCTTCCACCACAGATACTTCTGGTACTTAGGTCCAAGACCGGATATCAGGTAATAACTGTACATCACGACATGGACGAGACAGTTTATGAGTCCGAGAAGACTAGCGTGGCCATCTGGAAAATGATTACATTTTTTTTATGTTTTCTTAGAACTTTAAATATAATGTTCATTGATACACCTCAGTGGTGCATTAGCATTTCTATACAATCTGAAAAGAGGGGACCAAAACCGCTTTTAGCAAGAATAGTGTTGTTCATAAGTATCGTTTATAATCAAGAAGGAGACCTGTGTCCCAGCAGTGGGAACAGTAAAGGCTACTGTTCCCACTGCTGGGACACAGACCTCCTCTCGATGAGAGGGAATGGGCCGTAATCCACCACGCGGACACAGTGCGGTTTGCTAGATGTCACATGTCTTCTATTTTTATTTATTCTAGTACATGCCGGTTTCCTCACTATGTTTTCCTTCATCAACTTTCTATACACATACAGTCTCCAAATCAATCACCTTGTAATAAACACTGTTGATCGTTTGGGTAGTGAATTTAATACCTAAACTTTAAAAAATCCTTACTTGGAAAATATTTGACTCCAACAAAAGACGCTAAAGGCATCCCGGCATGATGGAACACGTGCAAAAAAGAGATCTGTCTATCCTTCTTCCTCAAAACGAAGAAGACTGTATCGAACATGTCAATGAATTTCACAACTGTGTACAACCAGACAGCTTTGTGCATCTGAAACACAAATTACAACATCATTATTTATTTATTACATTAGAAAATATGTAAAATTATTTTTTATTTTTGGTGGAGTTTCGTAAATGTAGAAGCGACGATATAACGGGTCCCTTTTTCATATAATTGCGCATATTCGACACCGCAGCAGACCAAGGCAAAGAGGGCGAGCTTGACTCCTACAGAAAGGATAGGCTTTGTCTACACTAGTAGTTCTTAGAAGAGTGCGGAAAAAGCAGAGAAAAACCTTGGTAGTGAAAGAGTAAACTGGCTCTAAAATATTATTAAGAAGTTAACATACTCTTTGTGTAGTTGGGTTATCGGCCATGTCCACTGGCTGACAAGTCCAATTGTATGCATTGCTACTAAATGGCCACCAACCGGCAAATAAACCCTGTAACAGAAAAAAAAAACATAAGCGAAGAAAAAAACACTTATAATTTCCTCGTCAATATAGAAACTACTCCATAAACTTACCAGATAAAATATGTAGGCGCTGCTAAGAATTTGAAATATATTATAATAAAATATAACCCTTTTCAACTTGAATGGCTTCTCATCTTTCATTAACCTCGGTCCCAAACTCTTGGAGAAATATAAATAGAGCGGTATAACCGTGAATATAACTATGGGTGACGGCCACCAGTCAACTGTTCTGGGATCTGTAAGCAAAAGGAAGAAACAGTTATGCACACAGATGTGGTACGATGGAGGTTCTTTTTGTACGACTTAAAACCCACCACAGCTTCGCACGTTTTTTACAACATGTCATAAGTTAAGTATGAATGGATTGAACACATAAACCGTCTGGAATAATTCTGTGAATGATGCTGAAAACTGCATCAAAATCCGTTGCGTAGTATAGTAGAAAAACGCGGTCTCAAAGCAACAGACAGAGCAGCAAAGCAACTTTACAATTTTTTTTTTATAATCAAAGGCTTTTGCATAAAAAGCCCATTATATTTGGAAGAGTAGGTAACCGTGGAGTTTCTTTCCAGCTCTTCTCCATAGGAAACGACCAATTGGGATCATGCAACTACCTTCTGACGTTTGATAAGTGTCCACGTAGATAAATAAAATATGACTGTGTGTAAATATTTTGATTTTGATTTTAGAAGATCAATTTGGACGTTGCCTTTAATTCCAAGTTATACGTAAGAGGCGGCCTGTAAACATTGCTTAGAAATTGTAGTATGGATTACGACCACTCTCTCTCACCGAGAGGAGGTCTGTGTCCAATTTGGAATATTATAGGCTGATTATTATATGATATTAATGGTAATGATCTTTGTATTCAATCCACGTTTTGAATAAAGTAACCTTCAATTAGGTTTTTGACGTAACAAATAGTTAAGTAATTGACCTTAACACCTATAAATCTAAATACTATTGTTGTTATTCATTATGTTGATCTTTAACACAGAAATGCTGAATGTTTTGTTTTAACTTTCAGTGAGTTAAGGACAATTTGACACGCCGTGTCCACGTGATTTAAATAATAAACTTTAGCAACAACTGCAACATTTCGTGTTTTGAACAAAATACAAAAAAATAAACGGGTAAGTGCGACTCGGACTTGCAAATGAAGGGTTTCGTATCACAAGGCAAGAACCACGTTTCTTGTTTGTGTACTTTATTTTATTATTAATATTTGTTGTTATAGCAGCAATAGAAAAACTCACTGGAAAGTAACTAAAACGGATCAGTAAAATCATCAGCACTTCCGTGTTAATACTTTGAACATGAGCTGGCCTAGCGTAGAACAGAGTAATAGAATACGAGTCCAGCATGTATTGGTTTTGTTACCACTGATTGGCGTGCGGTCGACTGTACAAGTACAAAAAATGACTTAATGCAAAGTCAAATAGCAACGTATGAAGTCTTTTAATTATACGATTAAAATGTTAACATTCAGCTGATTTCACTCAAAAATTTAATTGAAAGACTGAAAGTGGATCAGTCAAATTTATAACAATGCTCAGCCCAGAGCGATACCTATCTATCAATTATACACAGATCAAAAGTGTCGGTTTTGCTAGTAACTTAAATTATGTTTTGGCTTATTTCACATTTTTGTAATGAGAATAGTTTTTGAATTTCGAAAATTAAAAAATATGATATTCTTCTTTCAAGTCGTATTCACGAACACGGGTGGTTTTTAGTCAGTAAAAGTCTGACACGCCGTCCCCTCCACCCAGAGCTGGATAAGTCATTTGAAGATGTCCCACCCAAAAAAAAAAAAGGCTGTACTCAATAAATCGACTGCCTCTGGTGAAGGTGCCCCTGTTCATGGTAAGGAAGGACTACGCTTCAAGAGCGCTGTTGAATAGTTAAAAAACAACTTATAAAATTATCTACATACTTAATATCATTGAATTTTTATTTTATCCTTTTTTTTTGTTCACTGTTCGGGCAATACAATAACTTACTTACTTACTTAACTGACTTGTTTGGAGATTCCAAATAAATAAATATAAAAACTTTAAAAATTGTTTTATTTTTCGGTTAACTATGTCAGAACCTCCTATCTGCTTGCCCCTCGAAAGACCTCCTACATACAGTTGCCCGAGTGAAAAGCTACGCATTTATTGCCATTTGATGTCTGATTTTCGGCCCTCAAAAACTATAGAGATAACGACAATTTTCCTTTTTTTTACTCCCGAAAAACATAAAAATTATACCCTCACTTTAGAATTAATACAGTATTTATGGGTCCACCCACCGTTCAATAATAGTACATTGTGATACAAGTGTGCTCTTTTGGTTATTACCCACTCACCTCCCTTATCTTAATATAACCGCCTCGGGAGTACTAATGATCACTGCACACGCGTCACACGACGTTTTTCAACACACTTGCGAGGAAAAAACTGACTCGTATTGTACATGTATATCTTTAATTATTGAAACAATTAGTGAAAGTGCAATTCTCAAAATGATACCGAACAGTTTTTGTTGTCATTTTTACAGTTTGTGTTATGGTATTGGTACTGTTTTAATAATTTCATTGTTTTCATTTTCTTGGGTATCTTGTCGGAGATGATAGAAATATTCATTTCACCACACTACCTATTATTTGCAATTTTTACCCATCGATTTCCGAGGGTAAAAGCCTTTTTTGTTATCTAGAGTGTAAAAGGTTTTTTAAAATTCGAAGGCTTCCGATTCAACATTTACTCGAAGTTTTAAATAAAACCAAAGAGTTAGGAACAAAAACGTTTTTAAGACAAAAGTTAGGAACGTTCAAAACCTGTCAACCGAAAATACCTGGTTATTCAGAACCGAAAATGTCCACTTTTTAATTTATTTTAATAAACAGGTTTTAAAGGCACATATTTTACTGGTTTTCTTTCTTTTTTGCAAGCTCCTCGTAGTGTGGTGAAAATTTTTGTGTTTTACTTATGGGTAAAAGTTTTTAGCGTTTCGTGATTTGAAACCTTCGCGACGCTCAGGGTTCTTCTTTTAAACCACTTGCTTCGCTCGTGGTTTAATTCTAGAACCCTTCGCTAGCTCAGGTTTCAATCCTAGCACTCACGGCAAAAAACACTTTTACCCTTATGTAAAACCTAATAACTATTGTATTTTGACATAAAAACTCTTTACGGAGATGAAAGAAAAAAAGTTTTATATAAAACACGAGTGCGGTAATTTAAAGTAAAAAGCACGCTTGTTTAATACACTGCATTATGAACCTAAAAGCTGTGTAATAAGAGCCACTTTATGAGCAACTGTATTGAAAAACTTATTATAAAACAGTGCAAGCGACTTCTGTACAAACACTACATATTGCAAATTAGTTTAATTTGGTAAGTCGATAGCAAGAAAATACCGAAAAAAAGGTCTTTTGCAATTTGATGTGTTTTAAAAAAGTTTTGATTGTTTAACTGTGGAACCTTCCAAATACAAATTCCTGTACTACTTTATTTTGATACTTGGCATTTTTTTTCACATACCGTCTGAACACTCAGTTCGAATAGGTAGGTATACTGTTCGTCATGGAGGAGTTCCGTGACAGTAGGGTTTCTTCGCAGACCATGATCAGTTGACCACTGTTAGGTATTTAAAACAAGCTACTGTGTTTCATCTTCCGTATATCGTACTCATTCAAAAAAAGTAATTCTTCGAGTAAGTTGGCTGTGTCACATACGGACGGACAGACGGACAGGACGATATGTTCCGTTTCTATGTGCCATTTAGCTACGGAACCCTGAAAACAGAGGAATTGAGAACTTCTTACTCTATAAAGTCGGTTCTAAACATGCCTCAGTTTTTTTTAAAGATTCCGTTGAAGAAAACTGAAACGCACTCTCTCTGCACACAATAAAGTTTTTTTTAATCAAACTAAACCCATTCTTTTTTAAAGTTGTTACGATTAACACTAATAAAATTAATCAACTATCAATGAAAAGCGATTTTTCTAACACTATAATTTTTATCATTACTTTTCGATATAACACAGTTACGTTTATGACGTGTGATTTATTATGGTTATCATTACGTAATAAAAAGTTCTTGAACACTTTAAATTGATCATAATATCTTTAGATAGACCCCAGCGATTGTGATGAAATAAACACTAATAATTTCTCCGAGTTATACACAATATTTGAATATAAAAGTTAATCATATTGGTTGTGGACTTTTTACGTGATACTTGTTCAAATAAATCTCTCACATCCAAACAGACAAACAGACAAAAAATCCAAAAATTATAGGAAGTGCAACTGTTGGTTATCCTTTTAAATCCCAACGATTTTTTGAATATTTACAATGTACAAAAACGCCTCGTCTACAGATTTATTATATGTATAAGTAGAAGAAGGTACACATACAGATATAAGCCCTTTCATTTGATATGTCACGCTGTACAGTTTGCAAAACTTTTTTATTAAAAATTCTCATTTTTCCCCAAAAGTTACCCTTTATTTAAAATTCCTATATTTACATTGCACATCCGTGTTAAAGTCATAGAAATTCATATATGTACTAAATATGTGATCGTGTTTTTTATGTATGAAAAATGGTAAAAGTAAAAATGCTGAGAGAACGATAATGTCTTTGTTGCTCTTTTTAATATTTTTGCCAAGAGAGAAGATTGTTTATGAACCTACATATTTTCAGCGAATCTACGTTGCTTACCTTTTAAATATGTGTAGTAATCCTATTATTTTAAACACAACTGTCGCAATATACTGACGCGGTTTGACCCGACAGACCTCAACATCTAAGTGGGACACTCAGAAAGTTTTGCGAAAATAAAGGTCTCTAAGTGAATATATATTAATTAAATCTTTTCAAAGGACTTTCCACTAGCCTCTATACAAAGTTTCATACGTCTGAACCAGTTTTAAGTAAGGAGTTTGAAAGGCGTGCTGTCCAGGAAGTCCCTCGTTTTGAGCGCGGTGTGCGAAGGCGCGTTGTCGTGGTGGAGCAGTAGCCCGCGGAGGCCAATGTTTGGTCGCTTGTTGCTCACAGCAGAGAAAACTTCGTAATGATGTCGGTAATACGCCGAGACGAGCCTGCTTCAAATTCATTTATCATATCACGGCACCATTCCACCTGGGCCTGCTTCTGAGCATCGGTGAGGTTGTGGGGCACCCAGCGTGAAACTATCCTCCTAACGCGAAGATGCACGTATATAATTTCGCGAAGACTTCCCAATCGAACCTGCAGTCTTGGATTAAATTTTTCACTTCTTTCTTCATCCCCAAAGTTAGTCGACCGCGCTTGAATTCGTCATACCAACGATACCCGGTTGCCTCAGAAAGACCTTCATCCATGAATGCCATTTGAAGTATATCCTATGGATCGTCTGGTTTCAGGCGACACTTGAAATGGCAAAAAATCGTAGCGCGAAAATGTTCCCTTCGCAAATCCATTTGTTTTATGAGACACGAAAATTTAAATTAGCTCGCAACAATGTGGTGAGAATTTTTTAAAACTGGAATGTCCTATTACTGGCCTATAACTGTCCAGTCTCTCATACATAAAAACTTTTTTTCGCAAAACTTTCTGAGTGGCCTGGTATATTTTTATAACCGAGTTTTTTTTTTAACGCCGCCTGCGTTCAAATTGGGTTGAATTTCAGAATTGAGGGGCCAACCAGCCCGCCGGTTGAATGCGTCCCAAAGGGTCATGGCCATGCTTCTGGTCCGGGGATACCGCACGGTCTTCTGTGAGGCGGCGAGCCTCCTTGCCGGATTGCCGCAATGGGATCTGGAGGCAAAAGCCCTCGCGTACCTACGTATGTACTAATATGCTATAATCATAATGTACTAAATCCATCGCAACCGGTTGTGCGTTGTTGTCCTGCCACCCTGTATAGTGTTACGCTGATCTTGAGTCAGCGAAATGCGGAAATGAAGATCGAAAGCCCTTATAATATACGTGGTTGCCGGTGCCTTCGAGAGGAAGTTTCACTCTGCTCGACAAGATGTTTATTAACAGATGTCTCTATATATCACTTACGAGCATCGGTTGTTGGATCAGAAATACCCACTTCATTTGACAAAATGCCAATTTCATGAAGAGAATCCTGGATTAAGAGAAACATCTATTTACGCTTATTGTTCAAAATCCGTCAAAAGGTTAAAGAAAGATTGAACGGACATTAACACACACACATTTGGCATAAGACATTTTATTGGGGACTTCCGTTTTGTCTTAGACCTCATCCATTGCTATCAAGCAAACTAAATAGAGGGCAAGAGAGAGAGAGAGAGAGGACGGGATAAGCCTCATTTATTTTATACAGTTACATATATTAAATACAGTTACAAACAAATAATATGACATGCCAACACTTAGCAGTTGGTCGCATTTCAGTATGATAAATTATGTAGATATTTATACAGTGCAGGATGACAGAGACAAACTGTAACCATCAATTCAGCACATGAATCTAGACCCACTAGCGTAGAATTTTTAGGCCGGTTATATAAAAAATCTGCTGTTTCATTGAAAAGTGCAATTCCTACGCGGTCAAAATGTATGGAACCGATGTTTTTTTTAAATTAAATACCGACGAAAAATGTACTAAAGTTCGCGCATCGATGTCCTTACCGCCTTGTGTTGTTATATTTACTAGGAAAACCAAAAAAAGTAAATTAATCTTACCGCACAAATCATAAAAAATATACTGATAAGTGTCCTTCATCTTTCCCAAAAGCTCCGCCATCTTGACTTAAAAATATTTCTAACTTTGAAGTTAGAAATATTTTTGCGATTAAGAACACAATTTAAAATTCCCTTTCAAGAGAAATGAACCAAACCTTACGCTACACCACTAAACCAGAACTAAAATAACAATACATCGCGCGTTAATTTTATTACAGAGTTAAATTCATTGAATGAATTCCTTGAATCTAATTAAATATAACCATGACTTGCCAAAGTGTTTGTAAAAGTAAGTTATGTACTCAATAATTACATACTAGTATTCAATAGCGTCATACATGACACGTGGATATTTTACATAGCATAGCATCACGCCTGTAATCCCAGAAGGGTTAGGCTGTGGTGTACCTATTCTAAAAAAAACTCACCGTAAAGACTAGCGTGGAGTGAACTGTCTGTGTCATCCCGTCTTGTTCCGTTAACTTCACCGAAGTTCTCATGGTGAGATTCTTACAGAACCACAGACCACAGAACTAATTATTAATATGTACTTTTAGTTCTAGGTATTCAACCATTTTTCAGACTATCTAAAGTACATAGATCTTTTATGGGGTACTGTGTTAAATGTTACAACAAAATACCTGGTGAAATATTGCAATTAAATGAAAGAAAGTTTAAAACTCATGTTAAAAAAACACTTTGTAATCAAGCATATTACAAATTAGAAGATTATATCCTAGATAAGAATGCTTGGAAACATGCTGGTCCTGCTCCATAGGACAATCTAGAGGCTAGACAAAATCATACTATTTACTTATTGTATTGTATATTTAGTTATTTTTACTTTACTCACACACTGACTTATTCCTAGTTAATATTTTAGGAAAATCATATATTTTTACAATTGTTTGTAAATATGTGAGCACAATGTACCTGTCACGTGATTAAGTTATATGCCTTTGCTTTATTTTTAATTTTTTTGTACCAATAGTGGTATAGTATTTTTATTCTTGGTGCATCGTTTTCACATATAGAAATATAATTAATGTATACAAAATATTGTAAAACATTTTAAAAGAGTAACGGTGGAGTTTCTTGCCACTTCTTCTCCATACGAAACTACTTTTTGGAAGTAGCGCCTAGAATCAGTTTTATTTTTAATGTAAATTTTGACGTTCAAAAGTGCCTTTTTATGGGCCTATTTGAAATAAATGCTTTGACTTTGACTTATAATCTGAGGCATCTGTCTTAACTGTTACTACTGCAGTACAATAGTAGCAAGGTATTAGATTTTTATTAATCGGTTTGGTCACCTTGCTTCGGGCTTAGAATTTCGAAAGAGAGGGTACCGAGCTTTTTGTACACATATTACATGTTTTGATTACCCTTGCGAGATATAAGATAATAGTGAACAATTAAACTAAAATCTAAGGAACATGCTCTGTGTGCTGTCTTATCGAAAAAAAAGTTTAAACTTAAAAATAAAATACTTCTTAGGTGGCGATGCGTTACAACTGATTTGAATGGCTATTTGATAAAGTCCTACTCTTCTAAAGAAATACGTATTTTTTTATTATGATTAATTTACTAAAATACATTTCATAGATGACTGGAGCATTAATACACAATATGCTGCAGAAGTGTGGTTATTTACTTAACTCCTTACAATGCACTTTTTCTTAACTTATTTATAATCCAAGAATGATCTTGGATCATAAATAAGTTAATAATATCATAAGAAGTCATTGGCAGACTTGTTTCACCCACTGAGTATAATAGGCCTTCGCTCCCTTTTTTGTCATGATGCACTGGTCGCGAACCTCATCCAAGTCTACCACGTGATCTTCTGTAGGTCGTCCACCCAACTGCAATCTAAGATGTAAGATGCAAATGTATCTGCACCTGGTTGAAAGTTTAAGAAAGTAGCAAACATATTTTTTTCTCTGATTAGGTACTTTAGTGGTCGATTGGTCCAAGTTGCATAATGCATTATCCAGATTTGAACTGGATAATGCATTATGTAACTTGTACTAACTGTGCACTTCTGTAATAATTCTCCTCGATCATGTATCTTGTGGAGTTAATGATGTGAAATATTAGTTATAAGCAATTTCAGTACGATATCTACTGTAAGAAATATAACATCTTTTACAAACATAATGTACAAAATCATCATGGAACAGCGAATATTTAGACAGCATTAATTTGGTTATTCAAATGTTATTCTTGGTTAAAAGTTCAGCTATTTTAACATATCTAGTTACATTGTTAGGCGTAATTTCGCATGCCATTACCTACTTTGTTTAATTCTAGCGTTAGGTTTAATAAATCTCAGACGTGACATAAATATCAAAAGATCGTCAATTAATGTAATGTACTTCATTTATTAAATATATGAAGTTTAGTACATTTTTTGAGTATTTTTTGGCTATCAGCGCCTTTATGACTCGCAATAACTCTTGGTCAGTCAAGAATGCAGAGCAGAATGATGAGTAGTGGCGCAGCGGTATCGGAACCCGACATACGAGTTGTACGTCGTGAGTTCGAACCCAAGCAGGCACATTACTTTGTGTATTTAATTTCATTAACACTGCTCTCAAAACGGCGAAGGAAAAAATTTGGAAACCGGCATGTGTTAGAACCAAAATGTCTTACGATTATGGCCCACTCCCTCTCATAGAGGGGTGCCTGTACCCCAGCAATGTGAACATAATATGTTGGTTATGCAGTATTATGCAGGCTAGAATAGCTAGCTCTCTGTTGCTTAGATTGTTTTGTGTTCACGTGTATGTTACCCACGTGTTGCGAGAAGCACAAAACAGCTCAAAGGGGCGATGCTTGGGGGAGGCCTATGTCCAGCTGTGGACGTCTTTCGGCTGAAATGATGATGATGATGTATGTTACCTTTGTTAACTTCAGTGCACTTAAGGTTTCATTAATGTTAACCCAGAGACATTTCTACAGTTGCTTAACAACGTCCAATTTTCACAGACCAAGAAGGTCTTCCTTTGGGTGAGTTGGAAGGAAATTGTTGTTTTATGTAATTTTTATTGCTTCAGTATTTACTTTCAATTCAGATATTGCGAGTATTTAATCAACATTTTCCGTTAGTGTTGCTCTCTCAGGATATCCGTGATATCGGTGAGTCAGCAGTGTTACAAATTAATTATGAAATGAAACAACATATTTATATGAAATTACCCATGTATTTCAGATCCTCTTAAAAAACAAGTCTCGTGAGCGTGTTTGAAATTTATCTTCAATTTTTTTTACAACAAATGTTCACTATAATGTTTAAGATTAGCTAAAATGCTATATTTAAACCAAAATGGTAAAACATGTTTGTAATAATCTTAAACTTGTTGATGTGTGATATTTTACCCAAAACATCGATCTATAAAGGAAAAGTTTTGAAAATACATAATTTTTTTTCAGTTTTATATAGATTATAAGAACAGACTATTTACAGTCAAATCTGATTTAAAAGGAACTTACATAAAAACTGATTTGTCGGATCACTTTTTATTACTAACCGTGTTGTATCTCTGCTGTTCTGTATTAAATATAAACAATAAGACTATATCATGTACCGTTTCAATATTAATAATGATATCATACGAAAGAGCAGAATACTTTATAAATAGATAGAGAATAGAATATTATCGCAGTTCCTAAGGTGCTAGTAGAAGTAAACAATTTTCTACTCCATAGAGATATGATAGCAGAACAGCCATACAGCCAAAATCCGTAGTGGTAACCATAATCAATCAAGATAGAAACATGGTGTACTAAGGGTTCCAGTACTGACAACTATAATTCTTAGCTTAGGCATGAATATTCGAGTTTTGCAAAGTAACACACATACATAATAATTTTCACAGCACACCCGAATAGTAACACACATTTTAACAGTCGAAAATAGGGCAAATATCAAATAGTTTCCATTGATATAACAACATATTATACCCTAACCAACAATTAAAACTATTTGTACAAATATACAGTCATTAACCTATAAGAAATGGTAGAAGTCTATATGAATGTCTACTAAGATACTTATTTTATGTGCTAAAGATTCTGAACGTCGTGTGTGCTGACTAAGAAGTTTTATACATTTTAGGATGAGGAAAGTAAATGAATAAAAAATTCATCATAGTAAAACTCGATAAAAATATAGGTTTCGTAAGCGTAAGGTTTATTAAGAAACCCAAAATAATAATGTATTTCATGGTTTTGATAACTAAAACTATGTAACCAAAAAAGATACTCTAAAAGAAAACCATTTACACACACATTCTACAAAATCTAAAACACATAGATCTATCACACAACAAAAGCCAGTCGGGAGCCAGCTTTAACAAATTAACCTATAACAATCACAAAAATCAAGTCTTTGTACTAGCACTCTTTCGCTTTGCCATTTGCAGTGACCTGGGCATTTTGAGCAGCTTTCCTGGTTTTGACGTAGTTATTGTAGTAAAATTTACCGAACAAATAAAGGAAGAGACCAGCATTGAGGGAGAGTAAGAAGTTGATACCCTTAGGGTAGTTACAGTCACTGAACATAACCATGAAGTTGTGGTAGAAGATGATGCAGAACTGGATCTGAAAAACGAAGAACAAAGATGAGAATGATATTCATCTAAAAAAGCTGTCCGTGTTTTTGGTATTTGAACTGGATATAGAAGTTGGGAGTAGAGGCCAATCTCGTTCATAATTTTGGAGCATCGTGTATTATGTCATTAATTGATATTTTGTTCGATTGATAGATCACTTTTTCATTGTTAAGTTTTCGGAAGATTTTACATAACATTCACAGTTTTAATTTAGCAAACATTATTTAAAAGCATTGTTGCGTTACTCCACATTGTATACTTTGCAAATTATTCGATTAACATAATTTATGGTTATCAGCTTTGTTTTAATTCAACTTCGTTCTTATGTCCGAATTCTTGTAAGCGTGTCTATTTTGATAAATCAAAAGCAAGTTTAGGTAAGCGTGCAATAATGTTCGACTTTTTTGTTTTATTCAGTCGGTGATGTATTGATTATCAGTGTTGTTTTTATAAATTCTCCAGAAAATTGAGTGTACAAATATACATAACTAGCACTTTGCGACTTCGTCCGCGCTATGATCCTTCAGAATTAAAAAAAGAACCGGGTTTATGTATACATTTAAAAGTAAACTCTGTACAAAGTTTTAGTTTTCGAGGCTTAAGCTAGGGTTTAATAATATTATAAACTCGCTGTTGCCCGCGACTCCGTCAGCGATCCAGTATTAAAAGCAGCATATGTCCTTACCCAAGGCATGGTCTATCTGTGAGCTAAATTTCATCCAAATCCGTTCAGACGTTTTGGCGTGAAAGCGTAACAAACAAACAAACCTAAATGCGCATTTACAATATTAAGTTAGAATAGGGTATCAGTAAATGATTAATATCAAAAAGAATTAGCATCATTATTTTCCTACCGAATTAGTATTCTGTTGGGACCAGGTATTATCAAGCGTGAATGATTCATCAACTTACCAGCTGCATGGAAGTGAGATGCTTCTTCCACCACAAGTACTTCTGGTACTGAGGTCCGAGACCAGAGATCAGGTAGTAAGTGTACATGATGATGTGGATAAAGGAGTTGATCACGCCCAGAAGAGTTCCGTGTCCACCTGGAATTATACATAACGATATGTTAAAACAATGTCAAAATTGTTTTAATAATTACCACATACTTTTGACCGTGTGTCACCATGGTTTTCAACATAAATCCCAGGTAAAGAATCTACAGTAAAATTGTGAATCACTTAATCTTCAGGCTTCCGCTGTCCACTGCATAACGTAGTCCTGTTTCTACATTTTTAAATAGGAATATTATTTATCATCTACGTCATGCAGAAGTGCAAAGAAAATTTAACGTACCTGGCAAGAATTTGACGCCAATCCAAGCGCAGATGGGCATCATGAAGTGATGGTACAGATGCAAGAATGTGACCTGCCTGTTCTTCTTCCTCAACACGAAGAAGATTGTGTCCAGTAGTTCAATTATCTTTGCTGCAAAATACCACCATACTGCTGCTGCCATCTGCAAAAAGTGTTAACAACTTTACGACATCCAAACATTCATAAATCCTGAATCCATTGACTAGTTTTAGTCAATGGATTCAGGATTTATGAAAAATCATAGAAGACAGTGTTTTAGCGCTCCACTCTTTTGAAGTGACATTGTCTATTCAATATATGGATACTAAACATGTGGATGTTTATGAAACCGAAGTTCTGAAGAGATTCATATACTTACTCTGTGAGCTTTGGGACTGTTTGAGTAATCCACGGGCTGGCATGAGAGGTTGTAGTCGTTCCACCATCCAGCGACCAAACCCTGAAAAAGTAAAAGAAAATTGATGAGCCAAGCAGTTGACTCATGGCAAGCGTTCTGAAAAGTGACTAAAAGTTTTTTGAAAATAGGTGCAGCACCCTTCTGTTAACTTTTAACACGAATAATGTTCTATGACCATTATCATTATGACATGACTTCAACACGAGTCAGCTTACACTCAGCGATCAGCACATCTAAAACTTGTTTAAGAACTGACAGTATCAATATTCTACTCGCGGTCAGATCGCGTTTAGTTTAATTGGTGAAATCCAACCTAAGGATGGATTTCACCAATGAAACTGAACGTAACGTTCATAAATCTGATCATACACGCACGCCAGTTGCTAGTACTATGCCACTGACCTTTCTTTAGAACATCACCACTATATGATG
Organism: Dasypolia templi; assembly: GCA_963555695.1. Taxonomy (NCBI): domain Eukaryota; kingdom Metazoa; phylum Arthropoda; class Insecta; order Lepidoptera; family Noctuidae; genus Dasypolia; species Dasypolia templi. The sequence continues at coordinate 4,111,898 of OY743146.1, read as the reverse complement.
ATCCTCCCGGCGTTTCGACTCAAGCTACCTTGGCAGAAGTTCATACATATGGTCGTACATGCATGCCGGTGGCGAGTACTACGCACCTGACCTTACGGAAGAACATCACAAATAAGGTCACTATATGTCATTTCGGCGTTTACACTTTAAACTGCCTTGGCAGACGTTCATACATCTGGTCGTACAAGTACGCAGGTAGCGAGTACTATGCACCTGACCTTTCTGAAGAACATCATCAATAAGGACCTTTTGTTAGTCTCCTCTCATTCATCCTCCTAACATGACCAAACCATCTAAGCATACCCTTTTATTTTACTCCTACTATACTAGTACTCTTTAATTTAGGGTAATTTACGAGTATCTATTATCACGCAACATTTGGTTTTATAACCCAATGTACTCATATCCCTCTCTCATGCTGGGAATTGGCACCGTTGACAGCTCACTTCCGGCTCACTTCTGGCTCACTTCTGTTCTGCACACCTTAGTTTTCACGATGAGATTTTTACGGAACAAATCGGCTGCTTTATCAAAATGTACCTTTATAGAAAATTCCATATTTAGGAAACCCACCTCATACACCAGAAAAATGCTCATCAAAATCTGTGACACATTGTACAGTATCATGACGTTCTTCAAGTCGTAGGGTTTCCTATCTCGCATATATTTGGGGCCGACTGAGTTGCAGAAGTACAGGTATGTCACGAGGATGGTCAGCAGAGGGCCTGGTCCTGACATCAGCCACCAGTTCTCTGTCCGAGGATCTGAAAAGAAGAGAGCGTTTTGGGTAACTACGAGTATTCAGATGAAAACAGGACCCTTCTATCTACTAAGCCTACATCGTATGTCTGAAAAATAGATCCACAAAATGTTGTCATTACGTGTATGTTTCAAATTATAATTATTCTAGTACTCGAAATAGTTGATCCACTTTAATGCTACATACAATTTTATTTTATAAGTTTTCATCCAGTTTTGTATTTATCATAATTATAGAGTAACAAAAGGTGGGCTAGTGCTTTAATATGTGCTAGTGACAATTCTCGAAAACCTGCAATCGAAAGATTCAACAAACGACGATCATCTATCGCATTCCTTCGCTCTAACATCGCACTCACTCATTCTCGTAAGTCGCGCGCGAGCCAGGGGGAGTAAAATTGCACTGTATTTTTTTTAGGTGCGCCATAAATTACTCTGGTTCTGTAAGTTCAAGGCAAATATTTCACATATGACTCACTAGATGTCTCTACAAAACGACTTAGACTTTATAGTAGTTTTAAATTGCTATTTTAATTTCTTATTTATTTTAAATACATAAGAAATCTATAAAAATAACAAATGTCAAAATTCGAAACTGTCAATGGGGAAGGCAACTGTCAAAATGGCGCTGTCGTAGCTAGTTCCCAACACAAGCTAATAATACAAGGTGTGATGTGGTTTTATTTTATTTTAGCGAAAATTGTTGCGTTACTGTGTTCCTAGATACTTTGAAATTGGAGTGCACCATTTCCCGAAAGACCCTAAAATTAGAAGATTGTGGTATAAAGCTATTCGTGGAGATTTCTTTGAGTTCGAGTTTGTGTCGGAAATATTTTGAAGAAATTGATTACGAGGAAATATTCAAGGTTTAAATTCTGACACTTTCCATATCAAGTACTTGATATAAAATACTGAAATCACCATATATTTATGTATTGAATATTCAACAGCAACCTTGTTTCATTAAAAACTAAATTAACCTTTACAAACTATCTAAAATAACAAATATGCACATTTTCCATGCTTGTAGATTGATTACATTTCATGTGGAGCAGTTTTTATTTACAAACTACTGTAAAATAAATTAATTTCAAGTTAGCAAACATGGTTTTACATGAATCAATAGAAAATGGTATATAGTACATCTATTAAAGGTACATATATTAAAGGTAAGTATGGTTAGTTATGGAACATGAAATTCAGGTGGCACTACTTGTGACAGGTTGGCATAAAATCCCGTGTGATGGCACTTTAGACCCCCCTCTCGACCCTTGCTCGAGCCAGCCCGCGCCGCTGAGCCTGTAGCTTTAAATTCGTCCCTAAATCACTCAAATCCTGATCCAGCTAGTCCCCTGCTGCCCTCTTCCAGCGACGCCCTAAGTCGAGGTTCGTACCCCACAGGGGGTGCCCTTAGCGTGTTGTCGCTTAGTTTTTAAGTTAGTACATAAGTTTAAGTCCTGGCTGGAGGCCTTAATTTATTAGGGCAACCACAGGCAAGTCCGTTTAAGCAGACGACAACCTCATAGGTTGACCTGCGAGATGCCATGCCCAAAAAAAAAAAAAAGCACTTTAGACCAGTATTTTAATGATGCTCTGTGGCGCGAGCTGTCGCCAGTGTAGGCCATGCTTGTGTTGCTGCTGTCGAAAAAAATTCTGCGGTATGTATCAATGTGTTATTTAATTCATGAAAATTTGGTCTATATTCTGCAATCAAATACATAGTTACATATAATCATTTTCGTTCGATTTATTGCTTGGTATATATGATTTGTAAAGGATAAGGTCAAAATGATTTTAGTAAAGAATTTCAAAAATGGGATACTTAATTTTTTTTTCAGAATGGCGCCAACACAATCAAAAGAACCAAGGAAAACTTGGGATAAATGACAGTGCCTATGCAGCGTGTATGTTTTGTCAGGAACTTTTTTCTGAAAACGCAGCAGGAGAACTGTTGGTCAGATGTTTAATGTGTAAGCTCTGGGCACATAATGACTGTGCTGGGCCAGAGTTGACCTGGATATTTGATTTTGGTAAGTAAATTATGTGATTTCTTCCATCAACCAAAGTAATTTGATCTCTTTTAAGAAAAATATTTGTAATTGTTATTTTCGTACAAGATATTATTATAAGTTTCTATTTGTAGCCCATATTTGAGTACCTGTTCCATACTTAGCGTCTATATTGATATTTTGTTTAATGCTCAATTTAATAATATAATATAATATTAAGAACATAAGATTGTTACTTAGCTCTTAAAAAATGTATGTGTGATTATTCTGACGTCAATAAATGGTTAATTTTTTTATAGTTTTTTTTTTGAGGCAAAAACAAAATGCTAGCCCATATTTGGTTACTTTTCTCTAATTATTTTAATAATAGTTTTCAACAGGCGTAACGTTAGCGTTTTTTTAATGTAATTTTACTGAAAAATTATAAATTATGTGAATTGGTTACATCAATTATGATTTTTCAGTTAAATAAATAAACTATTAGTTATTTGAAATACAGAAACCGCAAAAATAACATTTAACATGTTTGTAAGGTCTTTACATATTTTTAGTCTTTGGGGTTAAGCATTTAAACCTTCATTTAAATACATAGTAATTATATTGCAAGAATGTATGTGTGAGCCCAGACAAGCCCAACATTTGCATATTACGTCAAACAGAGAAATGCGTCAATATATTTAACAAGACAATCCAAATGTGTGAAAACCGATTATTTTACGCGGAAATGAGCTAACAACCATTGTTTAGTTTTCTTAGAAAAATTGTGTGTCTAGAACAGCAATTAAACTATGAAATTAAATCCACCATGTTATATGGGGCTATGCATGTATATGTATATGTGTGCATAAGGAATACCTACACAAAAACACCTCCTGAACTACGTATCGAATTAGTGGACGCGCTGTATTTTCGGGGTTTTGGCAGATCAGCCACGTTCATTGCGTTATTTACGTTGACGTGCAGACGAATTTTTCTAACTTATGAAGCAATGGATGTCAAAATAAAAGGCACTGCGATCGATTGCCTTTTTATATGTGTTACGCAATCACCCCACAGGACCTCGCAGTTGGCGGTTAGGTACTTCAGAATCAGCCTATTATGTTCCCACTGCTGGGACACTGGGCTTCGCTCAGTGAGAGGGAGTGGGACGTAATCCACCACACAGACCCAGTGCGGGTTGGTAGATGTCACATGTCGTCAAATGTTTGGTCCTAGGACATGCCGGTTGCCTCAAAATGTTATCGTTCACCGTTTTGAGAACAGTCGCGCTTGAAACCACTATAATACCAAGGAGACCATGAACATAGTATTTTTTCTATATTTCTATGGACGAGCTCCCACGCGACAGACTACGGGCCGGAGGAGCGGCCGACGCTAGCTGCTTCGCGTCATCTAATAAATTTTAATATTTATTTATATTTCTCAAATTCTAATCTTTGTAAACGTTTCGTTACAGTTTTCGTAGACAGTCAGTTTTTGAAACATTGTGGTTATTTATATGTCCTCATATGCTACTGTGTACGCTAATTGCAAAATTATATTCACCCACACAGCTTCACAATCTCATAACCATTCGATTCCCACCCATATTATTTATCGAGTAATTTCCAACAAGTGCACTGGTTAAAGTTTTCATAAGGTTCTCAATTATAAGTTAATTTTGAATGCAGGAAAATGCGGCATTTTGTGATAAGTTTGTTTGGAAGCGTTTTATGAACTAATTAAACAACTGCACTCTGATTTATCCGATTTCCGACATAATAATTTGGATTGAATGGATTTATTCAAATTTAATGAACACCAATAACTGTATGCTATATTACATATTTTTTCAGAGACGGCCTACTTAAACAGGAAACTGAAAATAATGAACATAATCAAAAACGTACTAGATAATATAGATATTTTATCAGACGCAGGTAAATGACAAAGTTGTTGTTTTTCACAAAAATCTAGTTCCACCTGTTTCAAGCCAAATGACAGTCAAGATTTCTAGACAAATCTTCCAATAATCAGGTTTTTATAAGTTCAAAAACTTTTTCTCTGTAATGTTATACCAGGAGACACAAGATCATTGACCAGCACGATTGCAAAGGGGACGATTTCTTTAAAGTACCTACAAGAAATAAAGAAGCTAATGTATTTTTTTAAAATATGTTCTCATTAATTCAACCAATAAATAAAATCAATTTAATATAATATATCAATATATTCAAAAGAAATAACAGAAACAAAAACATATTTATTAACAAAGATGTTTTAACTTATCGGTCTACACTGGCGTTGGTGCAGCGGTTTTTATTAACTACATCCCTTAGCAAAATATGTAGGTACTAGGTAAAATTACAAACAAGATAGACACAGTTATGTAATCAAAACATAACTTTTTTGTTGTTATTAGCAAGTACACTCCAATCAATAACCTCTGCCTACGACACAATCACATGACTCAATATGGCATCACTACAAATGACCATAACAATACGATCGAGCATGCGCCTGCGCGCCGCCACGCACACAAATATGATTATTATTGTAATGAACAGGTGTTGCTTCCGCCTTCTTTGAACATAATCTTGAACTGATTAAATAATCTAGATGAATCTGTATGCTATTTTTACGACCCAGGTCATCAAAATGAGTAAAATTAAGTGGGTGTGTCAAATTAAGTGTTAACAGTTTAAAGTCTATTGCAGTTTCAGTATAGTTTTTACAATTCAGGATCCTTCTATAAGAAGCAAGTTACGCTGTTGTCACTGAAGGTACCACATGCCACAAACGATTTTTTTTTAAATTGTTCTATCCTAAAACTGCCAAGGATACCCAGTTATTGAGTGGTGGATGTCCAATGAAATTCGCGCCTTATGAAAATCTAAGAATACTTTCAACAAGACAGCATTAGTAAACTGTATTTATGTAGGCGCCAAATACTTCATTAACGATTTATAAATTACACACCTCACATTCCAGATAACCCAAGGATTTATGCAATGACAACAAGATATCCTGATTTTCAAATGACCACCTATTGTCATCCAAGGATTTTTAGTAACGGAACTCAAATCATACGCAGACTGAAGAATGAGCCCAAAACAATGACATGCGTAGACCTACCACTAAGAATGTGCTTAGAAATCCTATCACGTGTCGACTATAAATATGTGGGCAACATCAACAAGGTATTATACCATCTTTAAGTGTTGGATTTAAATGTTTTTAGATAAATATTTACTGGCTAGGATGTTATCATCGTTTTTGTCAACAGCCTTAGGCTGCAACCTTAGTGGCTTATACGTAGAATTCGAGAGTGAATAAATCGGAAATCAAGCAAATCAAATGACCACTCTATTTTGGATTCTGCAAATGCTTTACTTTAATAGCACAGCGCGACCAACTCCCCAACAGCAAATCGATTGTTCTGGAAATATAAATACAGAATGATTGAATTGTTCAAGGCTTTTTCATACACATACTGTTTCTTACCAGTCAGATCATGAAAAAACTTCAACATTGATTGGTTTTTCGGTAAAAATAAAGGGGCTCGTCTATTGACTAAGAACATATCGATATTGATAGGCTATGTAGGTTGAGACGACAAAGATATTGGCATACTGACAGACTCAAGATCGCCCAATTCTAATCACGTCGCATGCACACTTTATGCATTGGAATGAAACAATTATTTTAAACAGTAATTAATACAGGTGTTTATAAATGTAATCATTATATAATTGAGTTTATTCTTGGTGGCCTTTTTTTTGTAACTGCGTAGTAGTTACTTGCTGTAGATCCGTAGAACACAGGATTAGTGTCATCAGAAAACAAGATGGGACTACGGTATACCACAAAGAAGATAGCAAGATAACTTGAGAGACTTTCTTGAATTTCAAGAAGGAGGTAACGCAAAATTGATATAGACATAAAATATAGAGAAGCTTGTGACAATATAAGAAAAACAACTGACCCTGCACAATTAATTGTTCCGTAGTTGGGATGAATTTATCCCAAGAACAAACTAACATTATAGTTTAAAAACATGTCGATATACTTTACGGTCAATTCTACATTAGCAAATGTAAGTTTGTAGTCGCAAAAATCAGTATTTTCTTATGTGATTAAAGTACAAATTAACGATTTTCGAACTTTTTCCTTTACTTATGCTATTGCCAAATTTCATGACTATAGGTCAACGGAAAGTACCCTATAACTTTTGATTTATTTGCGAGTATAAAAATATGTCGCATAAATAGCCGTATTTTTTAAAGCTCCAAAGAACCAAAGACGTATTTGATTTTAATTTCAACTTACCGTTTTTTTCCTTTTGACGTACGGAACCCTAATGATAAAACGCAAAGATTAGCAACAAAACAAAGATTAGCTTAACATTTTCGTAACATTATTCAATCTACAAAATTTATGTTGTTATGCCAATTTTAGCTAGACAGGATTTCGCATCAGTCAGTTAGCGTGGTAGTGCGAGAAATATTTCGATTTGTGAAAAGTGCTGAGCATGAGGTCCTGGGTTCGATTCCCAGGTCGGGCAACGTGTTATTGGGTTTTTCTATCTGGAATTTCTCAGTAGCAGCCCGAAGTCTGGATTTGTGCCCGGTAGATGGCAATAGGCTCGCCCCCTATTACATGGGACTTAAACATAACTGGCGAAATGTGGGTGTACTATAGGTACACCTCTGCCTAACCCTTCGGGGAATCAAGGCGTGATGTTATGTTTATGTTATAAGATCAATCAATTATTAGATAAGTTCTGTGTTTCACGCAGATATATTTTTATAACTTTTTAAGTCAGGCCAGCCAGGGCTTAAAAGCGACTACCCGCCATGCTCTAAACCGAGGTCCGAACCCCAAAGGGGGAGCCCACCTTTCCCCCCTTTTGGGGTACGGACCTCGGTTTAGGGCATCGCTGGTCCCGGCAGCAAGGGACATGCTGGATCGGAGTTATCGTAAGGGACGAATTTATAGCAACAGGCTCAGCAACGCGGGCTGGCTCGAGCAAGGGTCAGGGCGGATCTCAATTCTATAATCCTTGTGTGTTTAAAGAATTACCAATATAGTGTTGTAAGACGATATATAAAACGGTACACACTTAGTTACCTATGTTAAAGAATAACTATTTGCTTGTTAAGCAAGTGTAATTGCATACGTTGTTAGATTTTTTGTTGCTGGCTTTAACAGCTTTTCAAGTTAATTTTACTAGTTTGGTGAAAAACACGAAGAAATAAAAGAAGGAGCATAAAAAGAAGTTGGAATTTCACACTAGGCTGCAATAGGTTAAAAACGCTCTATTACTGAGAGTAAGATGCCTATACATAAAATAAGCAATCTGTCTCTAAATATAAAAATTAACATACTGTTTGTTGAAAATTAAGATTGTGCTGCCCAAATAAAATTAGGGCCTAAAACCAAGAGTTCTAAAATCATAATATGGTAATCCGAACACACTATAGTCGGAGTACAAATGTTTTGACGTAAGCAAAAAATAATATTTTATATAGATCCGCATAGAAATAGCAACGAAACGTATAAAATGACAAAAAAAAAACTATCGGTTTTAGATGTAGACATGCATAGCTGTTTCGCCAAACGCAAACGACGAACAATACACAGACAGCGTCCGTTTTGTGCATGAAAATGTACTTAAAGCATAGAGATCAAAAGATTAGCGAGGCATTAACCATGTAAAATTTATGGAACATAAAATGAAACATGAAATGTATGAAACATAAAATGTATGGAACATAAAACGTTTGGAACGAAAAATGTATGGAACATAAAGTATGCACCTATTACAACAGACTACATCGCACACAACGCTTTGTCTGGTAGTGCCCTTATAGCATGGGTTAAAAGCTTGAACAGCTTATAAGATTGTTCGGTAGAGAACTGTACAATATGTATTAGTTTTCCCTAGTACGAGTAGGTGGTTCTTAAAATAGTAGATAACTGAGTCAAATCAATCTGCCTAGCCTTTGCATAACCATATTGGGGTCAGGTTTCAGTCTATCTGGAAACAGTTGAATACCAGTGGTCCTAGTGTGAATTTATTTTTGCCGTCTCGAATTTACGCATCGACCGCGTTCGGCGCTCCGATTGCCGAAGGCCAAATTAGTAATCTATTTCAAAACGATTCAGATTCCGATTGTTTGTGTATTACGAAATTAGGGAACTGGTTGCCAGACTTTTGAGCTTCCGACTGCCCATAGCCTACAACATTTACATAAAAACGTGTGATGACAATGTAAACCTTGTTAGATCAACGTACATTTAATGTATTATGTACTAATTAATGAGCAAACCGTTGCGTAATGTTGGTTGAACGATTCACACACTAAGGTACCCGTGTCCGCATGTTTTCATGATCACGGTCAAAGAGTATGTTTTTAATCCACATTATAAATATTGTTTTTTTATTATAATGATCCGGAAAAGTTAAATTACCTACTTATTTCAATAAAACAAAGTCGTCTAGACCGAATTTTATGATCTTTGATTTGTTGGATTTGTCTCGCCCCCAATAGCGAAATAATTATTAATACATGGGAGAAAATCACAAAAAAAGATAGCATTGTGAATCGATGCGAAGTTCACAGGATTAGCTAGTAGTGGATAAAAATGTTTCATGTGGAAATATTAAATCATAATATGCAAACAAACGTAAGAAAAACAACGTAAAGAAAATCGAAACGAACACTGACATGTTACACTTATTTTTTGACTTATTAAACGTAAATTGTATGCTCGTAATAATTAAGAATAACAATGAATGTAAATTGAGGTTGGCTAAAACAACCAATGCTTTGGATTATAACTAACAAGAGTTTAATTGTATTCATAATAATTAATAATTTTAACTTAAGATTGACATAAAATAAATATTGTACACCCCATGGGTATGTTACAGCGATGCAAAAATTATAATTGTAAGAACTGTCTTTTCACCTGTGACAAACAATAAATAAATGCAATATGAAATATACTGTACCTACTTTCGTTTATAAAAATGCAGTTGCTCTTACAACCTCATCCTACTGGCAAAATAGCTATTATATTGATTACTAGTTGTTTCCCGCGACTTTGTCTGCTATTCAGGATGAAAAGAAGCCTATACCCATAAGCATAATCAGACTAGTATTCCCACTGCTGGGAAACAGGTCTCCTCCACGCGGTCACAGTGCTGATTCGTTGGTACCATATTATTTGCATCATAATTATTTTTAATTAATACAAGAAAACATTTGATTTGTTTGGAGGATGTCTCGATAAATATTGTGGTTAAAACGTAGTCCTTTTAAATTGTTATCAGCATAACCATTTTATATCGTATTTTTTTTTACCAGATTCATTAAGTGAGTTCGTATATTTGGGGAGTATGTCTCCAAGAGATGGAAAGATTGATTTAGATGTGGAAAGGAGAGTGAATGCGGAAAATAAATTGAATGGTGCCACACATGCAGTTGTGGCCGACCAGTTGATGTCCAAAAAGGCACGACTGGCTGTTCACATTGGTGTGCTGGTGCTCACGTTTATGTATGGAAGTGAATGTTGGGTGTGGCAAAAGAAGCATGAAAGCTGAATATATGCTGTGAAAATGCGTGCCTTGCGGAGCATGTGTGGTGTGACTATGAATGATAGGCTGAGGAATGATCCCCACTAGCCGCCGCAGGAGACGCCCTGGGCGTCGGGAGTCGCCTGCAGATTCCCGGCCACCGTAGGCGCGGGCTTGCGGACGGCGAGCAATGGGTAGCTCGCCGCCGGTAAGGACCAGGCCCGGGTCGACGGCGCGTTGTGTTCCACGCGCGCCTCAAAGAGATGTCAGCACAAAGTGACGGGGTCCGATAGGGCCGACGCCTCAGGGTCGCGGGTTATTCTACAGAGAAAACCGTGGCCCTGGCACAGGCAACTGAAGGAACACGGGTGGGTTTTAGTCAGTAAAAGTCTGACACGCCCTCCCGCTCCACCCAGAGCGGGAGAAGTCATTTGATGATTTCACACCCAAAAAAAAAAAAAAAAAGGCTGAGGAATGATGTGATAAGGCAGCGGTGTGGTTTAAAAGAAGATGTAGTGACATAAATTGAAAAGAGCACGCTTAGATGGTTTGGTCATGTTGAGAGGATGAATAAAAGGAAGACTAACAAAAGGTTTTTACAAGGCAGATGTGAGTGGAAACGCCGGGAGGGGACGCCCTAGGAGGAAATATAGTGATTGGTGATGTTCTTCAGACAGGTCAGTTGCGTAGTACTCGCAACCGGCGCTCGTGTAATGTATGAACGTAAACGAGGCAAAAAAAAATGACATAAACGCGTAACGAAAAAGGTTAATTGATTAATACGATGCTTATAATAAGGTACCCACGCACCCGCACTGTGCCCGCGTGGTGGATTACGGCTCACCCCCTCTCATAGAGAGGAGACCTGTTTCCCAGCAGTGGGAATACTAGTCTTATTAAGCTTATGGGTATAGGTTCCATGCACACTTATCAGGTTTTTTTTTACAGTCTAGAACAAAAACTAAAACTCTTCACACTTATAAACTTGAGAACATTTTAGATGCTACTGTTTTAATACTTATATGTATACAGCGAAAGGAACTTTTTTCAATAAGTAGTGCTATTCTGTAACCATGTTACCGTGAACACTCAGGTGAAGTGAGCGTGGCACTCCACTCTCACTTAGCTGTCAGTGCCACTGATGCTGCGGACTGACCAAGACGGGATGACACTGACAGCTCACACCATGCAAGTCATCGTGGTGAGTTTTTTACAGAATCGACACGCTGTTGTCCCGTGACACCTCCATTTTTTTTTGATAACCGATGAAAAATTTCGGTTTATAATCATAAATAACGGTTAAGAATCATGTACTGAATTACTGGTATCAGGTTACGCATCGACGTCCAAGTCACATTGTTTATAACTATTATTACTACAGTATAAAAATAACTTAAGCTATATTGAAGAAATAGCACTTATGATAATGCGTGTTAAAACGTGATGTAGCAATTAATAATTTAATATCTTTAACTAATTCGATTTCTAACAATAAACGTAATTACAAATTTTTATCGCATTATTTCGTAAATGTCATGATTTTGTTTATGAGGTTTTGTAACAGATTCGTTTGTTATTTTATCATCATTTATTTTGGGTTTTAAGCTTTACAAAATATAACAATGCCTATGAGGTAGGCAGAAACTATAGAGCGCCATCTTCTACGATACTTTCATACTTATTTCGCTTCGTTTACGTTCATACATCTGTTCCATTCATAACATAACACACATAACATCACGCCTGTAATCCCAGAAGGGTTAAGCAGAGGTGTACTTAGAGTACGCCCAGTTTAGTTTAAGTCCCATGTAATAGGGGGCGAGCCTAGTGCCATCAACCGGGCTGCTACTGAGAAATTCTAGATAGTAAAACCCAATAACACTTTGCCCGCCATTCACATCTGCCTTGTAAATACCTTTTGTTAGTCGTTATTCACTCATCCTCTCAACATGTCCGACCATCTAAACATAGTCTTTTCAACTTTTAGGGTTCCGTACCTTAAAGGATGAAACGGAACTCTTATGATCCCTTCGTTGTTGGCCCGTCTGTCTATCAAGACCCTGTTTCTCAGGACCGCGTGGAGGTTGGAGGTATCAAGTTGAACTTAAAATGAAATACGTAGAAGTCTACGGTCAGAAGCTCAAAAAATACAGGTTTTTTTTGCGATTGCAAACTTACATTTTCAGTTGGAGAATCGACCGTGACGTATATCGATGTATGGGAGAAAATGCAACAACAAAATTAAGTTGGTTCTTGGGATAAATTCATCTGATCCACGGAACTCTTCTTTGTGCGTGGTCCAACACGCACTGGGTCGGTTTTGTCACTACATGTTTTAAACTGCACCGTGGCCCTATCAAGTCATTTCTCAACTTATCATTCATAGTTACACACATGCTTTGCAAGGAACGCATGTCCACGGCATTTATTCTACGTTCATGCCCCTTTTGTCTACATCTTCTGCCTACCCCATGGGAAGAAGGTTTGAGTTTATGTTTATACAATATAATAATTACTTACGCCATATTAATAAATGACTTAGCAAGACATTGAGCCCAACAATGAGCATCGGGAACTAGGATTCGCTGGCACTAAATAATAAAAATAAGGCCTGTGAACCTTTGTTGACAAAACAACGTAAGTTTGATCTTAATATATCGTGCAATTAATTGATTCAAAACGTAACGTTATAGTTAACGGTAACCTACATATACTCGACTGTCCTCAATATTATTAATATACACATTTAAAAGAGTAACTTTTGTAACCTTGACCCAAATACCGTGAAATTACCATATAATTTTTACGATGTGGAAGTACCTATAAATATATTTGTTTTTCTACCTGTCTTATGGTAAAAGGTTGATAGCATCTGAGTTATTTGATTTAGGTATGCATTTTTTTTAATGTATTATTTAAATAACGAACTTACCGCTGTTGCGTTCCATGAAGTTTCGGTATGAGTCAACGAACGACATGGTTGCGTTTGGACCTGAAAAAAAGCAGAAAGTAAAATTACAATAAGTAATCAATGACTTAAAAAAAAAACTATTTTATTAATTATAATAATGACTAGTAAAGATATTTAAAAAAATCTTTAAAAACAATTAAAGTAAAAACGAAATACATCAAAACTTTTATTGTAAGTTTCTAATTTGTGAAAAAAAACTGATTAATATTATAGAGCCGTAAGTAGGCATTTCTTTAAAAAACTGTAGTTTTAAATTACTGCATTTTTATTTTTGTATTATTTTAAAAAAAAAACAAAAATAACTGCAACGCATACGACAACACACCTTGTATTTAATAGTCAAATCCAAAATAAAAGCAAAACACAGCACTCCGAAAAAATGCTAAAACAGGTTAAAAAAAAAACTAAGTTCAACAACAACAACGCACTTCTCAGTCAGAGAGCGATCGGAAACTAACATTCAGACAAAATTTAGCATTAAAAGTAAATTGGTGTATTGCGAAAATACTTAATTAGCCTTGGGATGTCAATGGCTGACTTGTTACACATACGACTTGGGGTCATTAGATACTATAATATTATAGCTTTTAATGATTTGTCAAGATTTTAAAATCACGTTCGACTCCGTTCAGCCGTTTTCGCGTGAAAGCTCACTTTCGCATTTATAATATTTGCTAGATTTTTTTATTATTATTCAGAGCATGCAAACACTCTTCTTGATATTAATTGTCACCCATTTCTTACCACAGGTTACTATTGGGATTTATAAATTGACTGCATCGTTCTCGGTCTAGTGGTCGCAAGTGCTACCGCTGAGCATGAGGTCCTGGGTTTCGATTCCCAGGTCAGGCAAAGTGTAATAGGATTTTTCCATCAAGAATTTCTAAGTAGCAGCGCAGAGTCTATATTTGTGCCCGATTGATGGCAGTAGTGGCCAAGAAGGCAGTGGTGGCCCAGTGGTAACGGCCCCGACTTACGCGTTGTAGGTCACCGGTTCGAACCCAGGCAGGAGCTTTACTTTGTGTAAATAATTTCATCACCACTGCTCCCAAAACGTGAAGGAAAACATCGTGAGGAAACCGGCATTGTCCTAGAACCAAAAATTCGAAGACACGTGACATCTACAAACCCGCACTGGGCCCGCGTGGTAGATTACAGCTCACTCCCTCTCATAGAGAAGAGGCCTGTGTCCCAGCAGTGGGAACGTTTTAGGCTGATTATGATGTTAAGTATGTATGATGGCAAAAGACACCCCCCCTATTACATGGAATTACACAAAACTGGAAAAACGTGGGTGTACTATATGCACACCTCTGCCTAACTCTTTGGGGAAAACTGGCGTGACATTTATATATATATGTATACAAATATTAAAAGACAAGAAGAAAGTACTCAAAAGGATGAAATAAGTACAAAGGTAATGTTTATTTGTAAAGAAATCTCTTCCAGCATGCAAGCGGTAGAAGAGTATATATAATAGATGAAGACAACATGGCTATGGAATAAATAAATTGCGAAGGAGGAGGTGAAGCGCGTGAGAAAGAAAAATCGCAGACAGAATGCAGGAAGCATTCCGTTTTGGCATATCATATTTAAACTAATATTAAAAAGTGGAAAGACTTGATTGACTGTTTGTTTGTATTGAATAGGCTCCGAAACTACTGGACCGATTTGAAAAATTGTTTTAACATTAGAAGGCGAAATTATGTCTGATGAATATAGGCAACTTTTTTTTTTTCGAATTCCACGCGGACGAAGTCGCCGGCGACATGCTAGTCGATAATTACTCAAAAAAATTAATTTAAAAAGTAAAGTTAATTCGAAGAAAACTTTGAGCCTATTACAAACGTACAAATTGCAAAGATTGCATCGTTTAGAAGTACCTACTTAACAAGTAGATAATTTTGAAACAATTGTTTCTCAGAAATTTTACTAATGTAATAATAGTTTATGTAGGTACATTGCCGAAACTCGTCAGGTAATTATCTTTTACTGTATTACTTATATTTTGCAAGTGTGTAACAATCACATTCAAATTCGCAATATAAGGTATACGCAGAATAATAAGATAACGTTACAAGTTAGTTAGAAATTGTGTAACCAATACAGACTTAATAAAAATATATATACCCGTCACTATAATTACTGAAGTTTGAGTCAACTTTTTTATTTGATTGTGACCTTTTGATTTGATTTTAACGTTTTTAAAAGTAAATGGCTACATATAATTACATAATTGATTCAAAAATACTACTTTTATGCATCTTAAATAACGGTGGGCTGTAATGAAATAATAAATATTGACCACAAATTTGATTATTTCAATCTCCTATTAGGCAAAACGATTAACTTAAATTATAATCAATGTATAACGATATAACAAATAACTCTTAATTATGTACATCACGCGAATATCAGATATTTTAGAAATTTTACACATAATGGTAAGGCAGAAAGTGAAATGGAAAAGAAAGACTTATATGCAAAGAGGACCTAGAGAGTACAAACAAATATACATTTGAATCAGCTTATAACGTTTCCACTGCTGGGACACAGGCCTACTCTTTGTGAGTGGGAGTGAGCCATAATCTACCACGCAGGCCCAGTACGTGTTGGTGGATTTCGCATGCTTTCGAGTTTTTGGTTCTAGGACATGGCGGCTTCCTCACGATGTTTTGAGAGCAGTGGTGATGGAAATAAATTTATTTCAAATAAACAAATTACAGGCACTTTTGAGTTGTTAAGGGATCGGTCAGTCAGAAAGATGAAGCTAGTTGCCCATTCCAAAGCTAAAGTAGTAGGTAGGTATGTAGAAGAACGGGCATGAAACTCCACGGACTCTCTCTCTCTCTCTCTACTCGTAACCGCCGACACCTCTTGGCCACCACTACATCATCATACATATTCTGTAAATGTTCAAAAATGCATGCTGGGAAACGACTATTATTTTTGTTTTCTTTTATGTATAGTTCTAAGGTGTATTTTTTTGCTATAGCATAAACGCATTCTTTCGCTGTTTACGGTAGCACGCGCTGTACAGTTCGCAAAAAAATTGTGCTTGTGGGTGCATGCAACAGTGCACGGGCCGTGGCTTAATTTAAAGTTTAGTTTCACATAAAACGTTAAAAAAGTTAGAACTTTTGAATACCTACAATATATCCGTAACCAAAATGTATGGTCCAGTACAAAAACAAATTATCGCAACGACGCGCCACGGGAAGAACAAGTGATCTCGGCTTCTTAACGGCTTGACAATATTCTACAAGTAAGTTCACCTGCCAGCACGACAATGCCGCCAGTAACTAACCAAGATCAAATTCAGAAATAACGTATTCGTTTGTTTGAAACTGACAGGTGTCAAGAACGCATTCTCTTGACGGCCGGATTGTTGTATACACATTTAAGAATAAATTCTCTGAATAAACCACATCAAAATCCGAATCCGATCCGAATCCGAAAGAATAACGCGGTCACACAGCCAGACACAAAAAGCGACTTTATTTTCTAATCAAATCAAACAAAATTTTATTTTCAAGCGAAGACTCATTTGAGATTGGTAACATTGTCCATAAAACTAATTAGAATTAGTTAACAACATGACACGGCTGGGCAGCGTTCGGGAAGCTATGCAATATCTTTTCGTCCCACATACCGCAGTGTCTAAAGACGAAGTGATAACCGATGGCAGTGAAACGTGGTCGCTCACAATGGGCCTTATTAGAAGCTACTCGTAAAGTTCACCCAAAGGGCAATGGAGGGGCTATGCTTCGAGTTTTCCTACGTGATCCAATGAGAAATGAAGAGATCCGCGGGAGAACCAAGGTAACTGACATAGCCCGAAGAATTGCCAAACTTAATGGCAGTGGGCAGGGCACATTGCTTGCAGAACAGATGGCCGATGGGGCCGAAAGGTTCTGGTCTGGAGTGGCGAACGCGTACAGGAAGACGTATCGTTAGAAGGCCTTCCTCAAAGCGGACCGATGACCTTGTGAAGGCCGCAGGAATCCGCTGGATGCGGGAATCACAGAACCGGTTGGAGTTGCGGTGCTTGGGGGAGGCTTTTGTCCAGCAGTGGACACAATACGGTCCTTAAATATGTAAACCTGCAATTGATACGACAAAATTTATCCTGATTAACCAACGGGTTAATGTTAAATTGTAAAATTAAAAATACAAATAAATAAAGCTTATTCATTTTATTAGATTTACCTTCGTTTTATCAAATAAAATTTAATGTTCTGCTCATAAATCATCTCCAATCAAAATTTGCATGTTATAAATGTTAAGGACAAAGTAAGCATCCGTGTCGTTTGTTAAAAGACGTATATTTTAACATATAATTATTAAAATTCTGTTGTGAAAACTTATTTTACCATTTAATATGATTAAATATAGAATCTTTTACATTATCGAATCTATTATGTTAAGTAGCTGTGTTGCATAGAAACAACATTCACATTATTATTTAGTAAGAACAGTCTTAACATTATTGTTTTGTTCACTAAATTATGTTATTTGAATACTGTAGAGTTCACAGTTTAGGGCGATTCTATATATCATAGTAAAGAAACGTCCTAGGACACTAGTTTTTATAACAATGGGCATACAAAGTTAAATGAATAATTACAGAAATTAATTTTGATTACTTATGAAGTGCATAATCAGCCTATTATGTTCCCACTACTGGGACACAGGCCTCCACTCTGTTAGTGTGAGTGTGAAGTGCAGAAAGATTCTGAATTTTAATTTGTCTTCATACTTAATAATAAAATACATTAATGAGATTTATATAGGGCTACTAGCTTATCCCCGAGGCTAAGACCGCGTGCATGTCGGAAATCTTTAAGCTATGTCATTTACAGATGTAATACGTATCCAGATTATTAACTCTCTATGTGCTAAACTTCATTCATATCCGTTCAGCCTTTTTTGGGTGATTGTGTAACAAATATACAAACTTTCACATTTATAATTATAACAAACTAGCTGTTGCCAGGATGACAAGTAGCGTATGTCCTTACCCAGTAGTGCTATTCTGCAACCATCTCACCGTGAAAACTTAGGTGAAGTGAGCGTGGAGTGAGCTGTCAGTGCCACTGATGCTAGCGATTGACCAAGACAGTATGACAATGACAGCTCACTCTACGCAAGGCTTTACTGTGAGATTTTTACAGAATGGTCACGTCCCAATTCTTCTGCCGTGTGAAGAAATGAAAGTCAATCTGTCAATATGTTTTAAGTTCCTAGAACCTACTTCACTCACTTTTTTTCTATAGAGATCTTTAAAAAAACGTATTTTTCACTTTTCCGTACGACTTTTCAAATATTTTCATAAAATACTTGTCCTGATACTTACAAATACAACAAAAAAAGAATTTGTTAAATAGGTGCATTCGCTTTGAAGTGATGCGTCATCATTTCAGCCGGAAGACGTCCACTGCTGGACATAGGCCTCCCCCAAGCATCGCTACTTCGAACGGTTCTGCGCTTCCCGCATCCAGCGGATTCCTGCGGCCTTGACAAGGTCATCGGTCCACCTTGTAGGAGGCCTTCCAACGCTACGTCTTCCGGTACGCGGTCGCCATTCCAGAACCTTTCGGCCCCATCGGCCATCTGTTCTGCGACCAATGTGCCCTGCCCACTTCCAATTAAGTTTGGCAATTCTTCGTACTTTGGTTCTCCTGCGAATCTCTTCGTTTCTGATTCCATCTCTCTCCGTTGCCCTTTGGGTGACTTTAAGCTTTCTGATAAGGCCCATTGTGAGCGACCACGCGTCAGTGCCATAGGTCATCACTTGTAAAACGCACTGGTCAAAGACTCTCGTCTTGAGACACTGTGCATGTGGGACGAGAAGACATTGCGTAGTTTCCTGAAGTGATACATGGACAACAAAAAATGACGTTTGATTTTTATTTATAAGGACGGTTAAGTCGTGAGGAAACTGACATAATGATATCCACCAACCCGCACTTGGGCCTCGTGGTAGATTACGGTCTACAGAGAGTAGGCCTGTATCCCAGATTCGCAGTAGTGGGAACTTTAAAGGCTGACTGTGATGAGGATAAATCGAAAAGATCCTGCTATTTCTAGGCAATCAAAGTTATGTTTTTTTTCTAGTGTCTACTCAATCCCTCACGCGTTTTCTCTCAACCTTCACATTACAACTTATAAAAATCTAATTACATATTGCAACAGAGCAATAACACGCGTCGACTGCCGGTGCGTGCCAGTGACATTCAAATAATTAAAGATCACTAAAACGGAACGGAATGGCGAACCGAGAAGGTTTGGCCTCGATTTGACAGCTGGGTTCCGTATTATGCGACAGCTGTGTTAGTGTTGATGGATGGTGTGCATCGAGATGAAATTGTTTTGAGGAAACGGTTTAAAGGAAAGGCTGTCTTGGTGGCCATGAAAATTGGGGATCCACTGTATTTTAACACCCGGCGCTTTATTACAATAGCTTTTTTTTTGTATATTTTTTTTCTTTTCAATATATTTTTGAAAATCCCAAAGTTCTCATAACCACAGGTGCCGAGAAAAAAATCGCTAAACTTTCTTTCGAGATTATTAAGGGTGGGGAAGATCTCTGGCTGGTCTAAATTTGCTTTTAAGCAATAGTAATAAGGCGTAGTTGACGGGCAGACGTGCTTCTGAATTGTTTGAAAAAATAACCACGAAGAAGGGGTCGAACTTCTTCGAACCTAACCCGTCCGAATCGGGATGCCCCAGGTCCTGAGGTCGCTTCGCTCGCTTTTGCAATTTAAAATAATTCTTCTAGTAACATTGCCGTTTTTGGTGTTGATTTTGTATTTATTGTGTTGGTTTGGTGCGTAATGCAATTGGTTCGGGGACGTTGGGGACGCCATGGTGTCAATCAATCGTTGTTGCAAAAAGGACCACGAAGTACAATAGGGATGATGAATAAGATTAGAAATGTTCAAACAAATAATGTAATTTCAAAGAAGACATAGTAAAAATAGATAATCGAAAAAATCTGTAGGTTCGATGGAAATATGAAGAAGCTACACGCTTTAAAAGTGTTTGGAGGGTATTATTCCTGTCCTTGTCGCGCGGTACGGAAAATGTAAGGCGCTAGTATGCAGTTACATAGTCGTGAGGTCACTTCTACGATAGTCTTTGTCTGTTAAAGTTATTTTAAAACGATTATAACTTGTCAATTTTAAGCATTTACACTTTTTAAAATAATGTTGCAAACATTATATAAAAAAATTATCTGCATACAAATATTTTTTTGAGTTAAAATACAAAAAAAAATCATAACCCCTTTTAATAACGATGAGTCAATGACAACTGTCCTGTCAGTTAAACGTTAGCGTCAAGTTTGCATAATACTTCGTTTCACGATCTTCTAAGAGTAAGTCAAATAAAAAATGATTATTTTTAAATATATTATATTATTTACTTTATGCATGTTGAGTTCATGGAATGGTAGCAGCTATTTAAAAATGAATTAAAGTTAAAAGCTGCAAGTTTTATATTAAAAATCATTAATATCCACTGTCACTTTGTCTAAACGTAAAACGGAACAAAGCTCCTTGAAACAGGTGCGACACACGACGCAAATCGCTCGCGTTTCAAAGACACCGCGTGTCGCGCCAGTCCGTTCGAGCCTACAACCTAATTATGTAAATAAGTTAAATATTCTGTAACTTTAGGATTTAAAAGAAAACTAGGCATTTGCGCTGTTACTTAAATGGTGTACCTACATAATAAAGAGTATTCTATTCTATTCTCTTTTTTTTACACCGTAAAGTCCAAACCCCGCTGCCACCTTTTTGAACATGATCGATGACATTACTGTCGTTTCTAGCTCTTTGAACATAGTGTTCGTACGATCTATACTTAATACTGCTACAATTATTAACATAAGGCCCGTTTGAAACTATGAGATAGGCCATCAAGACCTTACCCAACTTTGTCAGAGTCTGCTTCTAGTATAACTGGATGCAACTGAATACCATCATTTAACATAGAGACTAAGATAGAGATAAGACTGGCTGTCAGACTTTCGGCTACTACACGTAACGCCTGTCAAAGATCTACATGACGGCCGGGACAAACGGAATAAGGAATAGGCCATGTGGATGAGAATAAAAAGTAAGTGAAAAGGGCAGACCAATAATTTAAAAAAAATTAGGAGAATGATTTGATATTATTTGGAATAAAAGAAGATCAATTTTTTCTGGGTTATTTATCTGAATGTATCTTTTTCGTATTTATTCCGCGGATTACACGGAACTTTAACTATAATTAAGTGACAAAATGTTGATGTGCTATACGAACACCTCGGGTAAAACTGGCATGATGTGGTTATATTATAACTTCAACTGAAAGTAGGTAGTGCTATTGTAGTGCAGTACTCTAGATATTCGATTGTTGTTTTAAGGCTCCCGCAGACAAGCGCGAACCGACGGTCCAACGCGACTCTGGTGGAACCATTTGAGGTTGTCATACAAATTCTTCTGCTATAATTGCTTCACGCATCGCGTCGCGTCTTAACGCAGTGTTTACATGTCTCTCCTATATTTTAGATTATACAGGCTGGCAGGGTCGCCCAAGCTGAAGCCAGCACATGATTCTAGAGTAGAAATTTTAAGTCAAATCTGCTGCATTTCTTTTAATAACCTACTACAAACGTGTCACTGTATCTCTTTTGAACAACCCGCGACCCCGGCAGGCATCGTCTCTATTGGACCCCGTCATTGAGAGCTGACATCTCTTTGAGGCAATCGTGAAACACGACGCGCCGTCGCCCGGGCCTAGTCCTTACCGGACGGCGAGCTACAAATTGCTCACCTTTCGCAAGCCCGCGCCTATAGCGATTCCCGACGCCCAGAGTGTCTCCTGCGGCGACTAGGGGCGTGAGGGCGCAAGGTTCTCTCCCTCACGTGCTCCGCCGCCTCCTTCGCAAGCATTACTGCTTCGCAGAAGGAGGTGACGGCTTCACATTCGCCCTCGCTCCGAGCCATGGCCTGGAACGCGCCTGGACGCGAGAGATAGCCGCCGCCGATCGCCTCCACGAGGAGACGGCGGTGGTCCGCCCAAGCTGGGCAGACTTCCACCGTGTCCTCCGGGCAATCCACACAATCGTGACACCCGGGCGTTTCCTCCCGCCTTATATGGAACAGGAACCTCCCGAAACAACCATGTCGGCGAGGACCTGTGTTCGACGGAAGATGAGGACGCCGTGGCGCCTCTCGTACCCGGCGTTCCCTTCACTGGGTTGTGACAATCCATGTCGCCATGAGATCCCCGCCGGAGCACTGTCCGCTGTACCGTGATTTCTCGCGGCAGCGCCTCCTCGCGCCACTCCCACACGTGCGCGAGGGCTTTTGCCTACAAATGTCCCTGCCACCCCATAATGTCTATGTTAAGAACCAGTTTATAATTCAGAAATGTGAGAATACGTAAAATTTTAAGTACATCTAAGTGCAGATTTCACCAATGAAACTGAATGCGTTCAGCACATCTTAAACGCGTTCAATAGCTATCAGTGGCAAAACTGTTATGGAATATTGACACTGACAGCTCTTGAAATTGGTTCAAAAGTTCTGATCGCGTCCGGTTTCATTGCTGAAATCAGCACTAAATTAGAATCGTTTCCATCGCCTAATCAATAAACCTTGAACTTTGGGCTTATTTGTATAGAAGTCTTAAAATAGTTATGATTCGTAATAAAAACATGTTTTTCCAACAAATTTTTACGTTCTGTTTTTCTTAAGTTTTATTTTAAGCGTTGCAAGTAGTTAGCTATGATTTTAAAATGTGGAACTTTAAATTCCATACCTACTAAAATTAAATGGGTCATTTTCTACTACTCTAGAACTCATTCATGTAACGTGTGCTAAAGTTTTGGGAATAAATTACTTTTACTAGATAAGTTAGTAGGAATTAATTATGATGCCGAAAACGTGTTTTTTTAGGTATCCTAATTGGATCAGTATAAAACATCAATTATGGGCCTTTCTTACACTTATTCCAATCTTCTCAGAATAGGTAGGTTCTCCTCGAAGTACTTATGTCTTTTAGTAGATGCAAAACTTTTACGAGTTAAAAGTAGTTTTATGGATACTTACTAAACAATTCAACCACAGTTCTACTTGTGGTTCTACGATCCCTCAGTCATAATAAAGTTTGCCTAACAATCAATTACTAAAACCGAATCTACAATTATTAAAACCCACAATTCACCACTAATCACATAAAATTAAGACAAACAAAGAAAATCTCTTCATAAAAAAATTTAAGAGTAGGGACTCAAACAATGAACTAAGTTCTGTGGGCGTGGAAAGAACAAATTGCCCTTACTTTGCTTTACCTCCATTTTACAAGAGATAATAGGTTCCTACTACCATTCATAAAGTATTGCGATTTTATTATATGTATGAGAGACTGGCCAGTTTTCAAAATATGATTGTAAATAAAAATAGGTACGTTTCAATTTCAAAATGTCCATCATCATTGTTTGCGAGCTAATTTAAATTATCTTGTATCATAAAAAAATGGATCTGATAAATGATTTTATTTCTGTAAGTAGGTTTGTACAAACACTTTTACACGTCAATAATATTTTAACTAAACTAACTAGATGAGATCGGCGTCTCCTATCTGACTACTCTAAGAAGAAAGGCCGAAACAAACTCAGAGGTCAGTCTCTTTTAAAGTCTAGACATAATCTTGGTCAGGTCATATGAAGAGCATGTAGATTGGTGTCTGAAACGGTATTTTGATGAAAGAACCCACACAGAATGAGTGGACCTGTCCAGCCCGTGCACGCATTTGTCAGTATTCTCGCAGCTCAACACAGAACTTAAGTAGCTTAACGATTTGACGAATATTACCAAAGAAAGAACCTTTGGGTAGGCCGCATAAATTACTCAAACTGCCAGACCATGATCAAAACTAACTGAAAGAAAAAAAGAAAATACAATGACCCACATAATCCTCACATTCACAAAATTAAAATAATATTGTACTTTATACAGTAAAATAAATACATGTCATTGTGTGTGTGAAAAGGAACAAATATTGAAAAAATCGTTATAATAAAAAGTTTGCAACGTAATATTAAAAATCAAGATTGTAAATGACAATGCCAGATCCTGCCCCAGCTATTTACAGGAAATACCAATTAGTGAAAATGGTTGTAATGATTATAGGACCTTTTCATAATACACTGTTTTTCAGTAGAACTTGCCGATTACAAATCAATGATAATAGTAAATCAACCCCTGAATTTCCTATTGCGTTACTTATTGCGCATGATTAACAACAAAAAAAGTTTTAAGTACATTATATTCATTATGATAATGCGTAACGTATGTGTTGTTTAAATCGCTTTTTAACAATTATAAACTGCACCGAACTTATAATCAATGTCAATTTTGTTTTAAGATTTTAACAGAAACCGCAAGTTCTACAGACATTAGGACAAATGTTTAGTTAACAGTAATAAATAAGCTTTAAGATGCTGCATATTGCAGGCTTGTAAATGACTTTTTGATTTGAGCGGGGCATAGTTCTATAGAGTTTCTGGCATTGTCCTTTATTGGAGCAGCTCAATCCCAAGCCTTATTGTCCTCAATATAGTCTTTGACCATATAATAGGCTTTCTGGCATAATTTCCGCTTTATAAAAGATTTGAATTTATTAAGGCTTAGTTCTTTAATGTGGCTCGGAAGTTTATTAAGAAAACGTATACATTGACATTTAAACGAACCACCTATTTTCTTGAGCCTGGTAGTAGGAACAACATTTTTTTTTTTTTTGGAATGGTATCTCGCAGGTCAACCTATGAGGTTGTCGTCTGCTTAATCGGACTTGCCTGTGGTTGCCCTAATAAATTAAGGCCTCCAGCCAGGACTTAAACATAAACAATAACTAAAAACTAAGCGATTACACGCTAAGGGCACCCCCTGTGGGGTACGAACCTCGGCTTAGGGCCTCGGCGGCGAGGACGGTAGGACGGCGATCGGGTTTTGCGCTTGTTTAAAGTGCTGGTGGCCTTACTGCTCTCCTGGAGGAGGGTAGTGGCGTCGTCGGGAGCGATTAGGGTATGCCTTGGTCGGCGAATACTGCTTATGCGGGAGGGAGTATAGCGGGCGGCCGCTGAGATCAGGGGATTTGGGTGTTTTATGCCACAGTCAAAGAAACGCTTCAATAAGCGTTTCATGAACTGGTTTATGGTAGGCATTTTAAGGTCGACGTGGAGATTTATATTACGGACATAGAAGGGGGCACCTGACCTTTCTGAGGAAACGGTTCTGGAGGGTCTGCATCATATGGAGATGACGTGGGTCCTTGGTAGGTAGATAGAATGAAACCAAAGGGTCACTTAACACATTTATTTGAGACTCGAGACACAGAATTCAGGGTAGTGGGTTTTAAGGTCTCTGTGTACTGTTCACTGGTCACTTTCATAGAGAGAAAGGAACGTTACTGCCCTGGGCTCGGCTGCGCCGCAGCGCGTGGTCCGGCGTGAGGTCACAGGGCAGGCAGCAGAGCAGAGGAGCGACTGCAGAGGTCACCAGGCGTGGGCAGCACCACGCACGGATGCACGACCGCGTGTAGACACGGTCCGCTCAGGCAGGGGCCTCAACACGTGGCGGGCGTACGGTCTCGGCACCCACGAGCCACGTGGATGGCAGGTCAGGCGGCGGTAGCGGCCGCGTGTGTAGTCCGCGTGACTGGCGTCTCTCCAGCGGTAGGGCGGAGGCAGCAATGACGTCAGTCAGCGGTAAGCAGGCTTTCGCTATGTCGAAGAATAGCACACCCGTCGTTACGCTGCAGACCAGAGCTCAGGTGCTCTACGATACGGTGGACCTGGTGGATACTAGAGTGTTGGGGTAGGAAACCAAACTGCTAGTTGGAAATGAGGCTCTTTGCTTCGGCGTAGTTTTTGAGACGCTTATAAATAAGCCTCTCGTAGATTTTGCCGAGTACATTGAGTAAGCTAATGGGACGGTAGCTGGAGGGCTCAGACTTTGGCTTGCCTGGCTTTGGGATAACGATGACGGTTGCTTCTTTCCACGCTTGTGGGAAGATGTTGTTGCTCAAGGCGCCATTGACGATGGCAGTCATAAGCATTATTAGAGGGGCAGGTAGGAGTGTGTATACCTTATTGGTAATACAGTCCGAACCGGAGGCTTTACGAGCGTGGAGCCCTTTAATGATGTCGTACACTTCGTCTGGAGTTACGGGAGGCAGAGGATCATCAGGGTCTTTGACGGGTGGTAGGGAGGCTCGCCGTTTGACTTCAGCGTCGACCTTGTACAGGTGAGCCTGGTCTACTGGTTGAGAGCTGGGAGAACATTGGGACTCTTGGCTGTCAGCAAGGCATTCGGCCTTGTCGGTGCTGTCGAAAGCGACGCTCTTGTCGGGGCGTATGAGGGGAGGCATAGAGACCTCCTCGGAGTAACGCAATTTCCTCTGAAGGTGCCAGAAGGCTTGGTGAGTGGGCTCGAGTTCACTGAGCATCTTGTTCCAACCCTCTGAGCGAACCTCCCCTATGCGTTTCTTTACAGCATGCTGTAAATGGCGCATGTGGGCTTTGTTCGCGCCACAAGAGAAGGAGTAGTAGGCACGAATAGCCGCATTCTTCTCGGTTATCAAGTCACGTACGTCAGTAGGTAGTTTCCAGCGATGGTCTTCCATCACCGGAACTTCCCGTAAACAATCCGTCAAAACGGATTGAACGTGCTCGGTAAACAAGTCGATTGCGGCCGTCGTGTCGGCGACTGACACTATTGTGATCGGGGATGCAACAAATTTATGTTTGTTCCTAGTATTTATATTATGGGTATCACTCTATTTTTTAAACTGATTAATGTTCGTATATGCATACAAAAGATTTTCATAAATATGCTGAGAAGGCACAGTCATTAGATTAATCTCTTCAAACTTGTCTCCGAGGGAGTGTCAGGGGCTTAATTTATAAATTGAACGAATTGCCCTTTTTTGTCAAACAAAATTTTTCTGAATATCGGCGGCCTTTCCGCACAAAAGAATACCGTACGACATCACACTATGAAAATAACTAAAATGGACTAAACGGGCTATCTATAAATCAGTTAAATTATGATTTTTTCTGACGGCGTTCAACCGCAGAGCTTAGCGTTTTTTGTCAAATTATAAAAAGTCTTAAATTCACTCACTCACAGACCGCGCACGGACAAAATCGCTGGGTCCAGAACATTGAGGTTAAATGTAAACGTCCAGAATCATGAAATTTTCCTTATTTATAGGTATAACACAATATATAGTGAAAAAAATCATCCCTTAAATGGGTTAACTAGGGGATACAAATTTGTATTGAAGCTCGTCATTTTTGCCGTTATAGAAACCCATCAGGCATACGGCTTGACTCAAAATAAAACGAAGCGGCCGGGAGCGCCTTTTCTTCAGTCAGTCATGATGATGTCACTAATGTCAAATGACATTAGTGTTGTAGGTTATTTTACCTTTGAGTTTGCATCACTGTCAGGATCACAGTAGTCTTTATTTCAGTTGCAATTTGGTAGCTGTTGGGGGTAGCTACCATTGACAAGTATTTCAAATTTAAAATGATCTTAACATTTATTTCGATAAGGTTGCTATTAGGGCAACCATAGCTACCTCTGAAAGCAGCAATGCTTTCAGAGATAAAAAAATAAGTGTTAATGGACTGTAGACAAATGAAAGTTGAATACAAAAGAAACATAAGCATAATCAGCCTATAACATTCCCACTGCTGGGACACAGGCCTCCACTCAGTTAGAGGGAGTGGGCCGTAATCAACCACGCGGGCCCATTGCGTGCAGGGCCAAAAGATACAATTTAAATAAATCTGTCCGCCCAATACAGTATTTGAGGGGTATTAAATTCTTTTTTTGCAGTCTGAAACTGTTTTATATTATACGCAGGGTGCTGTAGATATTTCTATTTTATTTCCACAATGGCAGTGTGATAATGTCACAATAGATAATCAGCTAACGGCCAAACCCAATAACTTAGGACAGACCGCTACTGATGATAGACAGTACAATTCTATGTGTCCCCGTCAAACAAATGCTGTCAACATTTTATAGGGTCGGCTACTTTGGCTTTATTGGGACGTTGAAACCAGAGATTGATAGGTTTTTCTATCTCCAGTACGCCAAAATTGGAGATGGATACGTTATTGGGTTCGGCCATCAATGGAGAACGCCACGTCTATAGTTCGATTCCTATCCGTAACACTATCGAAAACATAAATATTATTCAATAGCAATCTATGAAATGTGTGAAATAGTACAGGATAAGCTACGACAGTAATATAAAAGTCATAAAATATACTGCATGAAATGTCGATTGAAACAAGATAATTAAGTTTGTGCTGTACCTAATCATCATTCGCAACAGAACATTTGACACACAAAGCGCGTGACACCTCGACGGCCGCTGCCAAAAGCGGCAATTTCAACACTTTCCTTACAATCAAGCGTGTCACTGATTACTCTCACTGCAACACTGAGCTGTCAGTGTCTTTTTATTTTCTGAGGAAAATTGACACTGACAGCTCTTGAACGCGGTTTAGATGTCCTGATCTAGTTAAGTTTTACTGGTGAAGTTGGCTCTAAATGACTTTTAGAAACTGAGGGCTTTCAAGCCGGTTCGTGACAGAAGTTGGGGGTTCGAATCATTTTTGATGCCACGAATTGTATTGGTACTGTTAGTATCTCTAGATGCTGCACCGGCGCGGTAATTCTTTGCTCTGTGATTTGACATTAAAGAGCACAGAAGGTTTAAATAATAGCTTGCAAGCAAAACATATTTTCTTCAAATATATAAATGGTTACATTAGCCAACACCGTTCAAAATCGCGCGAAAAAGTATCCATACTGAGAAGAGTAAGTTCACACAATAATAATTGCGTTTCCATGATAAACAAGTAAAGGCTCTGTAAAATTGTGTCTGTCAGCTAAGTCAAAACGAAACAGAAACGCGACCATCTTATGACGCAATAGGGCGAATCTACGATTTAAATCTTTGATTTTCTTCAGTAACTACAAGAAATTTGGTCTAGTTATCCGTTCGAACAGCTATTGTACACTATGTACTCGTATTATTTAATTAAAATCGTCTATTCTATCGAAACGAATTTGCAAAACATTGCAAAACATTTAATAACTAAAATCTATTTTGAAACCTTGATCAGTGACTTCCATGAGATTAAACTAAAAGGCTCACGATATTTTTCCGTGTATATTATCTTTTTAAGTTGCCCTTGCATCGCATCACTAGCATTGCACGGCATCACTATGTAAATTTCTATAAACTGCTCCCAGAAAAAAATAAAATCTCAAAACTCTTAGTAGTTTCATTTTTTTTTTTTATATTTTTTTCTTTTTTACTCTTTGACATAATCTTCTCACTTGGTTTGACATTTTATACTTACAATTCCAATTTCAACTCTTCATTATTGGCTTTTGTGAACAGGATATTAGTTCAGATTTGTTACAGTTGAAATAATATCATTTGGTTTATATAGGTTAATAATTTTCTTTTTTAGATCATTTCATATTTTGTGATTCATTCTTTACTTATGGTAACCAAGTGTATCAAGTAAGGCGCGCGTCGCATCGTGAGATGAAAATACTACTTATTAAAAAAAAATGGTATATAATACGGGTAGTATTTAAATATGAGGCATGGCTCCTCAATCCATACAACTCCTTTCCCACATAACGAGCACATGTCAACTTTTCGAACTGCCAGTTTCTTTAAATGTTGGCAACGACGAAGTCGGAAAAAAAACAAGATTCATGTCAAAATTAACCTTTTTTGTTGCTTATCATTCCTTGTGTGTACATTACGGGGCTGGGTGCGTCCTATGAGATGAGGTACTTTAATAAGCAGCTCCACTAATATGTATTTAAGAGTTCTTTAGATTAAATCTAAAAAAATCTTACCGTGAGAACTTAGGTGAAGTGAGCTGTCAATAGTGTAAATCTCTAGCAACAGGTGGAATGACAGCTCACTTCTGGCTCACTTCACCTTAGTTTTCACGGTGAGATTTCTACAGAATACGCGGGCCCTCTGCTACCTATGGTTTAAAAATCAATGTTTTATAGACTTGTAGCATTCTAATCTCAGTCTCAATTTGTCAAAAATACCTCAATTTTTTTTTTTTATTTGCCAAGTTTATGACATTGATTGTCGCGGAGGCGAAATTGCGACTAGATTTTGAAAGTTTTAATTAAAAAAGGAATCGATCTTCTGTTATTTATGCGAACGCATTGTTGTATTGAATAACATTACAATCTGTCAATATTGAATTATAATCATTTCCATAATATCCATTGCACTTGACGGTTCAAGTGGACGCGACGCGAGTAGCTTGCATTTCAATTTTTTTTGCATATTATGCAAATTAATTGTGTACTCAATGGTTTATTTTGCAGTTTGTTAACAGTTTTGAACTAAACCTCATTTATGAAATAGAAGGAGATTGTTTATGTTTGACACTTTGAAAATCCAATTGCATCTTTTTGCAACCAGAAGCCGACCCGAGTAGAAGAGTGTCCACAGAGTTTCTTACCCGTTCTTGTCCATAGGTACCTACTACGCTATGGAATGGGCAACTAGCTTCATCTCTCTGACTGACCGACTCCTTGCACATTCAAAAGTGCATGTAATTGGTGCTTTAAGTTTGAGTTTTTATAGAAGAATCTAGAGGCTTACGATGTATGGCCGTTTTATAACACTGAATTTTGCTGGTCGTAAAGGCTCCCGCACGCGGTGCCTTTGTGTCGCACTGTGGCGTCGGGCCACATGGCACGAGACTTAATCGGAGTACATTCCACAGGTGACTTTTACAATATCCGCCATATGACTAAACATTGTGTTTAATGCTCATTCCCTTTTCAAATAAGATTGCCATTGTAGGTGAGACGATTAATTTAAAGCTGATACTGAGGATAACACCTTGAGGAAACCGGTATGTCCTAGAACCAGAAATTCGAAGATTTGTGTCATCCACCAACCCTTACTGTGCCCGCGTGGTGGAAGACGGCCTAATCCCACTCACAGAGAGAAGGCCTGTGTCCCAGAATTATAAGCAGATTATGCGCTTTATCTGAAAAACTATCTTTATTATGTTTTCAATTTCGTGACATTTAAAATTAGCACTTATACATACAATAAATTACACAGCAAACTAATCACTCTTGTTTTCTATACGCCTAGTTAAGTGGTTTCTAGTATTCAATGTTGTAATGATGATTTTATAAGTAAGTATGTCAAATGGGAGGAAAGGAGTGGGATTAAAGGCTGAAGCTGAGCTCGCGTTGCATGCTGATGGTCAGGATACCCGTTGAAGCCGTGGTTGCTAGCTGGCTGTCTGACTCGCCGCTCTAAAGCTTGCGGGATAGATGATGATGACGTCACGCTGAAGTAGTTGCACGAAGGCTGCGCTGACGTTCATACTGGGGGTCACCAGTATAGAAATATGAGGAACAGGGTGAAAATCAAAACTCTTTTGGAAAAGGGAGAATCCTCTGACCAGACGGGTGTTGTTTCTGGTGGGCAACTGCCCGACGATTGATGTCGGGACGTTGTATATATGCTAGTTGCGCGGTAAACTCTGCTTGCGCGATGCAGGATTTTGCGTGACGTCAGTGTAATGCGTTGTGGCCGTGTAGATGCCGCCACATGGGCTTATAGTAACAGCTTGATGGGTGACCATCCATTACATTTCGAGATCCATCCGTGCCTCGAAAACACGTTAAGCCTTTTTAGCTCTTTGACAGTGGTTGTGGGTAGTCACAGAAGCCCAAGTCTGACAACCAGTCTTACCATGGGGTGCCGTGTTA
This sequence comes from Dasypolia templi, assembly GCA_963555695.1. Lineage (NCBI taxonomy): Eukaryota > Metazoa > Arthropoda > Insecta > Lepidoptera > Noctuidae > Dasypolia > Dasypolia templi. The sequence goes on along the minus strand of OY743146.1, from coordinate 4,079,744 downwards.
CCCAGTGGCTGTGTAGCGGTAAACACCCCATGTAAAATATTGGTATTCAAATGCATCGAGGTATACAGGACGCCGACTCCTTCATAGGAAAAGAATAGGTAGATCACGGAATATAGAAAAACAAGTGGAAGTGCCCACGCAGCTATAACGCGCGTGTCACGATTATGCGGAAAATATGTAAACATTAACAACCTTCATCCGTGGTGATAAGACTTAATTTTGTATGAACAACAAATTCAACTTTGACGAAAAGATTATTAATTCACATATATTTCCGCATTATTGTGATGTTCAACCGCAAAATAATGACTGTTCTACTGATTAAAATAACAGATGAGATTGAATTATACATTTTTATATTATTCACCTTCAAAACCGAAAAAAATAATATTATGTATTACGATTTCCTGATATTAAATCAATAAAATTCCATCAGCATTTAGTAGCGACGCTTATAAATCAAATATTACGAAACTGAATTTGACCTTAACAAAAACTACTAAGTAAGATATTAGGCAACTGTCCCACTGCCGGCGATTAACGAGATGCGAATAAAGCTATCAAATAAAAACCGGCAAAGTGGATGAATTTATGCCAAGATCAAACTTAACATTGTTGTTGAAAAACGTGTTCTCCCATACATCAATAAACGTCACGGTCAATTATCTAACAAATTATCAATTTTTGGACTTTACCCTTTACGTGTGTTGTGAGACTTTGCTTCTTGCCAAATGTCATGGTTCTAGGTCGACGGGAAGTACCCATGTTTTGATTCATTTATCAAAATAAATCGCATAAATTGTCGTATTTTTTTATTGCGTTGACTTAGAAGCTTGATTTTAGAGCTCCAAGGGACCGCAGACCTATGTATTTGATTTCAACTTGATACCTCCACGCCCTCCTGAGAAAAGAGAGTCTTTAGAGACAGACCGACAGACAGACGGACAGCGAACTGATCCAATAAGGGTTTCGTTTTTCCTTTTTAGGTGTCAGCTGGCGAGCAACGAGAATCAAGTGCGCGACGGCGACGAACGATCACTCGCTGGCATGGTACTAAGCGTGCGTGAGTGGTCTGCCCGCCTAGAGTTATCTCTCCACGCCGCCGGTTGTGTGAACAGAGATCGACTATGTAAACCTGCCAAGTGTGAGTCGGACTCGCGCACCAAGGATTCCGTACAAACCTGTAGGTATATAAGACCTGAGTATTTGATATCAATTTCAATGTTAATAAAAATAAAAAAAAATAAAAATATAATATTATGTAAATAAGACATTGCTTCGTACCAAATATCAACATTCTGAGTTCACGGGAAGTAGGTTTCGATTCCCTGCGAGTGTCGAAAATTTGCGGCATAAACGGCTGTATCTTTTGTTCGCATTGGCTTGGAAGTTTGATTTTTTCACAGCTCCAAGGGACAGTAGACTTGAGTATTTGATATAAATTTTAGCTTGACACCTCCACGCGTTCCTGAGAAAAAGGGTCTTGACAGACAAACGGATGGACGGACGGACAACAAAGTGATCCTTTATGGGTTCAGTTTTTTCCTTTCGAGAGACGGAACCCTAAAAACACATAACGAAGCTGAAAGTCAATTGTAGCTAAATGTATTTTTTTTTGCACTGCACCATACCTGGGAACATGCTGGGTTACGGATATAGTGAAGGTCAAAATAGCAACTTTACTGACGTTTTTTAATGAAAACAAGTTTCTAGTGTTCTAACACAACTTTAAATTTGGAGGTATTTAAAGTTGTGTACGACCCTGTGCCGTTGCATGCAGACATAAGCACAAAGTTTTGCGTGCGTTACGTTGCGCACTACTGTTATCAACGACTTTTCACGCCAAAAATAAAATTCGTTTCCCAATTTTTTTGCGCTGTGTGACTTAGTTTGATGTACGGAATGCGTAGTTGACGGCTATGCGATGTGTGTCATTTTGACTCACACGGTACCTACAATCTTTTGCACGTTTCTTGAGCGTTGGGATCAATCTTGAATCTATTATAATAAAATCGTTGATAGCCTTTGACATTGGTGGTGGGATAGGTCTCTTAGATACTTCTACCATTTTTGCTTCTGTAGCAGTTCTTATGGTTGGTAATATTTTGAAGTTCATCGGAGGTTATTGACCCTGATTCATTGGAATATAACGTAATCATTAAATTGTCATTATTTGATTGTTAGTGAAAAAGTTCCGTAAGATTAGTGAATAGTCATCCCTACCTACCATTTCTGTTGGTAATGTAAGAGGATGTTTGTAGAGTAGAGTGTGGATAGGGTGGTTTTATTGGCCGACGCCTTCTTCCTATGGGGGTATGCAGAAACTATAGAACGCACCTTCTACAATCCTTACGAACCCCTTTTGCTTAGTTTACGTTGATACATCTACGTGGTAATTGAGTAACACACGACCAGTAGGAAAAGCTTTTCTTTTGACAGTTCAACAACATTCATTGCGTTATTTGCGTTGATGAGCAGACAAATGTTTTCGAACATACGAAACAATGGATTTGCAACATTATTCCAAATGGTTCAGATTTTGATTAATAGTGTGTTATGCAATTAGGGAGCTGGTCACACATGCGCGGCGGTTTGACCTTTCTGAAGAGCATCATTACTAAAGCAACTATATGTTTTTCTAGGGCGTAATAATACCGGCCTGCTTCCGCAATATCAAAGGCCTCTTCTCATACAGAGAATGCACGAGCATTGATCACTAAGCTACTCGGTTAAGTTTGAAATACATGCAGTCATGTTTGATAGATTTTCTTTTTATTTTCTTTATTTTTAATATAATCAAAACCAAAACCGTCTTAGTTTGCAAACATCCAATTGTAGTAAAAAATACTATAAATTAAAAACAATATACATATTTTAATTACCTTCAATACTGTACACTGTAACGAGTTTTTTTACACCGTTACATGTATTGATAATTCTAGTCGATTTCGGAACGATTTCTTAATTGTATTTTTTATCTGTGATACATTTCGTATGACATTTTTGGACGTCAAAATTGGACAGGTCACTTTTGCGATCTTGGTTGGTGAAGGTGACAGGTCTCTTGATTTTTTCTGAATGGAATCGTAACTAATCTGGTTTATAGTGGTGCTTTAATGCCCTAATCCTAAACCAAAGGACACGTGGAATGGTCCCGGTGGATATTTCTATCGGATTTTTGGTTTCCTCGTCGCCTCCCTACGTCTTTTGATACCAAATATCTTCACGGTACACCGAGGGAGACGCGAGTTTATATACCTGGAATAAGCGCCTACAATTGTGGGTGCTTATTCCACCTTTACTTCAATAAATTTCTACTGGCCTTCCACGGGGGCTGATTACCTGAGAGGTACCATCTTCCGGCTCTCGGGGTCACCTTCAAGTTACATTTTTTTAAATATTTTTTTCCTTTATAACAAAACAGCCTTCAGCTGCGAATTTAAGGTTACAAAGATGCAATGATGATATAGCAACTAAATTTATATTAATATAATTGTATTCATTAGGCTAAAGGTATTCAATAAACTGGGAACGTTCAAGGTAGTGAGACTTTTAATCACCATTGACATCCACAGGCCCCCATCCTAAGATTAATGGTCCAATCTCTCCAACTTTATCTGGCTATCTATTAATAGTGTGTCGCTCCACGGCGCCCGAAACTTAATTTCTTACAATAACATACTTTTTTTTTTTTAGGAGATCACAGTCACACACACACACACCTATTCTTTTAATTTTTTATATTACATTTGGCTTCCCAATTAGGGACCTATTATATATTCAAAAAATTATTATTACAACACTCATAATTTAAGCAAATTAAGGGGAAGACGATAATTAATAACAACTTAATGTAGGTAACCTATCTGCCATCACACGGAAACTTCCCTTACGTTGATTGATACGTCACATTATTATGATATTATCATATTGCGCAGATTAGTAAGACCCCGTGATCTAATGAATATGCACGTGCATGTCGGCGCATTATCGCCGTAGTTGTCAGAGTCAGACATATTGGTTTGCACCAATATATCACACAAATACACAGTAATATTGAATGGCCCCGGTTCGGACGGTATTACCAACAAGGTATACAAACTCCTACCTGCCCCTCTAATAATGCTTATGACCGCCATCTTCAATGGCGCCTTGAGCAACAACATCTTCCCACAAGCGTGGAAAGAAGCAACAGTCATCGGTATCCCAAAGCCAGGCAAGCCAAAGTCTGAGCCCTCCAGCTACCGCCCTATTAGCTTACTCAACGTTCTCGGCAAAATCTACGAGAGGCTTATTTATAAGCGTCTCAAAGACTACGCCGAAGCAAAATGCCTCATTCCCAACGAGCAGTTTGTTTTCCGTCCCCAACACTCGAGTATCCACCAGGTCCTCCGTATTGTAGAGCACTTGTGCGCCAGTATGCAGCGTAACGCGACGACGGGTGTGCTATTCTTCGACATAGCGAAAGCCTTCGACAAAGTCTGGCACAACGGCTTGTTATACAAGCTTTACCAACTAGGAGTGCCAGATCGTCTCGTGCTCATCTTTTTGTCGAATCGCACCTTTCGCTATCGCATCGAGGGTGCACTCTCGTCCCCGCACCCTATTCGCGCTGGTGTCCCTTAGGGTTCCGTCATATCTCCTCTAGTCTTCACGCTGTTCACCAGCGATATCCCACAGAGTAAAAAGGCTCAGTTGGCTCTCTTCGCCGACGACACTGCCGTTTACTATACCGGTCATTGTCCCAATGCTATAGCTCGTACTCTCCAAACCTCCGCAAACGTCTAAGACGCTTGGTTTCGGAAATGGAGAATCGAGGTCAACCCCGATAAGAGTCAGGCGGTTCTCTTCTCGAGACGTCGTCGACTCCCTCCCCCACTTCCCAGCCCGATCACTATGTACGGTAAGCCGATCCCCTGGGAGAAGCAAGCCAAAGACCTAGGCGTGATCCTCGATGAAAACCTTACTTTTGAGGCTCATATTGAGGCGGTTCGCGCGCGCGCCTCCTTCGCTCTTAGCAGGCTCCACTTTGTACTGACAGCCCGTAGTAAACTGTCACTTAAATGCAAGCTGCGCATCTACACCGCAGTCATCCGTCCCATCATGACCTATGCCTGCGTTGTATTAGCGCACGCTCACTCACGTCATCTCCATAAGACGCAGACCCCCCAGAACCGTTTCCTCAGACAGGTCACGGGTGCCCCCTTCTATGTCCGTAATATAAATCTCCACATCGATCTTAAAATGCCTACCATAAACCAGTTCATGAAACGCTTATCGAAGCGTTTCTTTGACTGTGGCATCAAACACTCCAACCCCTTGATCTCAGCGGCCGCCAGCTACACTCCCTCCCGCATTAGCAGTATTCGCCGACCAAGGCATACTTTAATCGCCCCCGACGACGCCACTATCCACCTCCAGGAGAGTAGTAAGGCCACCAGCACACTACATAAGCCCAAAACCCGATCGCCGTCCTACCGTCCTCGCCGCCGAGGCCCGCCGCGACGCCCAAATCCACGCCCCTCCCGACCCTTGCTCGAGCCAGCCCGCGCCGCTGAGCCTGTAGCTTTAAATTCGTCCCTAAATCAAAGAAATCCTGATCCAGCTAGTCCCTTGCTGCCCTCTTCCAGCGACGCCCTAAGCCGAGGTTCCTACCCCACAGGGGGTGCCCTTAGCGTGTAGTCGCTTAGTTTTTAAGTTAGTGCATAAGTTTAAGTCCTGGCTGGAGGCCTTAATTTATTAGGGCAACCACAGGCAAGTCCGTCTAAGCAGACGACAACCTCATAGGTTGACCTGCGAGATGCCATTGCCAAAAAAGAAAAGAAAAAATGGCAGGAAAATGTTTAAGAGAGCACAAAGAAAATACCTTACTTCAACTCAGGGTGTTTATACACGAGCACCGTAAAAATAATCTGTTTCCATCCGCATTACAACTTTTTGTACACAAAATTACCGCCAAACTTTACCGTGAATCTTTACCCCCAATTAGAATTTATATAAATTAAGCGGATATGTCAAAATAATTCCTTAACAGTTTAAATCATTCAAACGGATGTGTCAAGTCACATCCATAATAATATTAACTCAAAGGAAATTACATTTTAAATAATTGAAGTGGATGTGTCAAGATAAATCCTTAATACCAACATAGAAACTTAACATAAAGTCAACCGGAAACGCACAATATTTTAAATAAATCAAAAGGAAGCAGCTCAATAGAAACTTTAACATAAATTCAACCGGAAATCACAATATTTTGAATGAACCAAAAGGAAGTAGCTAAATAGAAACTTGATAATAATTCAACCGGAAACCACAACATTTTAAATGAATCAAAAGGCAATAGAATTTAGCATAGACTTAACCGGAAATACAAGTATTAATTTAATTAATAATTAACATGGAAGTCAGATTGAGTACAAAATATTTGTAACAAGTTAAAATTAAAATCTAGTAATGGTTTGGCGCCCATATGCACTTAGTCGACTTTATTAATAAGCCAAGCGCCTTAGCTTTGCACTGATAATGATAAATTACATACATAATCAGCCTATTATGTTCCCACTGATGGGACACAGGCCTCCGCTTTGTGATAGGGAGTGGGCCGTAATCCACCACACGGCCCCAGTGCGGGTTGGTAGATGTCATATTGGTTTGGTATGGTTTCCTCACGATGTTTTCCTTCAGCGCTTTATATTAGATGTATTTCTGTAAATTGGTTCAAAATAATACTTTTACACGTACACTTATTTTTTGTTGACTCTGAGAAGCAAGACCGAAACAAAATCAGCAGTCACAGTCGCTTTTAAAGTTCTGACATAATCTTGGTCAGGGCACTATGAGGACTAATGACCACTATGGTTAATTTCTGTAATAGTCTTTTGAGGAAAGAACCACTCAGATTTGACTGAACCTATCTAGTCAGTGCACGCGTTAGTCAGTAATCGTGTAGCTCAACTGACGACGATGAAATTATAAGAAAATCAAACTCAAACTCAAACCATTTATTTCAAATAAACCAATTACAGGCACTTTTGAACTGTCAAAGGGTCACTGATGATGAAGCTAGTTGCCCATTCCAAAGCTAGTAGGTACCTATGGAGAAAAACGGCAAGAAACTCCACGGAAACTCCTTTAAATCAAAATACGGTTACAAAAAATGGTTACATCATTCATGTTCATTTGTTACATGTGAGAACGATGTAGAAAAACGTGCACGTTAAAAGCATCCGTAATAAAAAAGAAAAAAAAACAGTAAACAAAATTAAAATAAGCTGTGGCAGCTAAGATATCACCAGTCCAACGGTGCGCGTTCACGAACATGACGTATGGATCAGCACCATTCAGCTCAAAATTTTGAAGGGAATTTAATGATCACGCACACACGCACCCACCAGCGAGACATTTGAGTGAGATGACATACTCTCAGCCGGTAGGGGTACATATAAGTCAATGAAAGACGTACCCGGAATCTGGTAAAACCCGAAACAAACGTGATCAAGTGGTTGACGAACAAGCATGACTAATGATTTTAATTGAGCCTAAACTTGAACAACAAAAACATTTAAATCACAATTATAAAATTAAAACTGTATATATAGGGTGACTGGTTATTAGTGACCGATACTTAAACACATGATTGTACCCATCGTAACAAACAACTTTCCCAAAGACACAATTTTTATTTATTTACCTAGGGCATGACCCCATTCACCTCAATAGAATATTGACTACCTAAAAAGAATAATACACCATCAGCTGTAATTTATTTATTTACTAATCCCTTTTTACAAACAAAACTAGATATCTTCATATTATATATCAGCACCATCTAAGAGATTTTAAAATTGAATGAACACCAAAGTGACAGGTTCAATTGGAGATCTGTTTGCTAATAAAGTACTTATTTTGTAACTCAGGTTGTCAAAGTCTAAACGATTAGAATAATTGTTACTAATTTTATAAAATAAATAATTATATTTTTTTTGTGGGTTTCATTATCAGGACAAGGTTTATATGAAAGATTTTTTCTGGAATTGCCACCGGGAAATTCGGAAATTTTGATCTTATCGTTGTATGAAATTCAAAACGGGCGGCGCGGGGCACGAACTTTACAAAATATTTTTTTCATCAAACATACACATTAATTTTAATTATTTGTATGTATAGATTTATAGATATGGTTGAAAAGAGTATTATCTTCAAAATAACCTCCGATACAAGGATACGTCCTTTGCCTTACACTTTAGATTCATTTATGTGACTTAGTTGAAGAAATAAGATGAAATTACAAGAAAAAAACACAATTATTTCATTGACGCAAGTGTGCAACCTCCTTAATGAAGCACATAATTGTTGTATGACAATATTATGTTGTTAACGCTCACATTATCATTAATTTATAACGTTGATAGATTACAACAGTTGTATTTTTTATTGTTGTACGCTCGCCTCCTATTACATGGGACTGAAACATAACAGGCGAAATGTAGTTGTCCTCTGTCTAAACCTTCCAGGATTACAGCCGAGATGTTATGTTAATTGTATTTTCCCATGATATTTTTCTGTACTCAAAAACTCTACATGCTCAAAGGGACAAATATGAAATTAAGGGGCTTGCCGACATAGTTTGTAAGACTGAGCGCTGCAAGTTAGCGTTGTTGATTCGCCACTACAACCATTTCAGCTCTAAACTTTATAATGATATCAATATAAGATTTAATATTTACCCAATGACTCGCCAATGCCTCGTTGGTCTAGTGGTCGCAAGAGCTACTGCTGAGCATGAGGTCCTAAGTTCGGTTCCCAGGTCGGGCAAAGTGTTATTGGGTTTTTCTATCTGGAATTTCTCAGTAGCAGCACGGAGTCTGGATTTGTGCCCAGTTGATGGCAATAAGCTCGCCCCCTATTACATGGGACTTAAACATAACTGGCGAAATGTGGGTGTACAATGGGTACACCTCTGCCCAACACTTCGGGGAAACAAGGCGTGATGTTATGACCAAAAGTCTACTGAAGGGAAAGCAACTTATGGTATCATAAACACGGTAAACACACACACACATATACACTTCACCCCACCACTCAACACTTAAACTACATAGGAACCACCACTTAAGGTATATCTTATTCCTATTAAAAATGAAATTCCTCAATTAATTATTAATTAACTTTCTTTGGGAAGTCTGGCAAAATGTCTTTGTATATACTTTTGAGCTGGGCGTTGATAGCTGTGCCACAGTATTTTACTTTTGTGACCATCTTCGTTTTCCTTTGTAAATTGCAAACTTAAGTTGTTCCATATACGTAAGCATATGTACCCAACTCGTTTATCTAAGAAGAAGACACGTGCTGTCCCAAAAATATCAAACTATTTTGGTAAGCGCACAAGAAGGTACGTAGTACCAACTTTATTCAATGAGCTACCCGAAAAACTGATCTCGCATGTTAAATGAAAAAGGTTCTACGAAAACATTAAAACATTATCTCTCAATGTGTCCATGATAATGTTTGTAACAAACTATAGATTGGCGAAAATGCCTATTTGTAAAATGTGAGTTTTTATATTTTTTTGTGTGATTGTATATTTATAAGCTATAGTTTATTTACATTATCGTAATTAAGATATTTACACAAGCACATTAACTTCAAAATTTGTAATTTATTGTTAGACGAGAACAACTGCCATGCAGTTTGGCAGACGATATGTAACGTTATGTTTGTACAGATTTCAGAATAAAAAAATAAAAATAAACTTGTTTTGTTTTTATTTAGCTCTACATACTCAAAGGGACAAACAGACGTAGACTAGTCATAATTATGTTTACAACATTCATGATACTTCCGATTTCTGAAAATATAATCAAACAACTGAACAGTTCAATAAAAATAAATCGTAACATCTTTAAGAGGCGGTTGTTATTGGTGAAAATGTCAACAGCCGATGTGTGCTTTTATAATTTCTTACGTGACAATATATCGTGGTTCACTGCATTGTGTCACATGGGAAGTAAATGTATGAAAATACATGAAGACGCTTTTAAATTTCCGTGCAAAAGACAATTTACGTGCACTTATTTCCGTACATTTTATGGACGTGGACACGATAATATAGGGTGTCGTTAGAAATTATTATTCGACGTTATTATTTTGACAAAAGACGAATTGAATAAGGTTTAGTCGTTTCGGTGTAGAAAAATATCATGAACGGTTACGGAATCTGAATTTTTTTCTCCTGTATTGCATGATTTGTTAAATTTTTCTTAAATTGTTATTTTTTAAACGAAGTTCTCTCAGTTTACGGCAGAAGGTTTTATTTTAGAAAACTTTTGAAAAAGCCTTATGCGCATTGCAAGCGTTGCATTGAAATAATGAAAATTAATATACATGATTCATGCAACTTTTTATTACATATTAGAAAGAGACAAAGAGCTAGAGATGGTTTTCATGGTTATTAAGGGTGCTGCAGCCGCAAGTGAGTCAGAATGAAAATACAAGATGGCGGCTGCAAAAAAAAAACTAATTTTTCATCATGGCTGTCTTTTCATGGTTTTCGAAGGTACTATAGCCTATAGTGAAGTCAAGTACATTCGGAGTTGAAGGAAAAACATAAAAAAACCCACACGTTTTTTTCTTCCACAGCCATTGAAAACTTCGATATTTAAAGCCCATTATTTTGTTAATTATATAAATAGGTTACCAAGGTCAATTCTGCTAAATCCGCGTTTGATGTTTTTTATTATTTTTATACTGAGACAAGCAGTTTTTTTGTTGTTTTAATATTTAAGCAGTTGTTTATTATTTCAAACGTCATAGAAAACAAAATTTGTTCAATTAAAAAGTGCAACAACTATTTAATCTTATAAATAAAAATCAATTGCTGTACGTTAGTCTGGCTCAAACTCAAAAACGGCTTACGGCCAAACCCAATAACCTAAGGCAGATCGCTACTGATGAAAGACAAGCTAGTTCTATAAGCGTTCGTATCGGAATGGATAGCCCGGTATGGTTGCCCGAAGAAGGTAATAACGGACCAAGGTAGACAATTCCAATCACATTTATTCCAAAACCTAGTAAAGACGTATAGAATCGAGTTGGCAAGGAAAACAGTGTATCACCCAGCCTGCAACGGTATGATTGAGCGTTTCCATCGCACGCTGAAAGCCGCTTTGATGTCGCACGGCACAAAGGATTGGGTGAGTTCACTACCTGTATTATTACTATTAGAGTTACGGACAGCGTGCAAAGAGGATCCAATGTTCACCAGCAGAAATGGTGAATGGAGAGCAGTTACGCGTCCCCAGTGAGTTTTTCACCGCAACAACCAGGAAGGTACATTATCCAGATTTTGTCAGCATGACAAAGAATGTCCGACCTACGCCCGTGTCCATCCACAGCATCGGACCATTCACAGCATAAGGTGTTTGAGCACAAGAACTTGCATACCACGTCGGATGTATTCTTGCGTCAAGACCTGCTTCGTGGATCGCTAGAACCACTTTACAGTGGCCCACACAAGGTCATTACAAGACTTAGTCCATATCTCTGTCGACCTCCGGTCTCCGGAGAGGAGTGATGTGGCGGCATCTACACCGCCACATGCGAACAACGCATCACACTGGCTTTACACCACGTTTACCGCGCAGCAAGCATATATACAACTTCCCGACATCAATCGTCGGGCAGTTGCCCACCAGATACGACATCCATCTGGTCGGAGGATCCTCCCTTTTCTAAAGTAGTATGAGTGAACTTTACGGCCTGTTCCTCTTATCTCCTCAGGTTCAGGCCTATAATTTTGAATAATTTTTTGTTTTGTTTGCTTTAACACAGGACCCAGGGGTGATGTGAACGAGAGGATACGGCAAGTGGGACTCGAAGTGACCCTGTACAAGTCCGAGGTCATGCGATTTCATGGTTCTCGGAACGCGCCACAGTCGAGTTCCCAGATAATGGCAGGAGGGGCTTACATCGGCATCGAGTCGACGATGAAGTACCTGGGACTCTTCCTAGTCAGCCGGTGGAGCTTCGTGGAGCATTTCCGACGTTTTGCTCCCAGACTGCAGCGGGCTGGAGCTGCCTTGAAGCCGGTCCTGCCCAATCTAGGGGTTCCAAACGTCTCCTGCCGGAGCTCTACGCGGGAGTCGAGCGGTCCATGGCCCTTTACGGGGCACTGGTGTGGGCGCGCTCTTTGAGGCGCCGACCTGCCCGCCGGTTGAACGCGTCCCTAATGATCATGGCTTGTCCGGGGATGCCGCACGGTATCCTGCGGGGCGGCGAGCCTCCTTGCTGGATTGCCGCCATGGGATCTGGAGGCAAAAGCCCTCGCGTACGAATGGGAGTGGCGCGAGGAGGCAAAACGCCGAGGTGTAACTCCGCTGCCGCGAGAAATCACTGTACAGATGACAGAGCTCCGGCGGGATCTCATGGCGACATGGAGGGTGCGATTGTCGCAACCCAGTGCTGGGCACGACACAACAGCGGCTATAATTCCCCTCTTTGAGAAGTGGTTGGAGAGGCTCCACGGTCCACATCTTCCGCCTGACACAGGTTCTCACCGGACACGGTTGTTTCGGGAGGTTCCTGTTTCGCATTAGGCGGGAGGAAACGCCCGGGTGCCATAATGGTGACACATTGTGTGGATCTCCAGGGTGGAGCATACGGTGGAGGTCTGCCCAGCTTGGGAGGAGCACCGCCGTGTCCTCGCGGAGGCGATCGTGTGTAGCGATCTCTCGCTTCCGGCACTAGGAAGCGAGCGGGCTGCCGCCATGCCGGGCGAGCTGGTAGGGCAGTAATGATCGCTGACGGCGAGCAATGGGTAGCTCGCCGACCGGTAAGGACCAGGCCCGGGTCGTCGGCGCGTCGTTTTCACGCGCGCCTCAAAGAGATGTCAGCACATAATGACGGCGTACGATAGGGCCGATGCCTCAGGGTCGCGGGATGTTCGACAGAGATACCGCAGCCCTGGCACAGACAACTGAAGGAACACGGGTGGGTTTTAGTCAGAGAAGTCATTTGATGATTTCACACCCAAAAAAAAAAGGATCGCAGCAGATGGCGTTCTGTATTTTCTGCCTACTCTCCCCCGTAGGACCCACCATGAGAAGAGGGTGTGAGTTTATGTACCTTTAGGTTTAGGTGGGTAAGTGTACAATTAAAACAACATTTGTTGTGTAGGTACCAGCTCTAACAGTAGTTATTAACTTATTATATAACATAAAGGCAGCAATGTCAATAACATTTGATGTAACTGACATACTTCGAGTATTACAAACTTGTTTTGTATGATGGAAATGCGTTTATTAATAGTTGTGCTTTATAATGAGATGGAACAATTAAACCTTCCTAACTACGTACATTGCTTTGTAAGATTGAATGGAACCGATATCGAAGTAGTAGTGAAAAATCATTTAATTTGATTAGATGAAGGCCCTATTATTCGCTCGAGACGAAACCTACTAAGGTAAGCTCGCGAGTGGTTGAACTCGCGCATTTTGCTAGTATTTAATTATAGATATTATTTTAAATCATGTTATCAAGAGAAACTCAGCAAATTGTGCTAATAAATCTTACTCATTGATTTAAAAAAATGAGAATAAAACGGTTATTTTGTACCAAAGATATTGGTTAACTATTACGAAAAGGTTTGTTTTTAAATCCAGCAAAGTTAATCTTATCGTGATATTTAAAACGATTGCATGTCTGCCAGATCCTTAAATAAGACAAATCTTTTTTTCAGAATTATATAACATTTTTTTTTGTTTTTGTCGGATCTTAGCGCCTTATTCGAATTTAGTGATCTCTTGATGCAACATCCCCCATATAAATGCCTCGTTGGTCTAGTGGTCACAAGAGCTACTGCTAAGCATGAGGTCCTGGGTTCAATTCCCAGGTCGATCAAAGTGTTATTGGGATTTCCTATCTAGAATTTCTCAGTAGCAGCCCGGAGTCTGGATTTGTGCCCGGTGGAAGGCAATAGGCTCGCTCCCTATTACATGGCACTTAAGCATAACTGGCGAAATGTGGGTGTACTATAGGTACACCTCTGCTTAACTCTTCTGGGATAACAGGCATGATGTTATGATGTTAGATGGAATATAATTATTACTATACAAGCCGTGTGCTCCAAAGGATTTTCCATCAGCTGACGTTGGACGCATTTTTTTCTTCAATGCTCGCCTTCGGTATTTCAGGAACTGTTGTGCAAAATGCATCCAAAAAGTTGTTTGTCAATGAATATTTAAGATACTACACGTTACACATGAAGAGATTAGAGAAACAGAGTGTAAAGTTCACTCATCCTCTTGGAAAAGGGAGGATCCTCCGACCAGATGGATGTCCTATGAGCTTTGTCAGTGTGATGCGTTGTTCGCATGTAGCGGTGTAGATGCCGCCACACACTTATTTCAAAATGATTGACAGAAAATGAAAAACGTTTTTCGATTTCGTAACGTATCGAAATAAGTACAACATGTAGTCCATTCTGAGTTATTTTACGTCTGATTTTCTATTACTGACCAAATCACAGTCATCTTTATGTTCCTTGTAATAAGGTTGTTGTTGGGTTGCTGCTACTAACAAGTCTGTCAAAATCACAATGGACTTTATGCTCGTTTTTATAAGGTGACTGTTGGGCTGCTTCTGTCAGAGGTGAAGAAAGAAACTAGGAAAGGACTGTTTATGATACACGAGATAGACATATTGCCACATTTCAATACGAATCGATTCTCTACGTCACGATTTATGTACAAGACGGTTTATCTAAGAACGTGGGATATGATTTTATGCAACAACATTATGTTGCTGGATTGGTAATCACGCGTATCTTATGCACAGACATTCACGTACGGCAAAAATAAACATTTTTTTTTTTGCCTACAGTGTACCACTGCCGAGCAAACGCCTCCCCCAAATCCTTCCAGGCGTCCTTTTTCAGAGTCACCTCGAACCAACCCTTGTGGTAAGCGTCTATATCACCTTTATATTTTCCTGAACTACAACTTGGGCAGTAGATAATTCAATGTAAAAAAATCTGGAAGTAGATCAATTTGTCTCCGGATTTCCTCATTACCTCAATTACCTTTTGAGCATATTCGAGCCAAGTACACATTTTATGCACACATAATCAGCCTATCTCGTTCCCACTGCTGGGACTCAGGCCTCCTCTCTGTGAGAGGGCCACTCCCTCTCACTAAGAGGAGGCCTGTGGCCATCCTGTGGTCTACCACGCGGACCCAGTTCGAGTTAGTTGTAAGGCTCCCAGACACGTGCCAGTATCGCAAACTGCGTGGAAATTTACATAAAATAGATAATTAATACAATGGAATGTCATTAATTGGCATGTTAACTATAATCGATTTCTCATACTTTTCTTAATGAGGTGATTTACAAATCAGGTGGATCATATGACAGGCAGAACAGTAAAAAAAATTTTTAATGTTTTATTTAATAAACGTTTACACATTACTTACAGTACACATTTGAGCTAAAGAGTGAGTAAGTGAGTTTTGAACCACTTGAGATGCTTCTTGAATGTCTCATGAAACTTTTATTCGTAAATATTAACCATTTATTTTTAAATCGAGATTAATAAGTAGCATCGTTCGTGAACTCAGGCCTAGGATCGTTACGTTATCCTTTCCAAAAGCCTTGGAAATATTGTCAAAACTCAAAACAATAATTTAATTTGGATTCGCGGTTTTTTTTCTGTATTTTATACATGTAGTATTCTAATTCTGATTAGGTTATCTAATAAATAAATTACTATTCATTTAGTTCGTTTTTTTTAGTACTTCTGTAACTTTAAAAAAAACTTCCATAATTTAGGCAAACTTATTTAATTTAAATCTAAGGTATTGTTATTTTTGAAAAATGTTTACCTTATTTTTTTTACAATTATACAATTTTACATATTGTTGCATACAATCATAAAACATGTTTTGATACCTACAATGTATGAATGGACTTGAATGATCTTTGAGAAATTACTTGGCCGTTTAATATTTTTAGGACCTCAAAATAGGAATTATTACACTTTCAAAAAAAGAGACGCATTGTTATAATTAGATATTCAACTAAATAAATAAATGCAAAAAAAACTCCGGCTATTTGGACAGTAAATCGTGTATTGTAATAACGCAATCAGTAGGTACTTAGAGTACTTGATCCCACCTTGCACCTGCTAACACAATGATCAATGCGCGATCACACTTATTTGTTTACATAATGCAATGTGAACTCGCAACGTCCTCGCATTTCTGACCCCGTGAGAAATCAGTGTGAGAAATCCATGTATAAACATTACAAATCGTTTTGTTTTTAATTGTTTATTTTTGATTGCGTGTAAGTAATGTAGGTTGCACTTTATTCGTGTCCCTGAAAAAGTATTCAAGCTAATACAAAATAAGTAGGTATATTTTATGGTTTGTAATCTAACGAATTTTAACTCAAATGAATCAAACTTGTCATTTTATAAATGTTGTTTAGGCTACCCGTCCTTGATTTTGTATGTCAAGGAAATGAAAGCACATTTTTTTTTAAATTAAAAAAAACTAATTTTTAAAAAGAAGAAAATATCTGGTACAATGTGATCGTAAATCATCAATATTAATAGTAGTCCGTAAACTGAAACGGTATGAACAAAGGCGACGAAATTGTTAATGGAAAGTAAGCGTCTACTTATGGCACCGTGATAGATACTGACGAAATAATTTACTAAGTTTTAAGAAATCAAGATTATGGCCAATCGAGGCCGGGCAAAAAAATCGTCATTAATGAAAATTCAATTGACTATTTTATTGATGACATAAAATACTCATGGCTATTTTACTTTTTTGGCTTGACAGGACGTTTAATGAATACTATTAAAAACGTATTAAGAATCTTGGGCAAGTAACATAAAAAGCTTTGCTTTTCGTATTGCAATAATATACTTAGGAAATACATTTCTGCGTCAAAATATAAATGTGAAAATAAAAATAATTGTTTGTGGTAAGAATATAGCGGTCATCATTTTGACTACATAAATGAAATCGCAGTGCAATTCCAGTATGGCAACTACGTTACCAAAACAAAAACATGACAATTCATCAGTCAAAGTACGCAGGTAGTACTGACAACAAAACACAACTTGTCGTTCGTTGCTTGCGCGTTTATCTCGTATTTTGTGTTCCATTCCATCGATTATCCTTGAATTTATACTTTATCAACTGCTTCTGCTTATGGACTCTGAGATTTACTGTTTTCTGTGTGACTAGTGCTTGCCTAAGGATTCTGATTATTTTCTTTTACGGCGCCATTTTTTCTGACACTCTGGGTTACGATTCTGCTTGATACCTTGGACTTTGTTGTGTGTGCATCCATTTGTTAAAACGATGGGAAGCCGTGTAAGGCCTTACACGCATCATGTGTGTCAACTGCAACATATGTGTCAATACATTTTTCTGGCGACTAGTCAAGTTACAAGATAGTGATTATCTTCATTGCTTATAACTATATAGTAAGCATAGAACAAAATAATTTACCCTAGTTGAAAACATTGTGTCTGATTTCTGTTTGTGTCAATCTATGTTATTAAAAATCATGATTTTAAAATCATTTCATAATATGTAGCCATCTAAAGCTTTGTAATAAATAGGTTACGAACAAAGTGTACGAACAACATATTGCGCTTATACCATAAATATCATGAAGAATGACTGCCTCGTTGGTCTAGTGGTCGCAATCGCTACTGCTGAGCATGAGGTCCTGGGTTCGATTCCCATTTATGTTAAATGCTCTTAACCAGATTCAACCAATAGGTATAATGAAGCTGTTTATCTTAAACTAGCCGCGCCCCTCTGTTTCACACGTATGAGTCTCGATCCCGTGGGGATATCGATGTAAAAAGTTACCTAGGTCATGGTCTTCCTACGTGCCCAATTTCATCCAAATCCGTCTAGCCGTTTTAGCGCGAAAACATTACAAATGAAAACACAAAAATGCAAGAAAAAAAACATTTCACTTTGTAATTTTAGTTTAGATCATTAATCAACCTTAAAAAAATTCGATCGTGAAGTGAACAAGGACAAGAAAAATCATAAATTATTAATTCAAATTCCAAGGCAGTAACGTAATGCAATGATTGCGGCCATTTCATTGATAACTTCAATTAGAGGGGCCTTGGCGCCTCCGTAATGATCCGTTACTATCACGGTTACTATAATAATCGTGAGTAGGTGCTATGGCATAAAAGTAGTAAAGTGTCATGAGTTTAGTCCCACGAAACGAGCGTGCAACACGTTATCATTTATCATTTATTAATGTTGTAACTTATTGTATTTTGTGTTTGTTGCAGCTGTAGCAACAAACTAAACGTCAGTAGAGACTCGTTATCTCTTACCTGCCACGGCCTATTTTTTTTTAAATATTTGAATTGTTTTCATACCTATTTTTTTACGGACGCTTTTAACGTCCTGCATCGTCATCATTTGCATACTTTCAACAATATAGGTTCTGATTTTGAACAACCGAATTCTTGGACAATTCAAAAGTGCCTGTAATTAGTTTATTTAAATTAAATGCTTTCAAATTGAGTTTTTCTTTCAATTAAACAGGCATTCAGGCAGTTTTGAATTGTCAAAGATGTCGGTTATTCATTATATGAAGCTAGTTGCCCATTCCAACGCTTAGTAGATTTATATGGAAAATAACACTACTTAAAATTTAGAAACTGATCACTAAAATTACGGTGATAGGAAACACATTGTTGCTCTTTGAACCGATGACGACCCTAAAAATCGACTAGGACAGATTTATTGTGGAAGGCTCCAAGAGAGAGATCCAAGCGCTGTGGCGTTGTCTGGAAGAGGCCTATGACCAAGTACTTATAGAAAAACGATAAGTTGAGTGAAGTGATAGTGATAGGAAAACATAGTAAAGAAACCTGGAACTTATAGACGTAAATTGTAAACACCTTTTTTTAAGGTTTTTTTTTTCCCATTTCCAATTTCTCAGTAGCAGCCCGGAGTCTGGACATGTGTCCGGTTGCTGGCAATAGGCTCGCTCTCTTTTACATGGGACTTAAACATATCTGGCGAAATGTTGTTGTACTATAGGTGCATCTGTGCCTATACCTTCGGAGAATACAGGCGTAATGTTATGTGTGTGTTATAATTATATCTTTACGAGATGCTGTTCCTTGCAGGCAGTGGCACAATAACAAACTGGTTCAAACTATAAAATCACCTGTCAACCACTAATCAAGCACTTACTTTGTTAACTGCCATTTTGAAATCTTCATCTACATTATTACTCACTCTATGCAAATAGACTCTAGGAATCTTTACTATAAGTCTAGTAAATATATTATTATTTCTTAATACGTTTAAACAATGGACACAGTATTTAAAACCTATTGTGATTTACAGGTCATGGAGTGATCAATTCAACATACTTTGAATTTTAATAAGGCTTAATGGATCAAGGCTTAGGTCTACATCTATTGTTGGGATAGGCCAAGTTAAAATCTACTTTCTAGGCATCCTTGTAAAAGTTTATTTCAATGTTGAAGCTCGAATGTTTTTTATTCAAGTTATTGGTACTCGTATGTTGAAATGTTTGCATCAAAATTCATGATTGTTAAGATTAATGGCGCACATAATTATAATATTTCTGCATTATATTAAATTAAATAGAAAATTTTATCAGTTTTTATACACAATAAACGGTCCTTCAAGTATACCAGAGTTTGAAAGTCGTATGTATAACTCACATGTAATCCTTTGAATATTCTTTTGAGTTTTTCATGTTTAATTCATTGACTGTTATTACTTAGTTTCGAGATTGTTTACAGGATAATCTTATACCGAAAATCTCCAGGTAACTTTAAACTCTTTGCAAAATACATAATGTCTATTATTACTCGTGTCAATGCGGAATAATACGCAACGTTTTATGTTAAACACATTGATTCATCTAATGGGGTAGGAAAATATTGCTTGATCAAAACGTATTTTATGGGTTTTAAACGCAAAAAAAAGCTTAAATAACATTATGTCAAAATTTTATTTAAGTATTTGTTTTACATTTATATCTAGATTTATTCACATTAAATATTTATATTCAATTGGTAGGCTTTTTTATGTAGGGTATCAATTTTCGAAAACAGTTATTTTTTCAATTAAAAAAGCCAAACTAAAAAATAGTTTAGCTAAAATAAATTTGGTATGAATACCAAATTGCAGTTTTTGTAGTGTGAAGTATCCACCGAATAAGGTTTACAAACAAAAAAAATGTGACAAGGTTTGTATAATTAAGAAATCTATCGCAGGGCAATGCAATTATGATGATGAATGTCATTTAGAAATTGTATCAAGACAATTATTAATTAGTTGCTGTCTAACAAAGGGTATGTTGACATCAAAGAAACAGTTGAAATGAGAACAGGTTATAAATCGCAATCAATTAGTTGCATTGTTTCACGAAGACATTCCCAAAGACTTTTGTAATAAAAAGCAGTAACTTACCATTCATGTTAGCCTGTCAATTCCAACACTAATTACTGTCCAAAACCACTTCTTAAATTACACTAGTTAGTAATAACCTGCAATAATTATGCAGTCGAGTATGCACTACACTTTAAAATAACACATAAGTAAAAAAATCCTAATGATTATTTACTATAAAATAATTATTTTACAATTGTATTTTTCTATTGTATTATTATTATAATTTTGTGTTATTTTTTATAAATGTTGCGGCACTGGAGGCTGCGTGCGGGCAAGCGCCCGAGTCGTTAGGTCGAAACAAAATGCAGGAGAGTCGTTCAGGCATCGTTATAATAAACATTCGGTGCGCGCGCGGCGATAAAGGTTCTGTAGATCGAATTTAAGTACGTGACAAAACGCGACGCAATATCTTTGTAAGTGATAGAAATTACCTACACAGGTATATTTATTTCACTGGTAATTTGTAATCGTTTTTTAAGGTGATTTTGTTTTCTATATTGATTAAGTAGGTATCGTTGAACTCTCTTTTTTTAAGGACAGTGGTGCCGATTCTCTTGTACACCGAACTAAACTAACTAAACTATCACTAAAATTCCTTACTTTTTACTATGAGAATCTTGAAGCTATTCTGCGAAAAAAAATCTCTAAATATAAAAATAATTTTGACACAACTATATTCGAATTTGACAATTGCGAGTCCACGTGTTTTTTGTTTCTTTTGGTTTCGCGACGTCTTTGTTGTTAGAGCCGGAGGCAGCCTGGGGCAGCCTCGACGTGTTTTCTATGGAAGTTTTTACTTTTTGTATGGAAAATATAAAATAAAAATATCTACATGTAGAGTTTTGTAGGTTCCGGGTTTTCAAAGGGGATCAAAATTTTCATTATTTTTATGATAAAACACACCGTTTTCGAGATATGAGCAAAAAAAGAAAAAAAAATGTTAAACTACCGTTTTTGCACGTCTGAAGTCGAGGTGATGGTGTGAATTTTAGTTCACGCTAACAAATTTTATTCCACACCTTTTTAATCGCGATTAAAAATAGTCAGATTCATGTTCAGATTTAGTTAGATAACCAAATTTTTTGGTGAAAAACGTAAAATTCAGAATAGCAAAATTGCCATTTTCACTAAACTAATAACTCAGTGAAATCTTAGTGCTGTCAAACTAAAATATAGTTAAGTTGTGTCACTTTAGTCAATTTCAGAATGGAAAATCGTCATTTGACAGGATTAAACCAAATTATAGTGATTTTTACTCTAGTTTAGAGGCATTTGTGACAAGAAAATTGGCACCAGTGTCTTGTTGTATAAGTCAGAAAATTTAAGTGTGCTATGTTAAATGCATCGATTTTCTCGTTGATCCAGTGGTTGCAAGTGCTTCGGCTAAGCTTGAGGTCGTGGGTTCGATTCCCAGGTTGGGGAAAGTGTTACTGGGTTTATCCATCTAGAAGTTCGTAGCAGCCCGGAGTCTGGATTTGGGCTCGGCTAATGGCAATAGGCTCGCCCCTTGTGGGACACACGGGACTTAAATATAATAACGTTACTGGCGAAAGAAGAATGGAGAGGTTGGACCCGCGTAATTTAAAAATTAACGGAGCGCCGTTCGCGGGCAAGTTTATATTAACTATTATTACAAGTTTTTAGGAGTTCTATATAAAAAAGTAGTTGCTATATGATGGGAATTAAAAGTTATTAATGATTTTAATTTATTTATAAATTAGTTATCGTGATACATTCCGATCTACACTAACGATTTACCTTCTTACACCTAAACACGTTTTTGCTGAAAGCTGAAACATGAAAAGTACCTACAATGGTAACGTACTGTACATAAAAATATATAAATTACTAACTGACCCCGCAAACGTAGTTTTGCTTCCTTTTTTTTTGAAAAATAGATGTTGGCCGATTTTCATACCTAGCCGATATGCACACAAAATTTCATACAAATCAGTCCAGCCGTTTCGGAGGAGTTTGTTAACAAACATTTGTAGATTTTGTGTTATAACGGTATTGAAAACATGAAACGGAAAATGGAACGTCAGTGTGAAATTGTGATGTCAAATATCATAATTCCATTGTTTGTGTTTAACGGCTAACGTGGGATTTTTAAGATTTTATTTTTGCGACGTTGTGGATTCTTGACGACTTGGCTTACTGACTATTCTGCACACAAACCAAAAGTATTTACTTCGGGATAACGATTGGCAAGTGATAATATACTTAAGTAGGGGAGCACTTAAAAGCCTATGGAATGTATGCAATGGAAGTTTGCCGGGATGAGATACCTCTAGAAGGGATATTTGTTGGCAACCACCCATCTATTCTATGTGCCTGACTTCAATCTATGCAAATAGGTACCAAGTCACAAGTCACAGTACACGTACATTGCAGTAGATAAAAGGCTGGAGGGTCGAAATGCCATATTAGAATATTATTTTAATTTCTTCGTTGGAACACGGACACTGGGCTATCGTTCTCATATTATGAGCATATTGTGGTACATGAGCGATGCAAGAAACCAGTGCTTTGCCTCTGTTCCAACTTCTTTCTTTTAATTAGATAAATAAAGTATATTTTAGTATAAGATTATCTAGGATTGAGGAAAATAATTATGTACAGAGATTTACTTATTCTTTTTATTTAACAAACCCCTAGTTTATACGAAAGGACGGGCAGGAGGATGATGCTGTTAAAACTACATTATCTGATAACAGTTTTTTTTTTGCTTGGTTTTATCCGACCACCGTAATTAGAGTACTTAGAGTTCCCTAATCCCTGCAGATGTATGTTAGCTGTTTAATGAACCATCAATTAGACGGCAACGTATATGTAACTTAATAACTTCTCTAACGTACTGACCATTTGCTTTTTTGTGACTCTGATGTCGTTCTTTAACTATTCATAAGTTTCCATAATATATGCAACCCCTATCAATGGGTCCAAAATAACATGTAAACTCGCCATTCTCCTTTGAAAGTACTATAGTACATCCACATTTCGCAAGTTAAGTTATGTTATGTAAGTACTTCTCCCGCTCTGGGCAGAGTAGGTGAACTCAGACTAGACAGAGTGTCAGATTTTTACTGACTAAAAACCTACCCGTGTTCCTTAACTTGCTTGTGCCAGGGGCCTCGTCATATCTTTCGAACAACCCGTGAACCTGGCAGGCGGACACCGTCAATTAGTTCTGACATCTCGTTGAGCCACGCGTGGAACACAACGCGCCGTCGACCCGGGCCTGGTCCTTACCGGACGTTGAGCTACCCATTGCTCGCCGTCCGCAAGCCCGCGGCTACGTTGGCCAGGAATGTGCTGGCGATTCCCGACGCCCAGGGCGTCTCCTGCGGCGACTAGCGGCGTGAGGACGCAAGGGTATGCACCTCTGCCTAACCTTTCGGAAAGACAGGCGTGATGTACTGTTATGATAAGTTAAAAACGTTAAAATAAAACTGTACGTAGTTAAATAACCACTGCTATGATGACATACAGGAAATCTAAATTTTAGGTTGTGACAAGGTTAGATGCGCACTAAGCAGTCTTATCCAAACTTGGATATAGGAACTTTAGGTGACCAGAAACCACAAAATATGACCGGTATCATAAATAATGTCCTAAAATTATTTTTGGTTCATGCTATAGACATCATTATTGATAAATCAAAACTGGTGACTGCGAAGCTATTTTATAGCTTCTAGCGCCTTGTAAGCCTGCAGAATAGTAAATGAAGAACTAAACAAACAACCTATCTATAGATTCCGATGGCAATACTCGTAGACTTATGATGATGCAATCATTGTCATAAGCCTATGAAACAATTTTCACAATAATGTTGGTAGGTACCTATTACCAGTACCTACCAGTACCTATCTACTGAATGTAAATGTAAATATCGGGTGTAAAAAGACACTTATCATTGAAGCCGTTAGCCAATTGTTTTCCCCGTAATTGTAAACTTAGTTTGGGGTACAGAATGCGTAGGACTTTGTATTTTTACACCCTGTAAAAACATCCAGCCATTTTCTTTCACTTTTTATTGGGAAATTGTTACAAGAAAAAACATAACGCACTCAAATATAACTAAGGCTCTTGTCGTGGTAAAGTTAAAGAAAACATATCTACACATCTAACCATCTAACCTTGCAATAACTAAGTTGCTCTAACAATCATTAAAATTTATTGCACAAAAATTACGTAGGTACATAGGTCTGTTATCAACGGCAGTGCAAGGTATCCCGAAAAGCTAGTTACAAATAAAATTACAGTTTAATGGTTTATCCAACTTATAAGATCCAATTGGTGATATTGCCATCACAAAAGTATTTCCTGTTCTATCATGACTTTATAATTCGATACCATGATTTTATAGCAAACCTCATGAATAGGCACTTATTGGTAGACAATTATAAAGGAAAGATGAAGAGAATGTATCAGTAATCGGCCAAGTAATCAAATACCAACTATTCGATTTGAAGATAGTGCACTCTATCGTCCAATTGGTTATTTAATTGCGTATTTCATTTAGAGTAATGTATTTTTGAATGAACAAGTTCAAATGGAATGTGGAGAATGTAATATTTTATACAAATTGAACGTAGTTTTGTTAACCAACTTCTTAAAAAGAAGAAGTTTCTCAAATCGTCTGTTTTTTTATTTAATTTTTTGCCTCAGGAGTGGTCCCATAAAAAATATTACTTTGCTTTGGTAGTTTTTCAGTTAGTTTCAATAGTACAATATCTTCCTGTCACTGATATTTACCTATGTAATGGTATACGAATTTGTGTGGGGTAGGTTACTACAATTTCTTAAAAGTGAATAATAATAACTAAATCTAATAAAAAACAACCGACTTCCAAAAACAAAACACTACAAAGTAAAAATAAGTTTAGTTTTGGACGTCGTCGGTGGCAAAAAAAACGAAAAAACAAACCAAAGACACCGACTTCCGAAAATAAAGTTTTTTTTTCACTTTGTAGTAGTGGGTGGCGCCAGTGGTAACAGAATCAAAATCAAAATATTTATTTCACATAAACCTGACGTTTCATAATGGGCACATTATGAAACGTCAGAAGGTAGGTGCGGTTCCAATCGGTCATTTTCTATAGAGAAGAGCCCGCAAGAAACACCGCGGTTACTCTTTTAAAAATAATTGACTTTTAATTTTTTTTCGTATTACAGTGTTAATACGTACCGGAGGACAGTGTAGGCCTGTCAACAAGTACCACATGCTTAACAAATATAAAATGGTCTACAAATCTACAGTCTACAAGGCCTCACGCGTTCTCACATTCACAAAATATAATAGAATCTCTTAAAAGATTAATAAAAGTATTGCCATTTCAACTGTAACTTATGTGAATTAATAAACTGTTCACAAAAGCAAATAAAAAGAGTTGAAATTAGATTATCAGGTATATAATGTACACTTACCAACACGCACTGGGCCCGTGTGTTGTATTACGGCCCCTTCTTTTTTGGAAGTTGTTTTTTGTTGTATTTTTTTTTTAAATCTATTTTATACTGCCCGCGACTCGTCTGCTTTGAAGCCAACTATAATTTAAACTTGATGCACTTGGTAATAACGTAGCTTTCTATCAGTCAAGTCAGTCAGTCAAGGATTTTCTTAATCTGATAAGAAGTTTTGGAGGTAACCTTCAAAACTACTACTACACTAACAAACTACTAACTACTACATCCAAACTTTCAAACAATACCTCTTTATAATAATTAGTGTAGATTAGTGTAACTAAAAATTACACTACTTAACAGATATCAATATTTCCTCATAACTTTTTGATGGCTTTTAAAATGAATAATGAGACAAACCGATATCATGTTTAACGTTAGATGTACAATGTCAAACAGTGGATTATTCCCTTCCGAAAACTGTATGGAAAAGATATTGACTAGTGCACACTCACAAATACATATATATATTTATTATTGTTATTGAAGAATTTATTAAAGAATAATTAGCGAATTGTCGTTATTATTTATTTGAATTTAATAATCTAGTCTAAAATTTAAACTACTTTGGCCTTGTCTTCCTTTCGCAGTGACTGGGCATTATTTTTTTACAATTCATCATTAATCAATTTTACTTCTTGCAGACAAACCTTAATGTAATATTTTTTAAGCTGGTTTAAAAAAATACATTGACAGCCGGCCTATTGGTTTGGTATTAAATTTACCAAGGTCAAATTTTAAATATTCTTCGTTTTATATCCGCATCATAATCATGTTATATCCGCATTTGGTAAAACTAGATAAGAAACGATTTCATTACAGTAGGTTAAAAAATAATGATGGTTCACTGTGTGATGACACACAAACAAGGTTATGTGAAATCGCAAAGCCTTGTCTAATGTATAAACATTTGCTGAAAACCAAAATCCAATAACAATGGAACGTTGAAGGTCCGAGAATTTCTTAAGAAGTCAAAGTCTGGTACAAAATGTCTTCATTGGGTCAAGTAAGTAATAAAACAATAGGTAAATAAAACCCATTCAGACAGTGTGTACACTAGACAGAAAACACTTTTGTAGGCAGTGTTTCAAAGGCAGGACAGAATTGTCTGGTGTCTAAACCGGTTTTCAAGTACATTATGAAAAGTTTGAGTCTTTGACTATAATATTATTTTATTGCGAGTGCATAATGCATGCATAATCAGCCTATAAAGTTCCCACTGCTGGGATACAGGCCTTCTTTCTTTACCGGCGAGAGATGTCGTGCGGTGTCCCACAGGGATCGGTCCTGGGGCCGCTTCTGTGGGATATCGGTTAGGTAATAGGGAATAGGTAATACGGGCTGGTGTCCGCAACTCCACGACAATGCGCGTATTTTGCGTACGGTGGGAAAATCGATCATTCGATCCACCCCAGCTCCTCGAGGAAGGCCAGCAACGCCTTGGTATTACTGACAACCTCGCGTAGGTTACCTGGGTTACAGAAGTACTTTGCCCTGTAAGTGGCGACCACCGGGCAGTGTAGAAGCACATGAGCTGCTGTCTCGTCCACCTCCATGCAGGCCCTGCACAGCGGACTGTCTGTGACTCCTATGACAAAGAGGTGTTTATTAAAAGACCCGTGGTCAGTTAAAGCTGCCGTAACTATACGCAGCTGTTGTTTGGTTAGTCGGAGAACCCGTTTCGTGATGCGGCCGTCTATAGCAGGGAGTGCTTCCCTAGCCTGCCTGCACTCACCTTGTTCCGACCATAGTTTGTGATGTTGTTCCCTGGTGCGTTACCTTACCAGAGAGCGTAAGTACCCGAAGGGGAGTGGCAAGATGGGTTCAGGTCCCACTGGTGCCTCACTCGACCCCCTTCTGGCAAGTTCGTCGGCTGAATCGTTGCCCAGCGAACCGCTGTGTCCTTTGATCCATTGAATGGTTATGCTATTGAGGCTACCCACCTGATTAAGGCGCAGGTGACACTCGTATATTAGCCCAGATTCAACCGTGTGGCTGTTCAGCGCTTGCAAAACAGCCCTGCTGTCTGAGAGTATCCGGATCGAGTGGTCCCTAACTTCCCTGGCCATGATGGCCGAAGCAGCCAGAGAAATACCCATGCATTCGGCCTGGAACACTGTGTTATAGGCCCCCAATGGTGTGGCTATGCGAATGTTGAGGCCCTCCGAGAAGACTCCAGCACCTGTGCCATTACCTGTTTTGGATCCGTCTGTGAAGATACGCAGCTCTGCAGGGCACAAACCCTCGCACCTACGATCCTCGTGAAGCTGGATCTTGTATTTTTTATCAAAGATAAATTGTTTGGGTACCCGATCATTAATAGCTTTCGTGATGGGGAACTCCTTGTTGAGTCCCTCAAGTAGCACGGTGTGTGGTGTGGCTCTCTTACCCCAGAGATCTAGTGCCTTGAGACGTACCGCCGCCAGTGTCGCTTCCTGCTGTATGAACAGGTGAAGCGGTGGCAGTTCCAGCATGGCTTCAACTGCTGCAGTCGGAGTGGTCCTCATGCAGCCCGTAGCCGCCATGCAGGCTAGTCGTTGCATGCGTTTTATTTTTTTTTAGGCTGTAGCCAGCTTGGTTCGGGGGCCACCATACCGCGGCCCCATAGGTGATCATGGGGCGGATCACTGTGGTGTACAGCCATAGTATAATTTTAGGGGATAGTCCCCACTTTTTACCTATCATTTTCCTGCACTGCCAGAAGGTTATGCAGGCCCTGTTTAGTTTGTTGTCCAAATGACTACTCCAGTTTAACTTACTGTCTAGAATGACCCCCAGGTATTTGACCTCGTTGGCCAAATGAAGTTCTGTATTGAACAGTTTTGGTAGGCGAAAAGGGCCTCATGCTCGTTTTTGGGTAAACATGACTAGTTCAGTTTTAGTGGGGTTCACTGATAGGTCATATTCCTTGCACCAATTTTCTACGATATGTAGCGCTTGCTGAGTGAGGTTGCAGATCGTACCCGTCACCTTCCCCGAAACAAGGATTGCGAGGTCGTCTGCATACCCTATTGTGTAATAGCGGCTGGCGTTGAGTTTGGTGATGAGGTCATTAATCACCAGATTCCATAGAAGGGGGGACAACACCCCTCCCTGGGGGCACCCTCTGGCTATCATGGCCAGTTGCTGCTCATCCTCAAGGTGAACCACTCGTTTGCTTAGCATGTTTGTTTACTCAGTTTTTACATAAATACACGCAATGCCTAGTAACAATAATTTATCATTCTTTTACCAAAACTGCAGAGGAATCCGCACTAAATTGCACACACTGTACACCAACATTCTTTCCTTATCGTTTGACGTAATCATATTATCTGAAACATGGCTTACACCTAATATATTGGACAAGGAATTCATTGATGACCGCTACTTAGTTTTTAGAGACGATCGTGACCGTATTGCTACAAACAAGCGCGAGGGCGGAGGTGTTCTAATAGCTGTGCTGCGCGGGCTTCGGCCTGTGAGGATATTATCGGCCCCCTCTCATATTGGCATCGAGCATGTTACGATCCAGGTGCTTGCGTCGCGCTCCAACACTCACCACGTCATTAGCGCTGCTTACATACCGCCACGCACACAGGACGATGTTTACTTGTCACATTTTTCCACGTTAGAAAGTATTCTTACGGCGCCCGGTATTGAATCATTTTATATAGCCGGTGATTACAACCTGCCCGAACTTGAGTGGTCGGGCAGTGGTAGTCACGTGAGTTCTCAGTCCCAAAACACTGTGAGTCGATTTTTACTTAACTATATGGCTGTAACAAATGCTTCGCAATACAACACAATCAAAAACAATCTGGGTCGGACTTTGGACTTATTCATAAGCAATACTGAATGTCAGATTCACTCCGACATTTTACTGCTGCAGCCTGACAGTCACCACCCTCCATTTTCGGTTATAACCTCACTGGAGACGCAATTAACACCCATGAAGCGTCATTCTACAATAAAATACAATTTCTTTAAGGCTCATTACCAAAAAATTAATGTAGAACTAAATAAGTTGAACTGGGATGAACTATTCCATAATCTCTCCAGTGAACAGGCCGTAGATACTTTTTATGACTATTTATATGGCATCATTAGACTGCATGTTCCACTGTCACGTCATAAATCTACTTCCTTTTCTGTTTGGTTCAGCGCCTCCCTAATAAATATTTTCAGAAGTAAAGAACGCGCATGGATAAGATGGAAAAAACTTCGTAACTTATCCGATTATGAAAAATTCTCTATTCTGCGTAAACGTTTCAAATTACTCTGTGAACAATGCTACAATAAGTACATGAAATCTGTTGAAGATAGCATACCTGTTAATGTCAAGCACTTCTGGTCATACATCTCTAACCGAAAGAAAGGTTCTGGTGTCCCAGCTAACATGCAGCATAAAAATAAATCCTCCAACTGCCCCATTGAGATATGTTCTCTTTTTTCTACCTTCTTCAATTCGGTGTACGAGCCCTCAACCTTTGACCCTAACACGTGGACACCCCCTAAGACTCTTGACGAGAACTCTGTATGCATTCCTGATATTTACCTCGAAAAGAATGACATACATAAGGCGCTTACCTCACTAGACTTAACAAAGGGAGCTGGTCCAGATGGACTGCCCCCCCTCTTTATTTAAGAATACGGCACAAAATATCTGTGTTCCGTTACACATAATATTTAATAAATGTCTCAAGGAAGGGATTTTCCCTTCTGTTTGGAAGAGGGCTTTCATCACGCCCATTCACAAAAGTGGTGACAAAAGTAAAATTGAGAATTATCGACCCATATCTATCTTGTCCACCTTGTCCAAGCTTTTTGAGAATCTAGTGCACTGTCACTTATTTCCACAGTTAAACCACCTTATTATACCCGAGCAACATGGCTTCGTTAAATGCAAATCCACTACCACAAACTTAATAATTTTTACCCAATTTTTGTTTGAAAACATGGATATGCGCACGCAGGTTGATGCTGTATACACTGATTTTCAGAAGGCTTTTGACAAGGTGGACCACAAGTTGCTTCTCGATAAAATTGCTTTCAATGGCATAAGAGGCAATTTACTTAGATGGTTTGCATCATACATATTTCGTAGAACTCAAAAGGTTGTTGTCAATGGTTTCGAATCTGATTATGTGATCGTCGAGTCAGGTGTGCCTCAGGGATCTGTCTTGGGCCCATTGCTTTTTATTTTATTTATTAACGACATAAAATCGTGCATAGTCAACTCTGAATTCCTATTGTACGCCGATGACATTAAAATCTATAAGGCGTATGCGAACTCTCAGGATTGTATGCTACTACAAGAAGACTTATGCAGGCTATCACAATACTGTATGGTCAATAAACTACATCTTTGTCTCCCAAAATGTCACTTCATATCATTTACTAAAAACAAAAATACGATTAACTTTCAATATTCCTTGAACGACATTCAACTGAAAAAATCTGAGTGCACACGAGATCTTGGCGTGCTACTTGATTGCAAATTACATTTGGACACCCATATTGACAACATAATTAACAAAGCCTTTCAGATGTATGGTTTTGTCATGCGGTCTTGTAAGGACTTCAAAAAACCTTCTACTTTTCTCTTCTTATATAAAACTCTAGTCCGTTCACAGTTGGAATACGCGGTGCCTATCTGGTGCCCGTATTACGACAAATATAAACATTCTATAGAAATGGTTCAGAAGAAATTTCTTCGTGCAACGTACTACAAGTGCTTCCACGCAAGGATTTCCTATGCAGATTTGTTAAAGCATTACGAAATATTGAGCTTGGATTCCAGACGTTCATTGATCATGGTTATGATGCTGTACAGTATATGCAACAACAAGTTTAATTGTATTGAGCTCTCTAATAGATTATGTTATGTAGTACCTAGGACTGTAATTCGGCGGGAGGTGCGTGCACCTCGTCTATTCTACACCTCGCGTTGTAGAACTAAGGCAGGTGTGCGGGCCCCTCTCAGCCGACTTTTAGAAACCTATAACTCACAGTTCATAGATTTTGATATTTTCGCGCTATCGCAATACAAATTTAAAAAAATGGCTTCACTATTTCTTGCAAGTCGACCATAAGATGATATTACTATTCACCATAGGCTTATTCTTTTATTTTTTGTTAGTTTATTGTTTTCCTTTTTTCTTTTTTTTTTTCTTCTTTGTTTAACATGTGTTCGTTCTCTCATTCCGATGTCACTTCGTGGACAATAGTGTGGGTTATACGTTTTTTCGATTGAATTGTAATTGCTTTTTGGATATCCTGTAATGTATAACTGTTTTTTGTCCCTAATAAATAAAATAAAAATAAAATGTTTGTAATCCAGTCCGTTAGTACCTGTTCTACTCCATGTCTGGAGAGGGCGCTGCTGATGCTGGAGAAGTTAGTTTTATCGAAAGCTCCTTCGATGTCTATGAAAGTGCCCAGGCAGGTGCCTTTTTGATGCCTCAGGGTCGCGGGTTATGCCTCAGGGTCGCGGGTTATTCCACAGAGAAAACCGTGGCCCTGGCACAGGCAATTTTAGTCAGTAAAAGTCTGACACGCCCTCCCGCTCCACCCAGAGCGGGAGAAGTCATTTGATGATTTCCCACCCAAAAAAAAAAAAAAAAAATTTTTGATGAATCGCTTCCTCTATCTGGCTGACTACCAGGTGGAGAGCAGATTCGGTCGACTTACCCGAGCTGTATTCATGTTGGTTACCGTGAAGCGGTATGGTTTTCAGAGCGCCGTCCCTTAGCTCCCTATCACACAGCCTTTCCAGCGTCTTTAGTAGAAAGGAGGTCAGGCTGATTGGTCGGTAGAATTTGGCGTTTGTGTAGTCACCCTTACCTGGCTTAGGGATGAATATTATTTTCACTTCCCTCCATCCTTTGGAAACGTATCTAAAGGCCAGGCATGCCCGCATCAAAGGCACCAGTCTTAATGCGACACCGGTGTCCCCCACTGTAGTAAGGCGGGGAAGACACCGTCAGGACCAGCTGCCTTAAAAGGATGGAAGCTCTGGATGGCCCATTGGAGTTTCTCCAACGTGATATGCTGGCGTAAAGTCGATCATTGTCTGATGGTGTTTGATGATCAAACGTCGAAAAGTTTCTCAATTAGCTCCAAAAAACACAGTTTGTTTTCAAACCTACGAGTATCATTTCGTTTGTTTTTGAGGCATCGTTTTAAATTGAGGTATTGAAAAAAAACAGGAGGTGAGTAATTGCGTAACTCATTCCTTAGTTACGATTGGAACCGAAGCTTTGATCCAAATGTTGATCTCTTCATAAAAAGTCACATTTATATCTGAATTGGATGGATCCTTTTCATTATACTTCAATTTCATTTCGTTCATGACCAATAAAACAATTTTAACGAAGTCCCTTAAAATTGGTTGCTGGCGATCGTTAAGTTCTTTGTATGGTACCTATACATAGCGCAAGTAGTCTCACTACGCCTCATTATTTAAAAATCACAAAATCCGCTTTTAAGACTATAGCAATCCAACAACACCCTTAACGCATTGTTATATTGGACGCGCAGGGCGCTGAATGGTCTTTGCGCATTATAAGCCCACAAGCAACAAGTATATAGTGATGTACAATGCGCTCTGAACGGTGTTATTTTCACTTGTACGTTACAGTGTTTGAACCTGTGTGCTATCATGTTCGCTCTTTGACAGCGATCTACGCTCCCTGTCCATATCCAAACCGTCGCGTAGGAAGTCAGTTACTATGTGCCCAAGATATTTAAAACAGGTGACCAGTGGCATGGGTGTTAAAATCACGAGAGGAACCTGAACTGGTGACTTGTTACTTGCTTTAAATACCATGAGCTCACCTTATTTGACGTTGAGGCCGTGACCATCTGCGTACGTCTCACATCACACTTTAACTAATTTCCTTAGTTTACTGATCGTTAGGCTCAGGAGCACCATATCGTCTGCTAAACTCAAATATTGACACAAATATTGTCTATGTGATAGCCGACATGCCAGCTACCGAGCTCAACATTCAGCGCATTTATATACAGATTTAAAAAAATTACTGAGGATGATAATCCACCCTGTCTTACTCCACATTGTAGTATATATGGATCCGATAAGATGCCAGCCTACTTTACTTAATTGAACCTACTGTGAAACCAAAACTGTAGGATAAAATTATCCCACCAGGTATCCTTAAGCTTATCCCAGAGTTTATAAGTAAGTAATGAGGTCAAAAGCTTTGCAGAGTTCTAAATAACAAGCATTAATGGGCGTTTTCCTCTACTCGTGTAATAAATACACAACAGTGTGCTTTAGGCTCAGTTTAGCACTCTCTGTAGAAAGTCCAGCGCAAAAACCAAACTGAGCATCATGTACTCGTAGGTGTATAAACTCTGTTAACTGAGCTTTAAGCACACTGTCTAGAGCCTTTGCAATAACGCTGGCCAGCGAGGTCGGCCTACAATTAGATTTAAACAAGCTATCTCCCGTCTTGTTTTTTTTATTGTGTGGCTATTGTTTTAATAACTTCATTAGGTAGGTAGGAGTGTTCAATGCATACATTAAAAACATCGATAAAAGTCTAGGGATCTGTGGTCCTGCATTTTTCAGATGTTCAATGATGAGCTCGTCATGTCACGGCGATTTCCCACGTTTCATATTTTTCAAAATCGTTCTTATGTCGTTAGCAGTTACTTTTAGTCTGATAGTTTCACACACGGGCTCAAGGTCCAGCACCACTTGGAAGCATCTAAAGAGGATTCCAAACATGTTAGCGATCATCTTTGAGTCGGTGACACCCTCGACACTCAAAGGAACGCCAGACCTGATGTTCAGTTTATTGGTATGTTTCCAAAATTCCCAAGATGTTGTTCGAATACAGTGTCGCTAGGCGATACATCTTTATCTGCTCCTGGCACCATTTCAGGTAAGCTATGAAAATCTTTCTGCTATGACACATTGCTTCATAAATGTAACCTGCATTCGGTTTACCAACAGTAACCAGTTTTGAAAATCAATCCTAGCCACCCTATGAGTTTTGCCGACATACTTATTCCACCACATAACTTGTTTTTTTCCTATAGCTCATATCCACTTTACAGCTAGACTCTGTAGCCTCACTAAGCGCTGAGACAGTAAATATAGGTTCTCAACCTTATATTGCCCACCCACACTGTGACAATTTTGTTTTCTAGAGCCCCAATTTTTTTTACTTATCATCTATCGGGAATGTGAAACAGCTATTGTCACGACTATTTTTAATAGTGTATTATTATAGAGTTGTAAGATCAGAACTCAACGCCTCGTAATTTTCTCTGAGTCTTCCTTCTACTGCGCTGCCCCTGAAAGACTCAATCGCACACGGGCGTTATTATAAAAAAAGTTGAGTAAAAAATACAGTGTAAGGTATGTTTCCCTGCGGCTTGTGTTCGTGCGTGCTCTCACATGTTTTCACTCGAAAATTGACAGCAAAGAACCTGCTTGAGCCTTTTGCTGCTCCGTCTGTGCAGACCCTAATTGACTGTCTTCACTAAGCCTGCACATAGCCGTAAAGTCGATAGTCTAGGTATAAGAAAATTTAGCAACACTCATGTTGAAATATTTTCTCATATACCTATTACCACTGTGATGTTTTTTCATTGCATACGCTCAATTAATTGATGTTTTGACATTATGAATACACTCGTAATAACTACCTCACAAAGAAGTCTTTCAAGAGTGAATGACAGTAATAACAGCATAAAGAAATCTATTAGTTTAGATGTTATTTTGCCAACTGTAACCGTGCTATTAAGAATAACACTTAAAATGAATGACTGCAAAACGAAATAGGAATGAAATGTGTGTTTCAAAAGTAGTAATTTCGATTGAGGTTAGCTTAAACTTAAGCATAACTAGCCTACAACGTTTCCACTGCTGGGTCACAGGCCTCCTCTCTGTGAGAAAGAGTTGGCCGTAATCCACCATGTGGGCCTAGTGTGGGTTGGTGGATGTCACATGTCTTCGATTTTTTGGTTCTAGAACATGCCGGTTTCCTCACGATGTTTTCCTTCACCGTTTTGTGTACAGTGGTGATGAAATTAAATAAACAAAGTAAAGTGCCTGCCTGGGTTCGAACTCACGACCCACAAACTCGTAAGTCGGGGCTGATACTACTGGGCTACCACTGCTTTGCGATTGGGGTTGCTTCACTTATATTTTCTTTTCGGACTTCTGACAAACAACCATCGGAAAAGTCAGTTACACTCATAGATAAGCTCATAACAATAGCATTCAATTCTACTTATAAACCGTTAACGAAGCAAAAGGAGTATTTAAGGATCGTAGCAGGTGGCGTTCTGTAGTTTGAATTCCGTTCTTGTATTTAAGGACTACTTTTGTCATTTTGATTACAATATATCGTTTTGCTATTAGGAGCTTTTAGGACTTTTTGATACGGAGGGCTTGTTCTATAAAAAGAGAGTCACTTGCATAGTTACGGAATAACCAGGATAAAAACTGTTACCAGATACCACAAATCTGCTTTTGCGAAAAGCCTAAGATTATTTTTAATACGTAAATCGAGAGAGCCTTAATTTCAGATCTAAAACCATACTTTACATGGGTGCATGTGTCGGTGAATAATCGGTCACTAATCTTGCGTAGATCAATGACTGATATATCTAAATGCTAAGAATTGTATTCTGTAAATTTTTCAAGGTTTTGGGATTTTATTAATCCGGTGATATCTTTTTGCAGGTACGCCATTGTCATGGTCGGCGCCATCTGGTTGGTTTTGTTGTTGTGCTTGTTGTAGTGTCTCCGCAGAGGCACTATCTTTCAACAAATAATTTCAATAAAACGTTTTTGTTTATTGTTACCCTCCAGAACCTGTTTCTTTTTTGTTATCGAGCATATTACAATTTTACTGTGTTTTCAACCTATAATTTCCCGTATCTATGACATAAATATATAATTTTTTAGGACCTAAATACACTAATTTTACCATTTAAAATTTATTCGTAATCAGGCCAATTCGGCTAAGCCCCCGTTAAGTTATTCATTCGTCGGTACCTACTTACCCTAACATGGTGAAACAGGCCTTAAGAATTATGGAAGCAATTACGTATCTATTTGAACCAATATGATTCGATGAAGTTGAAGGAACTTTTCGAAGGTTTTGCCTTCTTTAAAATAAACAAGAGTTCTTAAATGTTGTGAAAGATTTTGATGTATAAATGCTTGTATTTTTATAGGATAACAACGTAGTTTAAACAGTTTTTTATTATTATTTTTCTGTATCTATAGCACCTATTTGTAATATAACGTATGTCCATCAAAGTTTAGGGTCATGGTCTTCTTAGAAAATTTAACTACTTTTTTGGTCCAGCTGTATCTTACAAAGTACCTACCTACCAATGTGGTGAAGGAAAGATTATTAATGTTTGAGTTTAGTTTTAACTTTGATATTCAAAAAGTTCTGGCAGTCTCATTCGATTGATAAAACTGTTTATTTTACTTTTTTCCGGAATCTATTTAATTTTAAAATTGATATTAATAAAATAAAATGTCTAGGTTATTTATGAGACAATATTAACTTTAAAAATAATAGCAAAGTCGAGATACAAAATATGAAGTTATAATGATTCAAATATGCGTGGCGAAGGCTGCCGAATACCGGATGACCTTTGCGTTGCGTAATTATTGGTAAAACTGTATCCAACTTTTGACCAGAGGTTGGAAGATTGTTGTGGGAGGAAAACTAACATTCTTAGCTGCATGTTCACAATAATATATCAAAGTTGTTGTTGTTGAAAATTTCCACGATCCACCTCCTGGCTCCATCGTCAGACCCTCGAACCCAAATGCTATATAATGGTCAAAGTCAAAGTCAAAAGTCAAAGCATTTATTTCAAATATGCACTAAATGGCACTTTTGAACGTCAACCTTTACATTTAAATAGAATTGATTCTAGGCGCCCCTCCAAAAGGTAATTTCGTATGGAGAAGAAGGTGCAAGAAAAACCACCGTTACTCTTTAAAAAAATTGACAATAATTTATATACATTAATAAGTTTTTATATGTGAAGACGATGCACCCAGAATAAAAATACTATGCCACAAATAGGTAAAAATAATTTAAAATAAGCAAAGACAGATACATTAATCACGTGATAGGTACATTGGTCTCATCAAATCATCATATGAACCCAGACTCGAGGGGTTTACTAGTAGTCACTGAAGAGTTCTACTAAACACCTCCTGGCTGCATCATCAGACCCTCGTTGCCTAAGCCCAATGTATTGGACTCTTTAAAGCAAATCCTAAGAGCCCAAACTCGAGGGATTTACTAGTAGCCACTGAAGAGTTCCACTATCCACCTCCTGGCTCCATCATCAGATCAGCTCTAAGATACCAAATTAT
This sequence comes from Dasypolia templi, assembly GCA_963555695.1. Taxonomy (NCBI): domain Eukaryota; kingdom Metazoa; phylum Arthropoda; class Insecta; order Lepidoptera; family Noctuidae; genus Dasypolia; species Dasypolia templi. The sequence goes on along the minus strand of OY743146.1, from coordinate 4,041,425 downwards.
AGCTTTGTCATGCAAATTCCACATATATGCAGTTTCATTTCGACAGACAATTAAAAGTAGGCAAAAAAGTCGGTTAAAATTGACATCTAAGCTTATTTACATTGTTTGTTAGTTACAAAAATAATTAAAAGTGAATTTTATAAAAGCGTGTTAAAAATATGTTCTGGGAGAAAAAAAATACCGTTTGCCCAGTTTCGATTTGGCGAAATGTGGGTGTAATATAGGTACACCTCTGCCTAACCTAACCATTCAGGGATTACAGGCGTGATGTTATGTGTTATTTTAAGTGGTTGCATTTATCATGAAAATCATCATGAGTCAGTAATGGAAGATGTTCTAGCAAAACTTGCAACAGGTGAAAAATCGATAATTATCTGTGACTTCAATGACTTCAATGTTAATATCTTAGAGGTTCAAATACCACTCGATTATTAGAAGTCCATGCGTGTATAATACAACACTCCAGGTGATGAGACTTGGATTTATCAATACGATCCAGAAACGAAGCGGCAGTCGACGGTTCGGGTTTTTCAAAACGAATCAACCAAAGAGAAGCGATCTAGAAGCGGGAGGAAGATTTTGATCGCGAGCTTTTTTAAATTTGACTGGCTACTTGGTGTCAATTCCTTTAAGGAACCAAAGAAGCATCACCGCTGAATGGTATACTACCAAATGCTTGGCAGAAGTTTCTCTGTTGTGAGCAACAAGCGACCAAACACAGGGCTCCGCGGGCTACTGCTCCACCACGACAACGCACCTTCGCACACCGCGCTCAAAACGATGGACTTCCTGGACAGCACGCCGGTTAAACTCCTGGGTCACGCTCCTTACAGCTCTGACCTAACACCGTGTGACTTATTTATATTTCCGAAAATAAAAATCTGCTGATAGGGATATAGTTTTCGTCGCCGGAAGATGCGCTGTCAAGCGTTCGAGCAGGCTGTAAACGAGGTGTCTACGGCGGACTGGAAAAAGTGTTTCGGAAACTGGTTCAGACGCATGAAACTTTGTAAAGAGGCTAGTGGAGAGAACTTTGAAAAGATTTAATAAAAAAAATACATAGAACATCTATTTTTACTTTCACAAAACTTTCTGAGTGTCCCACGTATTTATCTAACATTGCATTCTTAAACACTCAGAAGTTCAGAACACGACATCAATTATTATTATTTTACATTACCACCACTTTTTTTTTGAAAATTCTATTAGCGCCACTAATCAACCACCAATCTAAAGCGATTTTGTAACACTATAATCATTAACATTACTTTTTTAAATAACACAGTTACTTTGACGACGAATTATTTTATATTGTTTTCACATATATTAGTTAGTACCATTAAGCGTCAATAGATTTCACTACGTAATTCGTAGAATTACACCAGCGTTAGTAGAACACGAGAATCCTAACGTTGGATAAATAATATATAAATAATAATATCCTCCGCTGCGTACGCCTTATATAAATTAGCCCCAGAGCTTAACACAGATGCCTTAGTAACAGCTTATCATGGTCTAGTAGCATCGTTATTGCGCTACGGTATTATATTTTGGGGGAATTCCATAGACAAAGCAATAGTGTTTAAGGCGCAAAAGAGATGCATTCATGCGATGTGCAATTTGAAGTCAACTGACAGCTGTATGCCATTATTTACAAAAAACTCAAATGATTAACTCTACCATCTCTGTATATTTTTGAAATCGCGGCATTTGTTAGAGTAAATCAACATCTGTTTCCACGACTAGCTGACACCTTCCCCCGGAACAGACGTGACAATAATCAACCGTGTTCGCAAACGTCCAAGACTGTATTAATGGGAAAAAGCGTTTTCTGTGTGGCTCCTAAAATTTATAGTAAAATACCACCACAGTCATGTAAAGATTTGCCGGTAAATTTGTTTAAAAAAAAGGTTCGAGATTTATTAACAGACAAGTGTTATTATAATATAGATGACTTTTTGAATGACATTATCTGAATTTTTTTCATTTTAATTTTGTATTTTTGTAAATTTGTACGCCTTACGGGTGAAACTTGTACGTACGAAAGCTTTATATTGTGACATCCTGCATGCTTAATTTGCACGTATACGCATGTTTTGACAAATAAAATTATCTGTATCTTTATCTTTATATATATCTTTAATCATTTGTTGTAATTGACCCATAGATTACTCGTGTACAGACTCTGGCAGTAAACCTTGAATGTAGTAATTTTTGCTAGGTCCGTACACAGAGCAAATCTACGTGCCAACATGTTACACCGGACGGTGAGTGCCCTGCTCTCCCTATAAATATCTACATGGTCTTTAGGAGGGCGCAGCACGAAAGAAAAAAAACAAGTTTCACCCGCGCTTTTTTGCCTACCCCTCTCATCAAACACGACAAAAACAAAACACATCACATTTCTTGGTTGTATTGGAATTTGAATAGAATCTGTAGTACTTACTACAGATTCGAGATATACATATGAAATCGCTCTATTCAATGTACCTAAGAATGATCGCTGGCGATCGCCAGTAGATATATTATTAAATATTGTTGTATGCCCGTGAATCTGTTACCGATGCTGGTGGGTTGTTGGATTGGAAAGTAGACCTACTTGAATGAAATAAATACTTCAAGACACGGTTTATAAATTTTCGATTTCGAATTGAAGGACCAACTTAACGTTAAAGTTGAAAAAATATTGTACAATATATTATGCAATGAACGATTTTCGGATATTTACCCGTAACTATTTGTGCTGTGAAACCTTGCTTCTTTACCAATGTCATTATTTTAAGTCTACGGGATATACCAGATCGGTTTAAATTTATTTGCGAGTATCAAAAACTGCAGAAAGAATTTAAATTATCAAAAATTCTTGTCATGATTCTAAGTCACTGTCTTATTTATTTTATTTATTTATTTAACGGTTTATATATAACGTGTATAAAAAAGTAGCTACAAATAGTCCAATTAAGTCAAGCCAAAACACGCCAAGAAAAAAAACCCACAAGTACTGTACAACAAAACAGACACAAACGGATATGCTAGAAAATGAGCGAACTGTACAACTACCGATACAGCAAATTAAGTTAAGACAGAAAATGAACAAGGGACAAAAACACATGAATAATTCAGACATAAAAGTAATAAATAATTCTAAAGGAACCAAAATGAAAATCATGACCGATATTCACTCTCCACAACAACGTAGACAAAACAAATTATGCTTTCTGAAAGCGAATAAACAAAACAGGATCCTGCCTATTATAGAAGAAACTTTTGAGAACAAATTTCATTTTTGTCACTATCTTACAACAGATGGAGCTATACGAGTAGGTGACCTCCTCCATGGGATAAACACTAAACTTACGGATTACACAATGAGTGACTACTGTGTTATTTTAATTGGTGAACAAGACTTTAAAATAGCTAAAAACTACTCTGAACTCATACTAGACATAAGGAAGTCACTTAGTGAAATAACTCATACTAATATTATTATCTGTCTACCCACATATAAATATAACCTCAACGCGAATATGTATAATTGGCGAGTCATGAACTTTAGCTACGCTTTATATCAAGATATCTGGATACACAAATATGCTCATGCATTGGATTCAAATGCAAATGTTGACTATGATTATAATACATTCTTTAGGCAGTCTGGCCAACTAAATAATTTTGGGTTCCGTTCAATTATTGTTAATCTTCTAGCGTTAATTAATGACATTCAATGGATCAACACTTATAATAATAAGACTGTAAACACTCCGTTAATAACATTAACGTCTCACAATCCCACACATTTATTGGAAACAGAAAAGCAGTTTTTTCTTTACTAAAAGCCTTTATGTTATGCATCAAAACATAGCGGGGCTCCTAAATAAGGTCGAAGCTCTAAATGTTTGCCTAGATGAATTGGCAGAAAAGGACATGAGTGTTGACGCGCTGTGTGTTACCGAGCACTTCATGATGTCAGGGTACGAAAGACATTTAAATATCCCCAATTACTCTTTAGCATCATTTTTCTGTAGGAAAAACAGTAAACGAGGTGGGGCTTGTATTTTGATTAGAAACGGGCATCTATGGAAAGAAGTTCCACACATAGCTGGGGCAACAATAACAGGTGTAGTTGAATGTTGCGGTGTGGAGTACATACAATACAATATGATTATTTTATGTGTCTACAGAGTACCGAAACGAAATAACATAAATTTATTCTATGAAACAATAGGAAATATATTATTATTGCGCTACGGTATTATATTTTGGGGGAATTCCATAGACAAAGCAATAGTGTTTAAGGCGCAAAAGAGATGCATTCATGCGATGTGCAATTTGAAGTCAACTGACAGCTGTATGCCATTATTTACAAAAAACTCAAATGATTAACTCTACCATCTCTGTATATTTTTGAAATCGCGGCATTTGTTAGAGTAAATCAACATCTGTTTCCACGACTAGCTGACACCTTCCCCCGGAACAGACGTGACAATAATCAACTGTGTTCGCAAACGTCCAAGACTGTATTAATGGGAAAAAGCGTTTTCTGTGTGGCTCCTAAAATTTATAGTAAAATACCACCACAGTCATGTAAAGATTTGCCGGTAAATTTGTTTAAAAAAAAGGTTCGAGATTTATTAACAGACAAGTGTTATTATAATATAGATGACTTTTTGAATGACATTATCTGAATTTTTTTCATTTTAATTTTGTATTTTTGTAAATTTGTACGCCTTACGGGTGAAACTTGTACGTACGAAAGCTTTATATTGTGACATCCTGCATGCTTAATTTGCACGTATACGCATGTTTTGACAAATAAAATTATCTGTATCTTTATCTTTATATATATCTTTAATCATTTGTTGTAATTGACCCATAGATTACTCGTGTACAGACTCTGGCAGTAAACCTTGAATGTAGTAATTTTTGCTAGGTCCGTACACAGAGCAAATCTACGTGCCAACATGTTACACCGGACGGTGAGTGCCCTGCTCTCCCTATAAATATCTACATGGTCTTTAGGAGGGCGCAGCACGAAAGAAAAAAAACAAGTTTCACCCGCGCTTTTTTGCCTACCCCTCTCATCAAACACGACAAAAACAAAACACATCACATTTCTTGGTTGTATTGGAATTTGAATAGAATCTGTAGTACTTACTACAGATTCGAGATATACATATGAAATCGCTCTATTCAATGTACCTAAGAATGATCGCTGGCGATCGCCAGTAGATATATTATTAAATATTGTTGTATGCCCGTGAATCTGTTACCGATGCTGGTGGGTTGTTGGATTGGAAAGTAGACCTACTTGAATGAAATAAATACTTCAAGACACGGTTTATAAATTTTCGATTTCGAATTGAAGGACCAACTTAACGTTAAAGTTGAAAAAATATTGTACAATATATTATGCAATGAACGATTTTCGGATATTTACCCGTAACTATTTGTGCTGTGAAACCTTGCTTCTTTACCAATGTCATTATTTTAAGTCTACGGGATATACCAGATCGGTTTAAATTTATTTGCGAGTATCAAAAACTGCAGAAAGAATTTAAATTATCAAAAATTCTTGTCATGATTCTAAGTCACTGTCTTATTTATTTTATTTATTTATTTAACGGTTTATTTACACAATTTATACAGACAAAAAAAAAGAACAGAATATTACGTACAAATGTGATGCTTATTTCTAAAGTAATCTCTTCCAGCAAACCTGCAATAGGAGAGTATATAATAGATGCAGCTCAAGCTCGTTTTTTTTCAGCTCCAAATTTTCCATAAGAGGTACGAACCCTAAAAAGCCAATCACTTCCATCAAAGTATTACATACTCATGATAGTACCACAAACAAGGATGAAAACAAACTCCAAAAACTTTCATCTTTGATATGAAAGCGAATATAATGACATCACTTACCTTTCGCTTTTTAAATAGATAAATTGGAATAATACTACGATATAAATGCGCTGTCAATGTCGAATTGTTACCAGTACCAGAAGCAGTGTGAGCATGAATTGTATATTGTCAGAAGCTGTGTCCAAAATTTGCAAAAGCTTTTACTGAAAGGCTGTGTCTATGCCTTTTACAGGTGGCATTTTTATTATATCATCATTCTCTTGCCCTAATGCCAATTTATTTGTGGTCGGCGCAACTTGTGATTTTCTTCTATACTTCTCTATCAGTAGCCATAGACATTCATACTCAAAACTCCTCATGATATTTTCGTCATTCCTCCGCATCACATACCAGGACAATCGATTTCTGCACAATTTTTCAGTTACCAGTTCCACTTTCATACTTCCGCTTATGTACTTATTTCTTTTTCTTTTGATTCGTGTAACACCACGTTCTTTAGAGGCTTATTAAGTTTATTATTCATACAAGACAGCAGGTCTAACCATTATTTATTTATTTGCCTTCCCTTAAGTTTAAAGGGAATGCCGGAGTTGCAGATTGTTTCCGTGTCATGCCGCCATTTCATTCATCTAGTGTTAATTCTGTGCTTAACCGTCCGATTTACTCCGCTTTGCACGAGTGAATAGAGATACCGAAAGTCGGAGCAGACTGGGAAAAGTGAGCAATCAATCGCTAAAAAACTAATTTCTAATTCTCATCTCCTCTTGATCACCAGAGTCCCAAGGAAAGTTAAATAAAATATCCGGATTCCGTCTAAACGCCCTCCAAGTACCTTACATGAGCACCACAATCCAATGTCAAGTGTAAGTTGCAACATATAAACAACGTTCTATGTTACAATGCAAATTTTCGCCTTGTCTGAAGTTGATATATACGTACATAGTTAACGTTTTCCCCCACTCTTGGAAACTAGAATTACTACGCACTACGAAGTTATTTCCTCGATTGGTTGATTTCGTTCAATCGATTAAGTAAAATTACTACGAAATTAAGTTGGACAATAAACGGCTAAGTGCCGACAAGTGCTTCTTCTACAAAAAATGGCTCTGCTAAGAGATTCCTAACTGTGCTTGCATTGGTGCAGAAAAGGTCAATGCCGTGTTCGCAAGAGATTTCATTAAAACTACGACGAGCTCTCAGAAAATATGCATTACGCCGATAATTTGTGTTTGCATAAGGTACATGTAAGGAGGAACATGGTGAGGAAACCGGCATGTCTTAGAACTAAAAATTCGTAGACATGTGACATCTACCAAACCGCACTGGGCCCGCGTGGTGGATAACGTCTCACTCCCTCTCACAGAATGAAGGCCTGTGTCCCAGCAGTGGGAACATAATAGGCTGATTATGCAATGGACAAACCTAATTATAAAAAAATACTTATCTGTTTATATTAAACTTGACTGTGCTATAATTTTATGAAACATCATACTTACGTTTTGGACAAATAATAAGTGCCGATTTCACTAATGAAACTGAACGCGATAACGCGATCATCACTTTTAAACCTAGTTCAAGAGCTGTCATTGTCAATATTCTATAACAGTTATGACACTGACAGCTCTTGAACGCGTTTTAGTTGTGCTGAACGCGTTCAGTTTCTTTGGTGAAATCGGCATTAAAGTCTGATTTCACCATTAAAATTGAACGTAATCGGCACCTAAACTAGGTTTAAGGGCTGTCAGTGTCATTATTTTCTATGGAATAGTGACACTGGCAGCTCTTGAACGCGTTTTAGATGTACTAAACGCGTTCAGTTTCATTAGTGAAATCAGCACTAATTGATTAGTGCCGATTTCACCAATCTATTTATCTATCGACGCACTACCTTTTTTCCATAAATTCAGTACATGATTCTGAATCCCCAGCGTAGAAAGTTTACATCGGTTATTTAAAAAAAATCCTCTATCATACATTCTGACCGCTTTTCTGTGAAACAGTTGTTTTGTTTTTAGATAAAAGACGAAAAACCTCTACGCTTCTAGGAAGTCCAAAATCAAGTGACGAATTCATGTTTTCAGTTTACACGTCGATGTCCTTGCCACCCTGTGATGAAGCGTTTTACGGGAAAATTTATATTCTGGAGATGCGGGCGAGTAATATGGATGAACGCGTCCAGCTACATTCAATCGGAAAGATAATCAAGAATTACATCACTTTTTAATTAAACAGCCACGTTTTTAAAAATCCTTGAGTCAATCAACGGTAAGCAGTAGCCAGCGGGAGTAGACATATTCACAGCGTTTTTTTTTTATATTTATTTATATATATTTTGTCTTTTAACTGAATTTTAATACACGGCACTCATGGGATTAAAAAGCATATATGAGACCATTCTACAATAATATTTGTAGGATGCGGCACGAGCGGTCAAAGGTGATTGTTCTGTTCGACGGAACTGAATGGACCAAGGAACGTTCCCATGCACTGTTAACGGCAAGCGAGGGTCTTCAAGACTTACTCTCCGACCGAATGATATCAGCGCGAACACCCTGTATGAGTGCTTCTAATGTGATAAGGGGCCTGTTGCTATCATCCAGAATCGGAGTTAAAGAAATTTCAACACAGTGGAAAACCCAATAAAATTTCGCCTGACATGGAATTCGAAACCAGGACCCCACTCAGCCTCCCCGCTTGGCACTTCGAGACAAAAACAAATACTGATTGATAGATTTTTTAATAAATTTGTGTAACTTTAGTCTTGTTATAGTACAACATATAATGATAACGTTTTATCTACACGACCAGTATCGCTTACATTTTATCTAAGATCACAGTGAGAGTATCATACAGTTTACAGTATCAAAGACCTTGTTAGTTGCGACACTAGTCTCTAGCCCAAATGATGCGGTTTGAACGACCGACCAATGTGTGTATCGGAAAGGATAATAACGGATATTACACACGATATGAAGTTGTATTAATATAATGAGAGGACATCTAGGTACTAAAGATTCTAATAACAATATCAAGCATGAAAGATTTCCCAAGATTAAACATGAATTGATTAGGTCAGTTCATATTACATCTTAAGAAATCGTTACAAGGCCTTTTAAAAAAGACTACTGGCACATTCACTTGTAAATGTACTGAAAGAGGAAGAATCTCTTGCACCAAACCATAGCTGAGCCACAATTATGAAGAATAGGCTCTTGAATTCCATTTAATTCTGCTGTTGTGTAGGCGAAGATTCGATAGCGAGTTTCAAATACTCAAGTAACGGATGGTAACTCTTGAATTATTCATCTTCATAACATGTTATTCTTAGGACATTACTGTATAAGAAATAAAACGCCTATGAGTTATGTGGTATGGAAATGGTGCGGTTTACTTACAAGATGTAGTGACAAAAAAAATAAAAAGAGTATGCTTAGATGGTTTGGTCATTGCATGAAGGACTAACAAAGTTATTAACACAAATACTTAGTAAGTACAAGTAAGATGTGTGTGAAAACCGAAGGTGATACCCTAGAAAGGTCAGGTGCGTAGTTTTCCCAATCGGCGTCCGTGTATAACCAGATGTATGAACGTAAACGAAGCAAAAGGAGCTTATTAGAAAGGAGCAAGAGGATCGTAGCAGGTGGCGTTCTATAGTTTCTGCATACCCCCATAGGAAAAAGGCGTGAGGTTATGAATGTATTAATGTGTAAGATTTTCAATTCAAAATTGACTTTAGTCGCTGCTGCGCATCTCTTAGTGCCGATTTCACCTATGTCACTAAACACGTTCAGCACTTCTAAAACGCGTTAATATTCCATAGAAAATAATGACACTGACAGCTCTAAAACGAAGTTTATGTGCTGATCGCGTTAAATTTGATTGATGAAATCCACTCTTAATCTGTAACTCTCCTTGATTGGGCTTGATTCAGGTCTCCCTGCGCCAGAATCAACTAGATTCCACCCGCGATAGCAACGAAATTGCCTTGTGTTTCACCAGATGCTAAAATTGATCGTTTTAATGTCTTGTTAGCAAAATTATGCTGAATTTCTGAAAAGTCAGCAAATTATGACAATTAAAAGACTATGCATTATTTTCTTTAGGTTTTATTGACCTCCCGGTCGATAACAATGAAAGAAAACAATGCTCATGTCATTGAAAATGTAATGTATTTAATTAAAATAGTCGAATGTTGACATTTTTTCATACTCCAACCTCTAAGTCCTGCACCTTAATTGCGTAACACATTTTCATTATCAATCTGAATTATTTTGAAAGATATTGCTAATCCATTACTCCATATGTTCGAAAAATTTGTCTGTTCAACAACGTTACTAACGCAATGAATGTTGTCGTACTGTCAAATTAAAATTGTGTTGTGTGTTACGCAATTACCCCGCTGATATAAGGATGTAAGTTTAGGTATAGGTAAACGTAAACGTAGGTAGGTACGTCAAACCCATTAACTTCAAAAACTCCACATACCGAGACAAAAATATTATACTAATGATCAAAACAGTTTAGATTACAAAATACCTGCAGATAGTGAAAAATTTCCATTGACGCCAATCTATCTAAAAGAGTAATTTTTATTTATGTATTTTACAGAAGAATGTTAGGGATTTCAATGTTATTTAGGTACCAACCTATTTAAAATGTATGCACTGAGAATGTCGCAGAAGATCATAGTTTAAAATATGATTAATTAATTAACAAACATAAACTCTAGATAAATCCTTTATTGGGTACTCACACAAGTAAAAGTTACCTTAATTGATTAAGAAGAACTAATAATCCTGAAATACCAAATTCAGCACCAAAGAATTTGCTAATTTGACTTCCGTAACTCATAACTATTAATTTATTGCTTCAAACTGGCTAAGCGTGATACGTAATTATACGAGGAAGTTTCCGGTTTTAGGCAAAAAGGCCAGAAAAGAACAAAAAAGAAGAATCTTGGATATAACGCTACATGAATACGAAGCTAAGCAAAGCAGCGGATTGCTTATTAATTATTCATGCCTAGTCCCTTTATCGCGCTTAATTTAAGAACAAAAGAAGCGTGACTTTTATCACGCAACCCTAAAAATAATTTCACGTCCGTGTCAAATCCAAGGTATGTTAATTACTCAATTTGTACGTCATTACCAGATCATTAATACCACGTAAAATCTGTAAAGTTTCAGTGCTAATAATATAGTTATTATCTTTAACTTCGATGATTATAATGTCCGTTTCTTTGAAACCGCTCGCGTGATTAAATAGGGATCATTATTGCTTGTTAGCGTTAAAAATGTGATAATGGGTTGGGATGGTTTTATAAACCATTTGGTGATGCCTTCCTTGAACCTGTTTGTAAGTTCCTGTTAACTTTTACCACAAATATTAGGTTTATTGTACGCTTTCGCCCTGTAGCGGCGATAGCGTACAATAAAATTGAAGCAAGAAACTTGCATCGTGTATGTAAATGGGGTTTAATACCATAAAATAGGTAACACTTTAATTCTTAAAACAAATTCTCGAAGCTAAATAGATAATAGTTATTCAAATTGATAATTAAAATCTTTACACTATTGAGTTAAATTTCAAGTAGTACTTATTAGTACTATTTGAAATTTACCATCCACAAAATTATGTCTCTACTTCAACAGACATAAAGTTAGTGTTCACAACGTAAGTAATTTTGTATGATTGAGATTCATGATTCTTAGAAATTCTAAATAGACAAACACAACATCAGGCCTGTATTCCCTGAAGTGGTAGACCTAAGTGTCCTCGTAGTCCCATGTAATAGAGGTAAATTCTAAGTAACATAATATGTATCTTACAATATTGAAGGTCGAAAATTGATCCAAAACAATAAATTGTCTTAATACGTCCCGTTTCACAAAAATGTTGAGTATACTACTTAATAGTAGTAGTATAGTACCGAAAATTAAGAAATCAAGCGAAGGCACCATGAAAATACCGTGAATCATGCATTTCATGAGAACAGTGGTGACCCAGTGGTAACGGACGCGACTTACGAGATGTAAGCCGTAGGTCGTACATAATTTCATCACCACTGCTCTCAAAACGGTGAAGGAAAAGACCGTGAGGAAACCGGCATGCTTTAGAACCAAAAATTCGAAGACATGTGACATCTACCAACCCGCACTGAGCCCGCGTGGTGGATTACGGCCCACTCCCTCTCTAAGAGAGGAGGCCTGTGCCCCAGCAGTGGGAACATAATAGGCTGATTATGCACTTTGCATGCATTTCATGGTCATTTTGATGGGGTCACTTAGTCCTTCATGTGGACGATTGTACGTGGTTATTCCACCACCTTCCTCCAGAAGCCGATCAAAGCTTCTTGTCTGCAGCACATGCGCGACGGTCTCATCCGACTCCATGCAAGCTCTGCACAGGGGACTGTCCGTTATGCCTATTGTGTGAAAGTGTTTGTTTGGCGAGCCGTGTCCTGTGATGGTCCACGTCACCAGGCGCAGGCCATTTCTGTCCAGGCGTAATAAACGTCTGGTTAGCCTGCCATCTAAGGATGGCAAAGCTTCCTTGGACTGACTGCAGCCTGATGCCGAGGTCCACCACCTCTCTTGGCTTGTGTGTGGGTGGACGATTTGTAATTTCATCTACTCGGAGGATTACAACTTGTGAACATCAACTAATATTAATTAAGAGATTGCTCAAGCTAACTCGGTTCGATATTTCTCTCCGCGTTGTTCATATATTTGTCCTGTTTTATTTAATAAATAAGATAAAAATCATGTCAATCGGTCGCTTCGTTTCGAAATGAAAGTAGAAACAAACAAAGAAATAAAAAGGCAACAGACACACTTTCGCATTTTAATAGTTATTAGTATTCCTAGATAGTTAATTTTGGTAGACCGCGGGCAATCATGTTTTAACAAGTTTTTGTTAAATAACCCGATTTGTTGACCTGTAAAAATAAGATGGTTCATAGAATATTTGTTCTTACTTTTTGAGTACGATTGAGCGACGAATGAGATAAACGAGTTTATGTATCTTTGTCTTATTCCTGTCGGTGCGTGCTGCTTATGCAATCCTTTTTAAACAACTTACTATTTATTTTATTTTCATTTGCGGTATCGCGCGTGATAGATAAGTAGTACTTAAGTTCAACACTTACGTATTTCTTCAAACACAACAATGTCGGAAGTAAAAAAGAAGAGACGGCAAAACTGTGCGGAATATTTTAAATTCGGATTCATTGAAAATCTCACAAACCCATCGCCGCCTTTGTGCCTTCTATGTCTAAAAATATTTTCGAATGAAGCAATGAAGCCTTCAAGACTGCAAGATCATTTTAATAAAATGCATCAAGATAAGAAAGACAAGAATGTAGCATATTTTCCAGACCAAGAGAAGAAGCATAATACTCAGCCAAGTGTAGAAAAACTACTTTCGGCGGCTGCTAAGCAAGGTGACGACGGACTTCGAGCTAAGTACAATATCTCTTTGTTAATTGCTCAAAAAGGAAAACCACACAACATCGGAGAACAGTTAATTTTGCCAGCAATAAAGGAAGTAATAACTGCTTTGCTTCATAAACCGGCCGCAGATATTATCCAAAAAAATCCTTTGATTAATAACTCTGTGCAAAGACGATTGATGAAATGGCTGAAAACATTGAAGAATCATTGGTCAATCATCTGAGGACTAGTCAAATCTTAACTCAGCTCAGAGTAGACTAGAGTCCACTTTACTAATCAATGAAGCATTGTTGCTGTCTTACGTGAGGTTTATTGAAGATGAGAAAACGATGACGATGAACTGTTGTTTGCTAGAAATTTAGAGACCGATACAAAAGGCGAAACCATTTTCAATACATTGGAAAACATTTGTGATGAGAAAGAGATTCCCTTGGAAAACATTATATTAGTTGCTACGGATGGCGCTCCGGCTATGACAGGGTGCCATAAAGGCTTCATAGTGTACTTAAAAAATTCAATTGCAGATGTCCTTGCTGTACATTGCGTTATTCACTGACAGAATTTGGTTGCTAGAAATTGAAATTAACGACTATTTCAATCACTGCAATATGTCATCCAAGCAGTCAATAAAATCCGTTACAGCTCTTTGATTGATAGATTATTTCATCAGCTTTGTGTTACTAATGACGAAGATTTCAACCGTTTGGTGTTTCATAACGAAGTTCGTTGGCTATCATTAGGCAATTGTCTGACTCGATTTAACAACCTGTTTGACTTTGTGATAGAGTTCCTGGAAACTAAAGATACTGAATTGTGCAAGCTCATTACATCAAAGAATGATACAGCTTACATTGAAAACCTGTATACATTTTTCAACCTCATGAATGTCCAACTGCAAGGCGATGAACTTAATTTAATTCAAACAAAAATGTCGTTGCTGCTTTCGCAGCGAAACTGCTGCTACACAAAAAGAATATGGGCAGACGTGAATTTCACAATTTTCCGAATTTATCAGTATTCTGCAGTAACGACGACTTGTTTTCCTACTGCCAACATTTGGAAAACCTTCACATTGACTTCACCGAACCGATACCAGGACATTTTGATCTTGGAAATGCCAGACTGGGTGTTTGATCCGTTTTGTCAAATGTTAACACAGCAATATCACCTCAGCTGGAAGAAGAACTTATCGAATTGACAACAAACGAGGAGATAAAAATCAAGTTCAAAAATGGCTACCAAGAACTTTGGCTATGAAAACCGAACCCGCAATTGTACCCTGGATTGTGGTCAATCGATCAACGATTCTTGATAGCATTCCTGTCGTCATATTTGTGTGAACGTGGATTTAGTGCTTAAGCAATGCTGCTTACTAAAAAGAGAAATCGTTTGCACGTTACCGAACGTGGATACTTGCGGTTTTTCTTGAGTAAATTGGAACCTGATATCAACAAACTTATTAAACAGCATCAAATTCATCCTTCACATTATTATTAAACATAAGTTCAAAAGATATACAAAATACCTCAAAAATTACAATATTAAAACCTTAAGTAACAAGTCTAAGACTACGTGGCAAATAATTAATAAGAGTAAATACAATGCAATTTAAAAGTAAAGATATCACACACCCAAAGGACATTGCTAATCCATTTAATAATTTTTTTATAGATAAAACACAACCAACAATTAATGCGGGAACAAACTCAACGTCTGTAATTGTTGGCAGAGCACAGTCTATGTCTATGGCTCCGTCGACGACCTATGCCTAAGAAGCTAAAAAATACGAACAGCGTTGGCTACGATGGTATTGCCACAAAAATATTGAAAGCAGTTGCATATGAAATATGTACTCATTTGTGTTTCACTATTAACCTTTTCACTATTTATCTTTGCATAAGTGCTGGTATTTTTCCTAATGCATTAAAGAAGTCTATAGTGAAACCACTACATAAAAAGATAATCACGAATTAATGATAAATCTATACCAGTTATCTTTAAGGTGTTTGAAAAATATATATATGGTACAATAATATGAATACCTATTTAGAAAATATCATGTAATAAGGTGACGAACAAGAGCGATTTAGAAAAAAAAAAACAAATTTGGCTATTTATGAGTGTTTACATAATGTCATGCTAAATGTAGATAAGAGAACACCGGTCTGTGCCATATTCTGCGACATGACACAGGCCTTTGACTGCGACCATTATAATTCCCTGGCAGAGAAACTTGAAGCGTATGGTGTTAGAGGCAACGTTTTAGAATTTATTAAATCGTATCTTCATAACCGTAAACAAGTAACAGAAATCAGTACAAAAAAAAAGTAAACGTGAAGAAACTTCAAGATAAGAGCAACGCGAAGTTATATACGGAGTACCTCAAGGCAGTGTATTGGGGCCTCCGTTGTTCACTTTGTATATAAATGACTTGCCCAAAGGAACTGAACATCCGATGACACTTTTTGCTGACGATTGCACTGTGACAATAGCTTGTAATGACACAAACACATATGACCTTGACATTAATAACTCACTCATATCTATTATAAATTGTTTAAATGAAAAGAATTTAATAATTAATTTAAGAAAGACTAGCGTAATGCACTTTAGACAAAAATCACACAAACACAAACAATTAACAATCTTAATATTCAATTTAATAACATAAATATCAATGAAGCTGACAAATTCTGGGAATAATAATAGATTGTAAATTGAATTGGAAACCTCAAATAGAGGCACTTAGTAAAAAAAATAGTAGTGCAGCCTACGCTCTGAAACAGCTTGTTGTGGTTCTTAACACAGATGCGCTAATGACTGTTTACTGTGGATTAGCCGAATCCATTCTTATATGTGGAGTCAACTTTTTGGGGAATAGCACGGAGAATGAAATAGCACTTCGGGCACAGAAAAGGTGCATTAGATCGATGTTTAGACTGCAAACACGGACAGCTGTAAATCTTATTTTATAGAACGTTGCCCTCATTATACATCCTGGGAACAGTAATGTTCATTAAATCCAATTCTCATTTATATCAGACAAACGCTGTCCCTAGGAAAAGACGTGATAATTTCAAACTATGTGTTCCGACCGTTTGCACAGCTCCGACCATTTTTAATAAATTGCCCAAATCATGGAAAACATTCAATATATCTGCTCTAAGAAGTAAATTGAAGAGTTTGCATATTACAGTATAGCAGAGTGTATGGAAGAGGACAATTTTCTTAGTTTTTGAGATAACGATGTTGAATATTATTACATGATTTTATTTTTTATGTTTTATTGTGGAATAATTGTAATTTGGAATTGAAATTTTAATGCTAGTAATTCACATTTTTATTGACTAATTTATTAAATTTATATAATGACTACTTTGAATTTTGATGAATATTATCACGGTTTATGCATCATCTCTTCCTACCAATTTGTACGCCACGCTATGTGGCTGAACATGTTAGAACTTTTCTGTACCTCTATATTATCTTGCATGAAGAATCATTTACACCATGTTACAACAAATAAAAAGTTACTTACTTACTTACTATTATTTTTTATATAAGTATCGATTATGTTTGTTTTATTTTGAATAAAACAAACTCTGACTGAATATGAAGTTGCGTTTCAATAATCATTCGCATTGGCAGGTGTAGCCCGTAAGAGTTAAGTTGAGACCTGAGCGCCGTTGTGTAGTATCTACTGCGCTCAGATCTCGAGTTAACTCTTGCGGGTTATAGTAAAAGCCTCTTTTATATTAAATGTTTATAGTGGTTTTTAAGAAGGTAAAGGTAAAAAAGGTAAAGGTAAAGGTAAGGTGGGGGCCTTAAAAAATAATGAATTCTCAAAGTGGGCAGTAGACAAAATAAGTTTGGTCTGAATAGGCTACTAAGATAATATGGGGGGCTGGCAGGAGCAGTCCCGGATTGAATTAATTTACTCTCTTTACAAAGACCACATTAACGTATTCATTTAAACCAAAGTAAGGTAAAAAATAAATCAAAAGTCACAGTACCTACCTACAGATCGCGTGTTTATATTTAGGAAACAGGGTAATTTTTAAACAAATATGAGTATCTGTTTGTATGCTGTTGTTGTCACGGTTTTTACTACCGAACGCATAGTTTCCTAGAACATTTTTCGTGTGAATCTAACCACAGGGTGGCCGAGAAATTGTCATGTTTTAATTTTACCGTGCTTGAAGTGTTAAAAACCCATTAAAGCGTAAAAAATATAATCATGAAATATGCATATGAAAAAAAAACATCCATGGATTAAATAATGGCTTCGCTTTTGGCTAAACAACATGTCAAATTATGATATAATTTTTATTAATAAAAGATTATCAATGACTCAGAAATGAGGTAATCATTGATCAAACACTTTCAATATATTATTAGTACAAAAAAAATAGAAGGCCAAAAAATGTGTCTAGTCATTATTGGGTAAGTCCTCATTGATTTCAGTAATAATCTACGTATACAAAGGTAGGCCAAGGTACTTTAAAATTGATTGGGTTAAGGTCATCTACACATTAGTCCAGTCACGATGTTAATACACGAGTGACTAAAGTTCAAAAGCTTAACAATTATTTTCCACAACAAGCTTAGGACTTAGACAGGCTTATAAGAACGTAACTCTTTATTTTATTCTCAAAAAGACCTTGCCATGAAAAAGACCATGCTTCCAATTGAAGAAAATTGGGTTTATAATGCATTTCTCTCTCTCGATTTGTAGGTAAGAAGATGAGAAAGATAGTCTTGAGTCAAGCACGTGAGCAAAAGGGATGAAGCAGGTCGTTAACGGGGCTGCAGTGATGAGGAGGGAGAATACGCATGTTACTAAAGAGTGATGAATATAAATGTTGAAATACGGAGAGGGAGAGAAAGGCCAATGAAAAGATGGATGAATTGTGTGAGGTATAATATGAAAAAAAGGGAGGAAATGATAGCGTGACGGTTGACGGGGAGAATGAACGAATGAAACATGTTGCGCCGACCCCATGTAAAGTCTCTTTCAAACAGGCGCGACATGTCATCATGACCATCGTCCCCTAAATTTACGGAGGCACTAAAAAGTTTAAAGTGTTAGTTTAATTTTACCAGGACTTAAAAACCCATTTAGCGTTAAATATATAATCATTAAATATGCATATGAAGATGATTTTCATATAAAGATCATTAAAAAAAAAACATGGACTAAATAATGGCTTCGCCTTTGGCTAAACAACATATCAAATTATGATATTATTTTTTTAATAAAGGATTATCAATGACTCATAAATGAGGTAGTCATTGATCAAACACTTACAATATATTATTATTACAAAGATAACAGAAGGCCAAAAAATGTGCCAAGTCATTATTGGGTAAGTCCTCATTGATTTCAGCAATAATCTACGTATACAAAGGTAGGCCAAGGTACTTTAAAATTGATTGGGTTAAGATCATCTACACATTAGTCGAGTCACGATGTTAATACTCGAGTGACTAAAGTTCAAAAGCTTAACAATAAGAACGTAACTCTTTATTTTGTTCTCAAAAAGTCCCCCTTGCTTCCAATTTATGAAAATTGGGTTTACTATGCATTTCCCTCTCTCGATTTGTAGGTAAGAAGTTGAGAAAGATAGTCTTGAATCAAGCACGTAAGCGAAAGCAATTAAGCAGGTGGTTAACGTATGTTACTAAAGAGTGATGAATATAAATGTTGAAATATGGAGAGGGAGTGAAAGGCCAATGAAAAGATCGATTAATTGTGTGAGGAATAATATTAAAGAAAAGGGTCGGAATGATAGCGTGACGGTTGACGGGGAGAATGAAAGAATAAAACGTGTTGCGTCGACCCCATGTAAAATCTCCTTCAAACAGGCGTAAGATGCGACGCTAATTGCGTCGCATCTTACATACTAACGTCGAGTCTTACCATGAGACAAGGGTAGGAAGATAATGATATCGGAGCTGACAGTGTCAATAAGGCTTCTAGCGGTAATGACAATATGACCAACCGACGGCAGCAATAAAAACTAATCAACAAAATTGATATTATTTAAATAAATATTCACATTTTGTATATCATGTGTATTCATATTTTTATTGACTTATTTATTTAATGAATACTTTGACATTGAATTTTGATGAATATTATCACCGATTAGGCATCATCTCTTCCTACCAATTTGTACGCCACCATATGCGGCTAAATATGTTAGAACTTTTCTGTACCTCATTATTATCCTGTACACCATTTTTAAACAAATAAAATCTTTACTTACTAACTTACTTACTAAATTTAGAGAGAGAATTTTAGAAACTTTCCAATAACAATAGCGGATATCTAAATCCAGCTCCACACGTGCTCATGAGTACTAGCCATGAACTTAAATAAAAGGTCAAAAAAGACAAATCGACTCATCCTAGCTCTTACTAATGACTTGCTAAATACTTGAAGACACCAAGCTCACTGGGTGAAGGCCATCCTAACACTTTCGTCATTATTGTCATGATAAATAGTTGTTCTATACAATTATGTGAACAAACTGACAGTTCTGTAGCGAAATTATGAAGAATGGTTTTGGTACTAAACAGTCTGTCAGTGCGAGAGTTGCTTGTAAAATAATTGCGTGAGTACAGCAACACAGATATGGTTCTAAAACTAAGTTATTTTCAATACAAAAAAACAGTTACTGGGAAGAACAGTAACCGTAAACCCACCTACAAATCTGTAAACACACCTACAAACAGTCACTGTTTGTAGGTGAACAGTTCTGCAGAGGACAATCGCTAGGAACCACTAGTGCACTCGAAATGCCGACGAAATGCCCGCCTAGTCTAAACTAGTGTGTCGATATGATCAATTCTTCCTCCAAACCTTCACCTTTTTTATGAAGTTACGAGTAGCACAAAATTGTTGCTTGAGACATTGTCCTCAATTAGTGATTTAATCAATTTAAAGCAATTTATATCATTCATAAGCTTCTAAATCTAGCCCTAATCTCCACCTAAATTAATCTCCTCTCAATTATTAATTTACGTCTAATCACCATCATTAGGGGTACTCCAGGATGTGTTAAAAGGTGGTGCATCTGGACCTACCTTCCACCTGAGTCGCCAGCTAATGCTGAGAGACTTCTCTCTTTCGTGGATGGTAACAGTGAATTTTAAGCTAGTAAGAATCTGACATAGTTGCCCCTCTGCCATCTACAAGAAAATAACAAATGTTCACTAAGATGAAGAAAAATACTTGGCACATATTTCTATAATATTTTCTATTCAATCTGGCAGACGGTGTTACCTATCAATCTTAGCAGGTACTTTACAATGTGCAATATTTCTCACTGTTTGTTCCTACATCATAAACTTGAAATAAATATGTAGCAAGTAATTAATATGCAATCTAAAAGTCCGGTCAGGTACGAGACGTTTAACTTGTGCACAAGGAATTAATAACTGAATAATCATCTTTTTGTTTATTGATAAACGCAAGAGATTTAATATAGTATAGTGGGCGAAGAAGCTGGCCTAAGTGTTTCGTGAGCACCTACCTACTTTCACAAAAATAAGTTTTTGAGAGAGTTGATGGAAATCCCGAGGTCTATGTTTTCCAAAATTGAAGACAGTTATCTACTCGTATGATTACCGCCGTGCCACTAAGCATAATATAACGGAATAAAGCGAAAAAGGAGAACCGGATTTTAGTCTTGAATACCTTTGGCAGTTGCCGAAAAAAAAAATACTTTAAACTTGGTCGCAAAGTCCACGAAGGTAAAAGAACTCGATGTACGGGCAACTTTTTGTTATGTTTGATTGATTCAGAAACGTTTTTAGAGCTTTGTTCGTTTGTCCTTGTAAGCCAGCTCTATTAAGTAAGATTTTTTTGCCTCTGTATGTTGTACACTAGACCTTACGTTGGCGTCAGTAGTATCTCTTTGATCTTGTGTGCGTAGTTTCAATAGAATACGAGGTCAGCTTATACTGGTTTTGTTACCATTGATGTGCGGCCTACTGTAAGTGTTTTTTTAAAATAATTTATTAATTCCATATAGCTGTCATCTCGCCGTAGCAGATCACTAGATTGTCAGCTAACCGTGAAGTTCTAAGCTCCATTGACCTCAACCCTCATTTCGAACTCCAATAGTTCGATATGAGGCATAACCTAACCGAAAGCAATCATCGAGCTATAAATAAAAGTTAATCTGTAGCCTGTAACATTATTTAACACTTTTAATTGTTGTATCGTACGTGAAGACCATTGACCTTGACCTTCGGGTCGCTGCGACGTGCACCCACGCGTCGCGTGATCCGCGACGAGTGCGCTTGCAAAACTAATACAATGAGCGGACGGTAGTAGAGCGGTGTCAACTTAGGGGCACTACTTACAAGTTCGGGTCGGCATGATTCCGCACGGCAGGGCGCAAAATCGAATATAATTATGTAGATTGTACAGATATATTTCTGTTCGGTTAAAAGCCACTCGACCTAGCTCGAATTGAGAAGAGTCGACTCGAACATGTGTGTTACGCATTCCTTGGAAAGAAAAGTAATATACTTACTCATGACGTCATGTTTAGTGTCATGCTTTAATAAATAGTTAAGTATTTGACTTCATTAAAAAAAGAAATACGTAACCAGCTACTACAAAGTCATGACATGACGTTTAAGGTAATAAAGAACCCTGACATCGGAGGATACAAAAGAACATCCTTGAAATAAGGAAATATTCTATTGGTAATAAAAGTTACCACCGTTCTAGACTAAACAAAATTAGGTGACACGCATTGTTGAATCATAACAATAATTATTGATTATTACGTATATTTGAACTCAATAATATATAGCCTAATAGAGTTACATTACTAAAAGCTAGTATACAGATAATATAAATGAGTAGACGGCTAAAACATTATGAACTCCTGAATTCCAAACTAGGTAAGAACCTGTATCTTGGAAATCAGTTTTCGCAAATTACATGACATGACATTTCAAGAATTAAAAACTTATTATATAATGAAAGCAGGTACTTAAGTGTAAAAACTAGACGAGTGAGTAAGTGAATGTGTGTGGTGTGTGTAGGGTATGAATGTGTTTGGTGTGTGTAGTGTTGGTATAGGGCGTGATTATGAGTGGTGTGAGTTCGAACCCAAGCAGGCGCTTTACTTTGTGTAAATAATTTAATCACCACTGCTCTCAAAACGGTGAAGGAAAACATCGTGAGGAAACCGGCATGTCCTAGAACCAAAAATTCGAAGACATAGTGACATCTACCAACCCGCACTGAGCCCGCGTGGTGGATTACGGCTCACTACCTCTCATAGAGAGGAGGCCTGTGTCCCAGCAGTGGGAACGTTATAGGCTGATTATGAGCATATACATACTAAACTACCGGACTTAAGTGGGTACTATTGAAATAAACGTGACAGTTAATACTTGGTTTACATGGAATTAAATAACGACATGAGAATTTCCAAAACGAACTGCCGTTGTTATAAGTTTAATGTGGTAAAGGTATATTTATTAATAAAAAAAAATACGTTCCATTTAAACTTTAATACCAGTTACATCCAG
Organism: Dasypolia templi; assembly: GCA_963555695.1. NCBI lineage: Eukaryota > Metazoa > Arthropoda > Insecta > Lepidoptera > Noctuidae > Dasypolia > Dasypolia templi. The sequence continues at coordinate 4,018,557 of OY743146.1, read as the reverse complement.
CTAAATCAACTGCATACCCAGGGAAGCCAAAGTTACATTTAAACACCACGGAAACCAAATAAGTACCGGTACCTCAAATGACATGGTTGTTATTTAGCAAGTCAACCAAAAAAAAACGTTTATTTTATAGGTCATTGATAGAGTGAACTCGTTAATAGTGTATAATTGTGTAGTACGTGTACATAATAAAATCATTAATGTGCAAGTTACAAATTTATGGTTTTAAATAATTTTAAAACCATAAAGTTGTAGCTTTTTCTTATTGTGTCTATGGTAATCTACATTGATTGATTGAGTTTGGCGCCATCAATAGCGTCCATAAATTCATGTAGCATGCAGGCATCAAGCTGGTAAAGTCCATTCTGTTCGTCGTTCAAAATTTTTTTTTCGTTTGTCCATTGTTTAAAGTCGATCCTTGTAAAATTACACCAACACGAGGACTGATATTTAGCTCCATCTGAAATCTTGCAATGGAGTTTGATCCCAACATAATCGGACTAGCCCTTTACCTACTATGTGGAAGCATGAAGGTCAAACGGATGCAGCTGATTGCCAATACTGAAAAATGAAGCGACTACTAAAGTGATCAACAAAACGCAGCATAAGCAACACGATACTACCGGTAGCCAGACTTGCGACATACCTGAGTGACTGAGTATCGTCTATCAAAGAGCTAGCAAGCTTGACTCCAACATCGTTTAAAAAGAGTATCTGGGCGGTAACGTAAGCGACACTACATATAACGATCTACCGTTCGCCCTCCAAACTTTAAAATTTATTCAACTAGTTATGATTACTGTTATTTTAAGCCGTTTGCCTTGAGGAGTTGCAAAACTCGTTAGACTTCCAAATAGACTGATTGTAAAATGTATGTGCGAAAAAAAATATCGGTCTACTTTCATGGTCGATGTTGCGCAAATGCATACCTTGGTTTTAAGGAAGCTAGTGATTTGTTTATTTTGAACATTAAAAAGATTAGGCTCCTATTCTACCCATGAGCATAAGGTTTTTTTTTATAATTAATTAATGGTGATGATTAGTTTATCTGAAAGACGTCCACTGCTGGTCATACGCCTCCCCCATATGTCTCCACGTCGACCGGTCCTGTGCTTCTCGCTTCCATCAGATTTTCTCATCAGGTTATCGGTCTCACCGTGTGGAAGGCCCACCAACGTTGCGCCATCACATGCATGGTTGCAAGCTTCTCAAAATCGCTCGGACTGAAAATTCACTAAGAAGTTGACTCATCAGGATTTGAGGACCTACAGCTTCCAGGTTAGACGATACATTAATCACGTATAATCAGGCTTCGATACGAACCTAGCTGACTGTTTCATTTTAATTTAAAAGATAAAAGATTATTCACAACTTGTTTAAAGAATTTTTTTTATTCTGAATACGAGGCCTTTGGCTACTTTGTACGTTTTGTATATGCAGAAAAAAAAGTTGCTTTCTCTACAATCTGTTGATAGCATTAAAGTGTTTTTGGTATAATCATTTTATTATGATAGGTACTGTTTTACCCTGGGGATGATACAGCCCTATTTTGCAACGAACTTCCATAACATAGCTTGCGGTAAATATGAGTTGGCTGATAGAAATCGTCACGCTGAAAAAAGCGGTGTGGTAACAAAATTACACTGAAAAAAGCGGTGTGGTAACAACGCTTTTTCAGCGTGACATCGTTTTTACAAGAGACTTTTTCTCTCTCTCTCTTTCTATTATATACGATTGGGTGTTTGCGTGCGAGTATTGCGTAAGGAATTTCTTTCCCGACGGGGCGGACACCCGAACGCATTCCGTTTTTTTGGGTTCCATACCTCGAAAGGAAAAAACGGAACCCTTTGTTGTCCGTTCGTCTGTCTGTATGTCGAGACCCTTTTTCTCAGGAACGCGTGGAGGTATCAAACTGGAATTTATATCGAATACTCAGGTCTACTGTCCCTTGGAGCTGTGAAAAAACTTCTAAGCCTACGCAATCAAAAGATACAGCCGTTCATGCCGCGAATTTCCGCAAATTTTTGACACTCGCAAGGGAATCAAAACCTACAGGGTACTTCCCGTAACTCAGAATCTTGAAATTTGGTACAAAGCAACATCATATAGCACAGATAAACGAAAAATTGCAAAAACCGTTAATTTTATTTATATCATAATATAATAAAAATACATATTTTTAATAATTCTACACTTACTACCCCTTCCCTCATGAACGCTTGTGAACTTTTACTTATACATATTTATAAACACTACTTTTACTTATATACAGGTTTGTACGGAACCCTCGGTGCGCGAGTCCGACTCGCACTTTGCCGGTTTTTTTAGAGGTGTGTTAGGGACCTAACTAAGGACTAAATTGAAAAGCAGTGAACTGTAATTAAAATATAGATATAATCCAAATAAGGTACAATAGTATAGACGTTGGTAAGCGAATGGAGTGCTCGCGCGTGCCGTAGTCCGAGATCGGTAGCGAAGTGGTCGATGGCCCGCGTTCCGCACGCCGCACCTCTCGCCGCCATCCGACGTCTCACGACAGCAGCCGAAGATTGCCGAGTGGTCGGAGGCGCCGGAACATCCTCCCCGGGTTGAAGCATTCAAGTGAGAGGAAGTGGGCAGACAATGTTGTAAGCCCGCACCACCGTTCCTCTCTTCGTCGCCAACTCCACTACCCGTGTGGTCCCGTCGCAGTCAGGGAAGACCTTGATGACACGGCCCAGTGGCCACACCAAAGGCGGTTGGCCTTTCTCTTTGATGAGAACCAGTGCTCCCACTGAAAGTTGGCTTGTTAACGCCGTCCATTTAGTTTTTGGCTGGAGCAGAGAAACATATTCTAATTGATAGCGGTTCTAAAAATTTTGTTTTATGTGCTCCACTCTTTGGTACCGCTCCAGTCGCCCGATGTTAAGATCAGTAACCTGTGGATGCGGAACAGATATTAGTGGTCGCCCAATTATGAAGTGTCCAGGAGTGAGAACGGAAAAATCTAGAGGATCAGTGGAAAGAGGGGTGAGAGGACGGGAATTTAAGACGGCCTCTATTTGAGTCAAGCACGTGGCCATCTCGTCGTAATTGAAGTTCGTTAAGCCTAAAAGTCTCTTAAGGTGATGTTTAGTAGATTTGACGGCGGCTTCAGCAATGCCGTTGAAGTGGGGGGAGTATGGAGGCGCAAAAGAAAATTTGATGCCTTGTTGAGCACCTTCGGACACGAGATTCGAGTCTTGTAAAAACTTATGAAGTTCATTACAAGTACCTATAAAGTTTGTCCCGTTATCGGACAAGATGCTTTCGGGTTTACCACAACGAGCCACGAAACGGTTCAAGGCAGCCATGTAGGCTTCTTTCGTAAGATCTGTAACAAGCTCGATGTGAACAGCCTTAACGGCAAGGCAAACAAAAATACACAGATACGCCTTTATAAGCCAGCACCCTCGCCCTTTACGATCAGCTATCAGCACTGGCCCAGCATAATCGACACTACAATTCGAGAATGGGTGTTCTAAATGTATCCTTGAAGAGGGCAACTGACCCATTGTAGGTTGCACAAATAGAAAATTTCATTACATTTAACGTGTTTGGAGCCTCGTTTTAAGCAAACAATGCCTGTATTAGAAGGCTCCGCTCTTTCACATCACTGTCGTACACACTATCTGGAGTTAACCTGGTGGACTGTGATCTTAAGGGTAAACATGCAATGCTAAAACTAATCTTAAGAAAATCAAAACATTAGTAAAGTTGCAATTTAAATTACAAACACAAATAAAGTAAAAGTAAAATTTAAAAAACTTATTTCCAGTTAATGATTGTGATGTGGTGTGATGTGTGGCGTGGTGCGTGGTTTGGTGTAGTGTGGTTTGGTGTTTTGTGGTGAGTGTGGTGTGTGATCAGGTGTGTGGTGTGGTATGGTGTGAGGTGTGTGGTGTATTAAGTATATCTTTCGGTTACTCAACGTGTTCCAGGAGTTCCTCGGTTTCCTCATAGGTAAGTGGTTTTATCCAGCCTATTTTTCTATATACGAGTGATAGTTGAAGAATTTGCGGAATAGCTTTATTAGCATGCAATCTATATTCCGTTATCTATAGTCCGCTTTCCAACGTACGGGCAATTTCAATGCTATCTATTTCGGCGACAATATGTAGTGTAATATCCACTTATACTTAATGTCAATTCGATAGCCACCAAGATTAGGTAGGTATTTATTTCAATGTATTTAGACAGTAAGTAGCCATGTACTAGATTTTAGGATGTGTTTTTGGGCCGGTAGTTGTTTCATTTCACAAGATTGTAAAACGAGTGCGTAGTTTAGTACAAGTGTGTTATGTGTTTGTGTGTTGTAACTTCGTGTCGATACTTGATGTTTTTAGTATGTGTTTTTTAATAAAAGTGGATATGGGTCTGTAATTGTTGACATCGTCTCTGTTCTCGTCTTGTAAACAGGAATGATGATAGGTTGCTTAAGTGGCTCAGGGAAAATACCTTTTGTAAAACAAAGCTTAACCAAGTGACTCTTCTATCATAGACACAAATTCATGGTTTATGTGTTTCATAAAACTAGGAATACATAGTTGCAGCCAGGAGCGCTGTTAGATTTTAGCCATATCAAGATCATGCTCTCTTCTTCGGGATCAGTAGTGCTATTCTGTAACCATCTCACCGTGAAAACGTAGGTATAGTGAGCGTGGAGTGAGCTGTCAGTGCCACTGATGCTAGGGATTGACCAAGACAGGACGACACTGACAGCTCAGTCCACGCAAGTCTTCATTTTTATAGAATCGATATGCAGTATCTAAAAAAACAAACGAGTTTACTCGTGTCGATAATGTATCCGATCGAAAAGAATTTAAATTATGGGCTGAAGGTTGAATTTTTGGGCTAACTCTTTACCAATTTGCATAATAATCACTGATAAAACAATTTGGTCTCATGTGTAGTTTTACATCTATCGCGGGGCGACTAAGCTCGGCTGCGTATGCTGTTAGAAAGATAAGACAGTTAACAGACGTAGAAACCGCGCGTTTGGTTTATTTTAGTCGGGCTGCTGACATTGAATCCATTTTTATTTTGCAAAAGAGAGCTGTCAGAGCCATTTACAATCTACGTCGCCGCGAATCTCTTAGGGAACTATTTAAAAAGATTAATATAATGACTGTACCTTGCCAGTTCATTTATGAAAATATTATGTATGTTAGAAAAAATCTGCATCTATTTAATAAAATAAGTGATAGATATAATATTAACACTAGAAATAAAAATAAAATAGATCAACCATTTTTCAGACTATCTAAAGTACATACATCTTTTATGGGGTACTGTGTTAAATGTTACAACAAAATACCTTGTGAAATATTGCAATTAAATGAAAGAAAGTTTAAAACTCATGTTAAAAAAACACTTTGTAAACAAGCATATTACAAATTAGAGGATTATATCCTAGATAAGAATGCTTGGAAACATGCTGGTCCTGCTCCATAGGACAATCTAGAGGCTAGACAAAATCATACTAGTTGCTTATTGTATTGTATAATTTGTTATTTTTACTTTACTCACACACTGACTTATTCCTAGTTAATATTTTAGGAAAATCATATATTTTTAATTTTTTTTGTAAATATGTGAGCACAATGTACCTATCACGTGATTAATTTATATGCCTTTGCTTTATTTTTAATTCCAATTGTGGTATAGTATTTTTATTCTTGGTGCATCGAGTTCGGTGTTTTGACACTTAGAATTATTTGTCTAAGTTAAAGATTTCATATTTTTCCATTTAAATTTATTGTTTGAGTCGGAATTAGCAAGTAGCTCCATTTAAATCATTTTAATTTTTAATAAGGTTGTTAGAATAGATGCGATATCGGCGGTAGGTTTTTTTGAAAATACAGTTAAATTCCGGATTGCAGGTTTTTCCTGCAGTTAATAGCGATTATTGATGCATCATGGAATAACCGGCAGTTATCCACGGCTTAACGGTACGCTTGCTTTAGGGAATTATTTTGACAACAGTGTTGTGATTAATAGATTCAGTTAATTTGTGTAATAGTAAGTTAATTGCTCGGGGTCGTTACAAAACAATAGCTCTGCAATTTTATTTTCTCAAAGATATTTTAGGGCCTGTTTGAAATCAATAGATGAGTTTTGTAAGCAGTTTCTTTGCTTTATAACTTAGATAATGATAGAATATTAGTGAAGTGGTAGGAGATGGAAGTGTGTAATATAGCAATAGATTTTAATAATAAAGTGATCTAAAAATTTATATTTGCGTGTAGGTATAGTATGTGCAGATAGTATAGTGGTAACATATTTAGGTAGTTTAACCCATTTCTATAATCCTGCGGTGGCTCCCGTGGGTGGCTCAGTGTCTTTCTTTGTTTTGAGGTTGGTGTTAATGTCCCTCGCTACAATTATACTTTGACTTTGTCACTTCACATTTGACTTCGTCCTCGTAGATTTTGTATTTTGCCCTAAAAAATTATCCCCCTCAACCTCTTTTAAAAGGTAGTTTTCGAAAAAAATGTATTTATTATGGAATTTAAATACTTGGAAAAGTTTTCAAGTTTATTTATCAATGGAAAATTATTGATTATTTAATTTGTATTCCTCCTTTTTACCGCAAAAGTGGTAGAGTTATCTCCCAGCTCCCAGTAGTTTCGGACGTGCGATGATATATGAGTCAGTCCGTCAGTTTCTTTTTTTTTATAAAGATTGATAGACGTTAAAGTATTGAGGTGTGTTCTGAGAGAATCTATAAAGAAGTCTGTGTTTGTGGTTAGATAGAGCTCAGTACAAGAATAAAAGAAAATAGTTAAGTATTTCCAGCTGCCAGCTGCCAGCTGCAGCCTGAACTAAAACTTTATTTATTCATTTAACTTTGGGTTTTAATGACTTTTTACGTAAACATCTACGCCGTCAGTTTGAATCAATTGTCGTGTGGTGGAAAAAGAAAGGTTGTTATTAAGTTACGGGATGGACTTATTTGTGTGTAACATTCAGTTAAAATTATGATGTCTGTTTAAAAGAAAACCTAAGTAACGTGCACTACTCGACTATAGAATAAGATTTTATAGTGAAGTGTTAGAAACTTCGTTCACACGAAAGTTTGCCCCTTATTTTAATCACTTAATAATGAAAGTACCTACGACCTTAGTCTACAAAAATTATCATCTGATGTACAAGAAACAGTGAGAGCAGTGGTTGCCCAGTGGTAACAGCCTCGAATTACGATTTGTAGGTCGTAGGTTCGAACCCAGACAGGCGCTTTACTTTGTGTAAATTATTTTATCTCGACTGTTCTCAAAACGGTGATGGAAAACATCGTGAGGAAACCGCCATGTCTTAAAACCAAAAGTTCGAAGACATGTGACATCTACCAACCCGCGATGGGCCCTCGTGTTGGATTATGGCCCACTCCCTCTCACGGAGAGGAGGCCTATGTCCCAGCAGTGGGAACATAGTAGGATGATTATGTACAAGGCAAGCTCCTCTCTCTACAATACCAACCTCACGATTCCTCACAACCCAATTATATCTTCTTTCACTTCTTTCGTTCTTTTAAATATCTCATTAACACACACCCCTTTTATATCTCAACAAAACATAGTCACACATTTCTCTATTTCGCAAGCAGAACTGCCATCCATAACCGTACACAAAGAGACAAAGCGTGTATTACCTATGATGCCATGATATATGGTGTAAAAATGGTGGCTGTAAACATAGCAAGGACAGGCCTTTCACTTGACAAAGCAATGCTAAGTTATGGTGCAGATATACATATAACTTGAAGACTGTGCCTACCTACGTTTAACTTCATAATTTATTATAATTTCAGAAAATAGACGTCCACTGCTTGACATAGGCCTACTGTTCTGTGCTTCCCGGATTCCTACGGCATTCACAAGGTCATCAGTCCACCTTGTAGAAGGCCTTCCAATGCTATGTCTTCCGGTACGCGGTCGATACTCCAAAACCTTTCGGCTCATCGGCCATCTGTTCTGCGAGCAATGTGCCCACTACCAGTTAAGTTTAGCAATTCTTTGGGTTACATCAGTTCTATCTTGGTTCTCCTGCGGATCTCTTCATTTCTGATTCGATCACGTTGAACTGTAAGGGACAGAGGGAAGGAACTCCAAGCATATCCCTCTCCATTGTCGTTTGGGTGACTTTTAGCCTTCTAATAATGCCCATTGTGAGCGACCATGATTCAGTGACATAGGTCATCACTGGCAACACACACTGGTCAAAGACTTTCGTCTTGAGACACTGCGGTATGTGATGTGAAAAGATAATATAATGCGTATCTTCCCAAACGCTGCCCAGCCGAGTCGGATTCGAAGGTGTCTATGTCTATGTTTCTTGAAACGTCACTAAATTATCCAACACAGACACCATGGCACAAGCCCAACGTTCACCACTGCTATTGTATTTTGTGTTTGGAAAGGAATGTATTATTTTATTTGAACTCTCTTTTTATAGAAATTATCTTACATACTCAAACCGTAATGTAATCTTTAAAACCTCGTAAAATTTGCGAAAAATAAATTTCGAGTATGACACATTGTACTGTTACTTTTCAATGAATAAACTTTGTTATCTCCTTAATTTAATTTAAATACTTACAAATTATTATCATTAATAAAGACAAATGGATCTTGTCGTCATATGACGAGCAAACTGTGACATTCGACCTTATAAGGGTGTTACAGTAGAAAATAACGAGTTCGACTATACATAAACATTCAATTTCGATAATGGTGGCCATTAGGACCCTAATTTCGTAACATACTTTTAATCACAATCCGAGGATTTCAAATGTTCCTAATCCATTGCTTCATAAGTTTGAAAAATTCGTCTGCTCAGCAACGTAAATAACGCAATGAACGTGGCTGAACCGTAACATACAAGGCTTTGCGATCGCTTGTTTTTATGTGGGTTACGCAATATGTAGGTACACACCGACACAGGGACAACACGACAGGAAATAACTTAGGGCGAATTTCACCAATGAAACTGAACGCGTTCAGCACATCTAAAACGCGTTCAGGAGCTGTCAGTGTCATATTTTACTGGGTTTAAAAGTGCTGATAGGAATTTCATTGGTGAAATCGGCAGTTATTCAGGCTTTTTTGCAGCAAAGCTAGCAAAAGTAAAGAAGCCAATCTAGTGCAAAGGTACGACTACCAGTTGCAGAGTCTGTGCTCATTCTTAAGTAGTTAAAAGCTGTGGTTAGACGAGCAATTATAAGCGGGCGGTCATTCATACTTGACACACTAAACGTTGTTTCCACAGACTATAAACAAAGCCTTCAAACTATTCATTTTGCGGGCTGAAATGATTATTTTGTGGTTTTAAAGGATGACTTGATTCTGAGTACAAAATTGCTTGTAGAACTAGCTGAAGAAACAACATTTTGTCTTGCAAAATGATGAACTCGTATTAAAACATCAATAGAAATTGCACACAAAGAACACAAGTTTAAAATACAAAATCAATTTTCAAAAGATCCAAAATCATTCTGGCAGTACCCAGTAATCAGTCCAGTAATCAGTCTGGTAGGTCCAAACGGAGTAGGTTAAACAGGCAAATGATCATAAAGGATGGTCATCATCTTTCGGATGAGGAGTGTGCTCGACAATTTGCGTCATTTTTTGAGTCGGTGTATAATAAAGAGCGGCCGCGGCTGGAGGCGCAGGCGGGGGCGGAGGCGGAAGCTAGCAGTGGGCGAGTTCACATCGAGACCCTCAGTCTTCAAGACGTAAGGGAGGCGCTCATAAAGCTCAAGCCGAAGCGCTCATCAGGCCCCGATGGCATTCCAGCTTTTCTGTTCCGAGACTGTGGCAGGGTGCTGGCTGAGCCCCTGCATCATATATTTAATACTTGTTTAAAACAAGCAACGTTTCCGCCTAGGTGGAAAACCACGCGAGTGATTCCGGTTCCCAAGGGTAAGTCAGGACCGGATGTCAGTGGCTACAGACCGGTGGCTGTGTTGTCGACACCTGCAAAAGTTTTCGAGTCTGCCATCCAACGCTGCGTGCAGGCTCAAGTGAGCGTAATGAAGCTGGCAAAAATTGGCTGCACTCCGCACCTACTACAGTTCTTCGCCAGCTACTTGAAAGACCGACAGCAGTACTTTGACTACAACGGGTTCGAATCCGAGCCATACTACACCAGGTCAGGCGTGAGCCAGGGCAGCAATTTGGGGCCTCTTGAATTTATTTTAATGATAAATTACTTACCAGACGTAGTCAAACATAGTTTATGTTTATTGTTTGCGGATGACCTCAAATTGCTGCTCGAGGTCAAGGGTGAGTCGGACTGTGAGAGATTGCAGGATGACATAGAGAGAGTGTTGGAGTGGAGCCATAAAAATAAACTTTATTTCAAAACAGCGAAATGTTCAGTGATGACATTTACGCGCGCGAAGACTGCATTAGCCTACGAATACAAAGTTGAGGATGCGCCGATGCAGCGAGTGTCTCAGGTACGAGATCTAGGAGTACTACTTACCCCGGATTTAACTTTCCGGGATCATATAGTTAAGATTTGCAAGAAGGCAGACAGAAACCTAGGTTTTGTGCTGAGACAGTCGCATGGATTCACAAACGTTACCGCGCTGAGGGTGTTGTATGACGCTTTGGTAAGGAGTCACTTGGAACACAGTGCGGTGATTTGGGCTCCTCATGAAGCGAAATACAATGTAATGCTGGAGCGAGTACAGAATAAATTTACAAGACACTTGTATTTTAGACTTTATGGGGTATATCCATTTTACCCGCTGATGTATCCTACACTGTTTGTACTGGATATGGTGGGGTACAACGATCTCAGAGTGCGCCGGGAGTTTACATTTGCGGCGTATGCGCATAAGCTCCTGCGTGGAGTAGCTCATAACCCGGGTGTGCTTCGTCACCTGAAGCTGTGCGTACCAGACCGGTACGTGTGGAGACGGCGGCGACCGCCACTGCTGGCAGTGCCTACTGCCAAAACTAACCTGCTGTCAAAAACACCCCTCACCCGCAGAATATGTGTACTAAACGAAGTGCATGAAAGAATTGACATATTTTCGTGCAATCTGAGTGAATTCGCAAGAGTGTTGTTGAATTTTGTAAGTTATATTTAAATATTAATATTCTGGGTTAAGTCTGATTTTATATATTTTTTTTTCGATAATTATAACATAGGTAGGTTCACATAATTGTAAAATTCTTTAGTCTTACTTCAGTTGTAAATAGAGTTTTGTGTTTGTATTGTTAAAGTTTAGATGTTTAAGTATTAGCTGTAAGTTGATTTTTCAATTTATTTGGCGATAGTTACAAACCACTATTGTATTGGAGTCATCCTGTAAAGATAGTGTGAGTAAGTTTTAAATAAATAAATAAACTAGTTGGATAGACTATGCTAATATTGTGATGGTTTTGGGTAGCAGTAGTCATCTTTTGGCTTAAATGATAAATAAGTAATAAAAAAATCAACGTCCAGCCAAACTTAGACATCGTTACACTCTTCAACTTATTGTTTTTCACAGGCTTCTTAGTTTTTAAACTTTCTAGATTTCCAAGAGACCCCCAATTATAGCATACGAGTAGTTTCATCAAGTCTACTGTTTATACAGTAGACTTGATGAAACTCTCCTGTACCAAATAAAATGAGACATAATATTTTAAGACCGTTTAATGACTACAGAATTATTATCGAATGAATAGTACATTATGATACTAGTGCGGTAAGTTGAAAATTACAGCCGAGGCGATATTGCTAAGAAAGACCTATTTTTTAAACGTTCCATTTTACATACTGCTACTTGACTTTATTCAACTCTGTTTCTGAGTTTCATGCATTATTTTACGTTTTATATAATCAGTAATCATGTTTTATTAGACTTAGTACTATACAGATTAATTGAAAATAACTTCATAATTAAATTAAATAATCATGCTCTAAGTAATTGAGTTCGAACGATTGAAATGGATTTTTTTTGACGTTTGACAGTTAACGCTTGACGCTCAATTTATAGTGACAATCATCTACCGTCTTATTCCAAAACACGATCTAAATTTAGTACGAAGATTATTGCTAGGTTTAAACCAATACTAAATAAAACGTTATTATAAAATTAAGGACTAAAGTTAAACCGCCGAGACCCCTAGTTTTTACTATGGATCTAATTTCGGTACTAATTTATTTGAGGTTAGCGTTGATGATTTTTGTGTGTTTATAATATTATATTTAACAAATAGTTAAAATGGATATCACTGGGATTGACTTGATGGATTTGGAAGATTTAGATACGCTGGAGATGTCTCGGCGATCTTACAGACATCGTCATCGTGTAAATCCCTTTGAATTGAGTGATGAAGATTTTAGATATAAGTATAGGATAATAAGACGTTTTGGAGAAAAAATTGTGCATGTTCTACGTGCGGATTTCTCCCACGACCCTCGAGGATGCTCATTGAGTCCTGAAGTGCAAGTGGTTTGTGCATTACGCAACTGGGCTCGCCATGAAGTACGTACCCTTGGTCAATGCTATCATAACATTGGACAAAATGCAATTCATAAACTAATATTATTGTTTTAATCGTAGATTCAAGATGATACAGCTGATTTAAATGGTGTGTCTCAACCAGCTGTCAGCAAAACATGCAAAAAGGTAGCGGAGATTTTATTAAAATAGTCATTAACTTCAATGACAAAGTGGTGAGGAGCAATCGCCATTATTTCTAAGTCCTCAGGAGAAGGTGATGGTGGGTTTTCGCCACCACCTGTCTTTGATTGTTCCCTCCTATGGGTCGATAAGTTGGATTTAGCGGACAACTTCATTCTTTTCCAAGTCAACTTTAACTCGCCATCTGATCTACATTTACCCGTTATTTCATTAAATCTAAAAATAATAAATATATGCTAATTAATATCAAGTAAACCATAACGTACTTGTACCCACATCAAATGCAATAAGTACACACTTAATCTGTATATTCTTCCACTCTTTTATTTACTACATGTTTATTGATGTCTTTGTGGACTTATCTTCTATAATATGTGCCGATAGGGCAATAAGTTGTCGTAATATTTCCTATAATAATAAGAACATCCGCGTTAGGTCGTCAAAAGTATTGTTTACCTAATAATAATATAAATCCATATTTTACTAACTTTTTCTTCAAAACTCCATTTTTCACCCCTTTTTTTGCTTTTGTTGTTCCATTTTTTATCCTAGCTCACGATTTAACCGAACAGCTCACGAACAAACCTCGTAAGAGTATATATTTATATATATATAACAATAAATGAATATAAGAAGTGCATTTATTTATTATGAAGGACGCAGCGTCAACGTACGTTTCAAATAACGCGCGCTGTCGCCTACCTAATTCAATACACTTCACGCTAGAGGTGTTATTAAATATGACAACCTGATTATAAAAGCGCGTCAAAAGAACAAGTTGTGCTTGGTAAATATATTTTAACCTAAACAAATACCAATTATTGACTTAATTTTGTATTGATACATAATTATTAATCATTTCAAATGTTAATATAATATCAATAGTTAAAGAAACGGAACGTTGCTTCAAATAAAACCTGTGTGAACGAATGAAAGAATGCCATTTTTGTTTCTTATCTGTGGATATTATTTAAATCATGGACCTTCTTTGGTACTAACTGATCCTCAGAAAGTCTTTGTTTTGTAATAGAAACACATTTTGAACCTGTTACTAACGTTATTACCGTAACAATCCTAGACCTTTTAGTCGTGGTTTAAACCAGTACAAAAGCATTTTTTTGTAATAAGACTGCTAGAGTCTAAGCAGTGACATAAAGGCTGTTGGTTTTAAGGAATTCACAAAGTAAAAAGTTGCTTGATCATAGATTTGTATAATATTTAAGTATTCGTATTTTAGACTAAACTTTGAGCGTTATTTAATTCGTTCTAGCACATTTATTTCTTTATATTTGGAAAAGGTTATATTCCTTGTAATGCGGGAGCCATTTTTGTAATTTTGTTGAAATCTGTTATACATCGATTTTGTTGAACGAAGCGCTTCGTTTTTCTTCACTATGTCGTGCAAAGGCCCCTGTATCTTAGAATTTTATTTTTTGTGTTTTACCTTTGACGTTGACCTGGACAAGAATAACCCGCCTATAGTTCTCGACATCATTAGTTGAGGTGTTTGCCAATCCTTGACTGAAGACGTCAAGAACTAGCAAACATCTCAACTAATGATGCACCATTTATGCAGAATATTAGTACAACCTGAAAAGAGTTAAAAACAGCGTAAAAACACCTATATTGTAAAGAAATACGAAAGTGAAAGAAGTTAATAACAATAATTTAGTTTCAACTGACCATTGTTGCCAAATATCGGCAATCCGGAGCTTCTTTTAGGAACTTCTTGACATTGTCAGCCGAAAACACTTTCGACTTTTTACTCACATAGCCACTATAGCGTCCTTTTAGAAATGCCAGCAAGTTGGAGTATGACTTGATATCAATACCATGTTTTGTTTTCACACTGCTTTTAGCATTGAATAGTAGTTTCTATTTTTGAGAAAGTTCCATGAAATAGACTAAAAACAGACTTTCTGAAAATGAATTTGTATCTTTGCTTGTTTTCTATAGGATGAAATTTTGATACGCTTGTAAGTATCTATCGGTCGATTTTTCGGGCAAGAGGCTTATAGTAGCCTTTTTCGCTGCCACAGAGACTTCTGGTGGTGTCGCATTAATAAATTCATCATTACTTGACGACATTTTCAAATAAAAACAATACAGCGAAAAGTAAAAGCGCTCGGAATGATTTTTAATTGTTCATAAATTAGCGATGCGCGCGCATCAGCGCTTTTTTTTAAGACAAAGGCAGAAAAACAGCCAGTATTGCTAATGAAGTAAATTAATATTTTTGTGTTTTTATAATTTCTGAGATAAAAACTATTTGCTAAGATTTAAAAAAAGTACCTTTCGTTTAAGACGAAGCGTCTTGATAAACCGTGCGTTTTACATTCCAATAGCGCACTAGTACGTAATGAGATACATTACGATATTGAAATTGGTGAAATAAGAGACCGTTTACGAGCAAATGTGTTAGCAATTAAAAATCTCGTATTTTATAACTAAAATACGAGATTTTTACTTGTTAGCACACAAGAGAATACTACGAATTACAAACTATTGAAAAAGATTGTCATTTTACTCAATTTATGTTTATGCTTGTTTTTATAATCTGTGTTTATCATAAATCATGTTAATTAAACGCTGCCGTTTAATTAACAGTGTGCATTAGTTTCACGCTTTTTCAAAGCTTTATTGAAACACTATGTGTAAATGATTTGTTAATGACTTTGCTTGTAATAAGTTTGACACCAATACGTATTTTTAATCCACGGATTCGGATTGTATAGACATCTACTTACCGTAGCTAATTCTGCGGGATAACTCTGCTTACCCACCTATATCATCCACTTAGACTGAGGCATCAAATAGATTACGGCCGGTAGGCCGTATTTGTTGCCTTGAAGTCACTAATTCTGGCAATCTTAACACAGTTGGTTGCCTCGTGTATGATAATAACTCTTCCAAATTACGCCTCGTCGATACTATTATACGTATAGTGACATTGATTAAAGCATTGAAACTATCGAAACACCATTACGACATTGTCAATTAGCGTATGGTGGTTCGACACCATACGCTAATTGACACTGTGTGTAAAAGATTTCTTACGGACTTTGCTTGTAATAAGTTTGACACCAATTTCTATTTTTAATCTTAACTCACGGATTGTCTAGTTTTACATAGACATCTACCTACCGTAGGGATAACTCCGCTTACCCACCTATATCATACACTTAGACTGAGTCATCAAATAGCTTACGGCTGGTAAGTCACTAATTCTTCTGGCAATCTTAACACAGTTGGTTGCCACGTGTTTGTTAATAACTCTTCCAAATTACGCCTCGTCGATACTATTATACGTATAGTGACATTGATTAAAGCATTGAAACTATCGAAACAGCATTACGACATTGTCAATACTAAAACATAAGCCTTCATAAAAAAAACAAATGGTTGAAGTATTGCCTGAAGCATAGTTTGAAGTGACAATAGCCATGGCAAAGCGTCAAGCATGTGTATAAACGTTTAGAAACTCACACTACGACTCCTTTATTTGAAAACGTTGTTTAGTAATGATTAGCAACTGTTTAACTATACATTTTGACGTTTAAACGTCTCTTAATTTTGACCATCTTTGATAAATAAACCCCTAGATTAGTGGGTACATGATATCAATTTTCCATCGTATGAATAATTAGCACACCTCGAAAAACAACGATCCCTTTCGCCACACAGACCTTTACACATTCACATTTATTATAATGGAAATTTATAATAATTTTAACATGAAAGGTTCATCCATGAGAATTTGTTTTTCGGGAAAGTAACTTAGATTAGAAATTAACATTATCGCTGCATTTGGCTACGTTCAGTTTACGTAGCGCCATCTGTGTTTTAAGTCGTAACCTATTGTACCAAGCGCCCTCTGTTGTAAATGGGTTTCTGTACTGAATCTGGGGCAGTGACTGGATTGAGGACGTAGTATGCTCAATATCGTAGAGATGGCGTTGAAATACTTTGTACATCATATTTGTACATCATCTTTGTATGTTAGGTTAGTTCAACCATTTAAAACTCAAGAACGGCTGGACAGATTTTTATTTTCTTAATAGCAGAATAACTATTATAACATAACATAACATCACGCCTGTAATCCTAGAAGGGTTGGGCAGAGGTGTACCAGTAGTACACCCACATTGCGCCAGATAAGCTAAGTCCCAGGTTACTGGGTGCGAGCCTATTGCCATCAACCGGGCACAAATCGAGACTCCGGGCTGCTACTGTGAAATTCTAGATAGAAAAACCCAATAACACTTTGCTGCCCTGGCAATAACTATTAAAATAGGAAAAAATATTATAATATAATATATAATAATATTCTGAGGCCGCACGAAGTTGAGCTAGTATTTGTATTATTATATTAAGGTTACTAAGAAGTCTATATAAAATAATAACATGCTGAAGAAGTTACCTAATACCCATTTCTTCCTTCTTAGTCCACTTCAATTGCGTTATAATTAGGCACACTGCCCATGTTTTTTTTTTACTGAAACTCAAACTCTCAAGTTTCATTTCTTTGAAACCATTTACAGGCACTTTTGAATTGTCCAAGACTTCGTCAGTCAGAAATATGAAGCTAAGTGCCCATTCAAAAACGATGGAAAGAAACGGTAAAGAAACTCCATGGACACTCTATTAAATAGATAATATTGTTACAAAAATACTAGTTTCATCATTAATGTTGAACTTATAAAAAGCGTCCAGAGCACAGCAAACAGACACAATAACAAATTAAACAAATCAATAATAAAACAATCCAAAAATTGAATGATTTAAATAAGCCAGCTAAGAGTAAGTTTAGACCCAATACCTATGTATTTACATACAATTTAAATTCTCACTAAAAACTTCGTCTTCTCACTAATAAGTTCATCGTCTCGCTAATAAGTTTGCCTACGATAAACAAAACAAATAAACAAATAGCACCTGTCTGTTATGACAAATAACTTCGGGAACTCATTCGACCAACTTAAATCCGAAATAACTAAAACAGTTAATTTGTAAAATTCAACCAATTAAGAAAGTGCTGGGAGTGCTAACTTCGTGATGAAAGTTTTTATTTGCGAAACAAGCCCACGCCGTGGCCCATTTTAAGAACGAAATTAACTCAAAGGGGAAACATAGGGGATTTCAAGGTTATTGTAACCGCGATTTGAAAAAAAATCGTTCACTCGGACGTGTCGGCTAAAAAACAGCGCTTTACAGGTAAATAGTACACACACGTTTATATCAGTCAACTGGACCTTTTCAAAAACACAAAATAATGGCTTAAATACGATCACGATTAATAAACCATATTCGGTCTTTTGTTTCTAATTGTTTCAATACACCTAATACACATTATGAGTAAATATACATAATTGTAGGGGCGGTATAGAGCAACCCTGCCCCTGACCATGTCTTATTGTGTAGACACGGACTCCCCAAGCATTTAGCTTTTTTAGCTTTAACATTACTCAAGCTGCTTAGCAATTTTATAATGACCGAAGTTTGTTTTTGACACGATCAGATTTCTCATCAGCTACGGTATACGTTGTCAAAAAACATGTTTTTTTTAAACTTATGTTACGGTTATGGTTACAGGTTATGTTTTACATACTCATTTTATAATATAACTGTTTTAGAATGGCGTACATAATGATTGTGTGACTCATTTTATGTTTTATCAAAATATGAACGTTACCTATTACTTTTTTATTCAATTCGTTCACTGCATTTGAATTATGAAAGTTCGAATGTGCCTGAGCGCACTCTTAAGGAACCTACTTATGGTACAACGTTTTCTGCGCCATGTTTTAAAAACGACGAAGTTCTAATGACTGACAAACTTGAACGCCGTTCCTTAAATTTTTGGCCGAAACTCAAACCTTATTACGATTCCGGTGTGTTGCCAGAACTTTGACCGAAAACTGTGAACAGTTCTCGAAATAAAGTCCCTGACACGCCGCCGCACTTTGCATATTCAGCCTCTTTATCAAAACTCCGGATTATATTTCACTGAAATAATGTAGCAAATATTAATTCTGGCAATTTGTTTTAATATATTTGCAATTTAAAGCGCAATATTACCCATCCCTGGCTATATGTCGGCTTTGTAACGCAAATATAAATTGCGCCTATGATAAAATGATTAGCCATTAGTTTTAAATGTGCTTCGGTTATTTTTCAGCAGGCGCGTAAATGTTTAAGTTCTATTTTATAACGATTTATGTACCTAAGTGCTTTTTAAAAGGGTCATAGATCACAGCTAGTAAAATCCAAATTGTCTCTAATAATGAAAACATAATATACGTAACCATACCTTATACGATAGACTATATCTACTATTTATGTTATGTTTATAATAATAGAGTTATTGTATTATTTGTAGTTAGACCGCAATGTGAAGCAACAGATCATAGAATTAGTAAAAAATCAAAATCAAAATATTTTATTTCACATAGACCTACATGGGCACTTATGAAACGTCAGATTCTAGGTGCACGGTTCCAATTGGTCGTTTCCCATGGAGAAGAGCCGGCAAGAAACTCCATGGTTACTCTTTTAAAAATATGTCTTTTACAATGTTCCAATTAGAGTGTTAACAGGTATGGGAGGACAGTGTAGGCCTGTCAACAAGTACCATATGTTAAACAAATAGACAATTGTCTATAAATTTATAATCCACAGGGCCTACGACGTTCTCACATTTACAAAATATAAAATAATCTAATAAAGTAAAATCAAAAACTAATTAAAAGTTGTAGGTATATAATGTCAAATAATGAAAGAAATATGTCAGAGATATGTAAAAGTCCATATCTAATAATAAAAAATAAAAATTAAACACCATTATTTGGGAGCAGTTATTAGAAATTTACATAGTGATGCCGTTTATGAGGTACCAGGGAAGCCACATGTGCAGAAGGAATTATTGCCAAACTTTCTTGTCTTCGACGTAGTCTTTAATCTTATAGTACGCTTTTTTGATAAGGACACGTTTAATGTGGGCTTTGAACTTTCCATCGCTAAGTTCTGTAACCGACTTTGGCAACTTATTATAAAAGCGGATACTGTTTATCAGTACCTATTGTACCAAATAAATAAAAAAACACCACTTGAACACGTTTAGTTTAGTATTGTTATTTATTTAAGTGCAGAAAATGTTACAATTATTTAATATTAAAAAAACATACAGTTGCTGAACAAGTAAATTGGCCAAAACATAAAGACTATACGAGTAAACTTAAGGTTTATTGGATGGTAAATCTTTGTTACGCAATCGGTTTTTAGGCTTGTGCCTGTAAATATTACCCGCAGTTATCCCGATGGACGATGGCCTAGCTAGTTTCAAACTCGAATAATTCTATGCGGCCGGTTAGAAAGCCACTGAAGAGCACGCAAGCCTGGAAAATTGTCCTATACCCGAAAAAAGGGCCGCAAGCAGCCCTATTTAACTGGTTTTACACCTACGACATATCAAATACGGTATTACTCCAGAGAAAAGGTTAATACTTCCGCTGAAAAAGCAAATAAGGGAAAAGTATAGTACCAGGGTCGAAGAATGGCGACTAGGTTGACGGTAAGCAATTTGATCCGTTAATAACCGGACTCCATTAATATTGGAAAAACTGAAAAGTTACGCAAAAAGACTTGTCTTGAATTCTCTTTTTCCTTATTTTTTTCTATGTATCAATTGTTTTGATTGAATACATAAAAAAAATTATATATCTGAAGGCCAATACTCATAATTAAAAACGTTCAAAATCTAGACGAAATCTCATCTCAGCGACAATCAATGTCAAATACTTGTCTTATTGTTGGGAATTAGAGGTATTTTTGACAGCTTGAGACAGATTAGAATGCGAACCTTCGGTAAAACACGGGAATGGCCCCTCAGATTAAAAAGATTGATGACAAGAACATATTATATTAATTATAAAAGCAGGTTGTTACGGCAGAGGTCACGCTGCATTATGTTAGTACTATAGTAAAGTACAAAGTAAATTTATTATCGTAGCACAAGATTTTTTACATAAACATAAACATAACATCACGCCTTGTTTCCCCGAAGGGTTGGGCAGAGGTGTACCTATAGTACACCCACATTTCGCCAGTTATGTTTAAGTCCCATGTAATAGGGGGCGAGCCTATTGCCATCTACCGGGCACAAATCCAGACTTCGGGCTGCTACTGAGAAATTCCAGATAGAAAAACCCAATAACACGTTGCCCGACCTGGGAATCGAACCCAGGACCTCATGCTCAGCAGTAGCGATTGCGACCACTAGACCAACGAGGCTGTTCTCGAAGATTTTTTAATATCGTCTAATACAAATGAGGAAGTTAATTAAGTAGAAGATACCTTCAAAACGCTGACCAAACAAATTCTACACCACAAAACATAAAACAGAAATACGAAGTTACTTAGTTAAATAATGGAATCCTCTAATAAATGATGTTCTGAGCAAGAAGCGAACAAATGGGTCCAGGGTGCAGAGGTCCTAGCGGCTTTA
This sequence comes from Dasypolia templi, assembly GCA_963555695.1. NCBI lineage: Eukaryota > Metazoa > Arthropoda > Insecta > Lepidoptera > Noctuidae > Dasypolia > Dasypolia templi. Next base: position 3,997,396 of record OY743146.1, on the reverse strand, counting down.
TTAATCAGTTTTAGAAGCACCCGACAGTTTGTTAGCCAGGAGATAAAAATCTTCGCTTTATTTGATAGAAATTGAATTCGGTCATTTTGATTCGTCAAAGAAAAATTATAGCTCGGAGCAATCAGCTTTTATATAATACAACTAGCGCTTTGCCCACGACATTGTTCGCGTGGATTTCGGGATTCCAATAAAATTATTAAGCGGTTAAGCCACAATACACAAATAGAAACATTTTCAGATTTCTAAAATTAGTATAAATAAACGTTTCAGAAAAAAAACGTTTTTTTTTTTTAATGGAACTCTTTGTCAATATTATTGTGTATGTATTGTATTCATTTGTCATTTGTTTATAATTTGGTGGCCAATTGAAAATTGTCTGTGTCATGTCAGCATGAATTTAACCCGAGAATTTTTTTTACAATGATTTTTTATAACTTTCTTGTTGACTTAAATAACATTATTTAAGTCAACAAGAAAGTTATGATAGACTTCGATTGGCATTTCACGGTGAAGCCCCAGCTCGTGCCACTGTTTATAACTGGTTTAATGAGTTTAAACGTGGTCGCGCTTATCTCACCGATGATCTGCGTGAGGGACGGCCTTCTACGGCGACGACTAAAGATAACATCAGTGTTGTGCGGCGTATGATAGAGACTGACAAAAGAGTGACTTATTAGCAGATTCGGACAAGCTTAGGCATCGGTATGAGTCAAGTGCACAAAATCCTCCACGAACATTTAGCGGTCAGGAAGTTTTGTGCTCTGTGGATACCTTATAATTTGACAGAGGCCCAAAAACTCCGTCGTGTTGATTGGTGTCGTGAAATACATAGTTCAAAGATTTAAAGGAGGTGACTCAAATGCTGTGTTCGACATACTTACGGGTGACGAAAGCGGGATTTATTGTTATGATCCTGAAACTAAGAGACAGTCTGCTGTGTGGGTGTTTCCTTCTCAGGAGTTGCCAACTAAAGTGAAGAGAGGTCGATGCGTGGGAAAAAAGATGGTGGCGTCGTTCTTAGGAAGGACAGGTCATTACACAACAATTGTTTTAAAGGATCGAAAATAGTTAATGCGGAGTGGAAGGATGACAGAGGAGCCCATTGTGTTGGGAAGTAGTCTCCAACCAGCCTCCGGCGTAATCTTTCGTTAATGGGAAATAGGTAGGTAATTGGTTTTCAATCACACACAACACTTAACTCAAACTCAAAGTATTTACTTCGATTAAAGCATTTGCAGGCACTTTTGAGTTATCATTCAACAAGGACTTGTTAAGTTTGAGTTTGTAATTTGCCCATTCAAAGACGAGATAGGTTTCTTATGGAGAAGAGCGTTCAAGAAACCATGTCCATGGACACTGTTTTAAAATAATAACATTATGTTACAGAGGTTTCTCGTTCGACAGTTAGTATCAGTCCTTTTAACACAAGCACAACTTTTAACTTTCATCGCGATACGATCCGCCATCATAAACGTGACTCTCCTTCTATAAGTTCTCAAACATGGGCGGACGTACCGCGTATTATCGCGTACGTGGATCGTAAAACACCCGTCTACGTGTGTTTCCTCGACCTGTCCAGGGCTTTCGACCTGGCCGCGTACGATGTTCTATGGAAAAAACTGGAGGAAATTAACTTACCACATGAACTTGTAAGAATCTTTAAATATTGGTATACGCACCAAGTCAACAGCGTAAGATGGGTGGGGGCTAAGTCGGAGCCAGATAAGTTGGAGTGCGGCATGAGGCAAGGCGGATAGACCTCCCCAACCCTTTTCAACCTCTACGGCGTCGGCTGCCATGTTAATGATGTTTGCGTTAAATACTTAGGGCATTTGGTCACAGCTGACCTCAGGGATCATGCTGACATCGAACGGGAGCGGAGGGCCCTGTCGAAAAGAGCGAATATGTTGGCACGCAGGTTTGCACGCTGTTCTGATCAAGTTAAGATCACACTTTTTAAAGCATACTGCACTTCTTTGTACGCGTGTAGCCTGGTGGCTAGCTATACGCAGGCGAGTTACAGTTCCCTCCGCGTCCAGTACAACAACGCGTTTAGGGCGGTAATGGGGCTGCCCCGCTTCTGCAGTGCCTCGGACATGTTTGCGGAAGCGCGCACCGACTGTTTTCACACCACAATGTGCAAGCAGTGCGCGTCCTTCGTGCGCAGGGTGCAGGTCAGCTCCAATGCTGTCCTAGCGATGATTGCTGGACAGAACAAAACACGAACGGTTTTTTTTTGTAAAACTGTAAATCCGTAAGATTTTGCTGAACATATAGTGTGCTGTTTTGGTAGGTATTGACCCAAGCTATTACCCCCTGCAGTAAGTCGTACTGTTTACTGGACACCCTGTATATAAAAGATTAAACGTCGTATAATTTCCGTTTATTCTGCTGTTCTGTGTTGTACGAGTGTGTGTGCGTCTGTCTGTGTCTGTTTGTGTGTGGGAGTGTGTGTTCGGGCGTTTGTGGTGCAGTGTGAGTTGAATTATTTAGGTGTACTTAGGATTATTTCAGTAGAAGTGTATGATTGTTCCAAGAGCCATATTTTAACTGTGTGTTTCATTCAAGTGTAAGAATAGTTATGTATCTTTAGAACAGAGTTTACCATATTGTAGATGTGGGTGTCTTAGAATGATGGAAGTCTTTGGGCATACGCAGAGTTTACTCCTGGGTTCGGGATTCGGAATTTTCTTTTATTTAAAAGCCCTGGCTTTTAAATCAGTTCTCTTTAACATTTTTAAGTGACTTTTCGAAATTACGGATATAATATACAATTTCCGCACCCCCAGAAGTGCTGCCTCTTAATATAGTTTGTCGGTTGAATAACGGTAAGGTTTACGAAGCATGACTTTTAAAATAGCGCGTTGCGCTCTCTCCAGCTCTAACATGTGAGTTTTGGCGACCCCACACCAAATTATTATACAGTACTGGAGTAGAGACTGACAGAGGGCAAGGGAAACTAATTTTCGTATTTCAGTGGCAGCACATTCACGTAGAAACTTCATAACGTATATCAACCTACGAACTCGTTTTGCCATAACCGTAATGTGTTGTTTGAAAGAGAGATGCTGAACTAATGTCACTACGAGCTGTTTTAGGTGATTAAGCCTTTCGCCCTCGTTACATGAATACTGTAAGACCTACATCTGTGGATGATTACTCTCCATCCAGGCTGTTTAGTAGCTTTCGTTTTCCTGAATATGATATACTTCGATTTGTTTACGTTTATCGTCAATAAATTTAAATCCAACCAGTAAGCTAACTTACTCATTCCAGACTCTGTTTTCTCATGCACTTCGTTCCAGTCAGCACCGTGGAAAATAATAACCGTATCGTCAGCGTAGCAAATCAAGTCATAGTTAGGAATTTCATTTCTTAAAATGGCATCCGTGTAAATTGTGAATAAAGTCGGGCCCAGTAGACTACCCTGCGGTACACCAAAAGAAACATTTAATTCATCGGTCATCTGATTTTTGACTCTAACACATTGCCGGCGATCGGTTAGGTAGCTGCGGAACCAGTTTAGGGCCACTCCTCTTATACCAAACGACTCATGTTTCTTAAGTATAATCTGACTCGAAACAGTTTCGAATTCCTTTGCCAGATCTATGAATACGCCTGGGCATCGACGGCCCCGGTCAACGTGACCAGAAACAAGATCATAATCATAATCATAGTCTTTATTTTGCCAAAATATTAACAACCTTATAACAAATTCTACATTAGTACTTATTTTATATGAATCTAAACAATTAGATACCCAATTATTAACTCAGTGCACAATATTAAGTTCAGGTTGTTACGAAACCGATTCACCCTGACCCCCGTACTAGTTATAAACTGTATTACGGTGGGACAGTTTTCCTCGTTCTCAGTTTACAATAAATATTAAAGCCGATTTGAACGAAATAATTAGATAATCTCACTTTTCAAGTCAAATTGTTGTTAGTAGTTGATTTTTTACTTTGTGGGTAGTAGCGTAAGTTCACATAGTACAAGTAAAAATTTTATTATAGATGTTAAGTTTGTTTACAAATATTTGTACTGTTCTCTTGTTACTTTAAATATAACCAAAAATGAAGCTGATTCAATTTACAAAATATAAATTAAATTCAAAAATTAAATATATTTAAAATTTAACTTTAAATAAAATAAAACAAAAATAAAAGAAAACAAAACGTGTTCTTTTTTCTTTCTTTTAAGTTATCAAGCCATATTGTGCGTTTTCTTGTACAATTATGTGTGTATGTGTGCGTATGTGAGTGTGTGCGTGTGTGAGTGTGTGACATTATATGTTCTCAAAATATTTTCCACTTCATCGTAATCTAGTTCTTTAAGAAATTCCTCAATAGACTCTTTACATTCGCGACAGCTAAGATCTCTTAATTTTCGTTTTTGCTTATCTTATTATATTTATATGCTGGGGCCAAGATAATTTGGAAATGTCTGAGCAAACCTAGTTTTACATTTGGGAGTATTGTAAACTATATCCAGCCTTCGCCTAGTCCCGAAGTCAGGTTTCACTTTGTGTTGTGCAGTTGTGAGCAGCAAGATTGGTGAGGAGTTCGACAGCATTTTCCGTGCATCTTCCCTGTCTAAATCCGAACTGGCAGTCCGATAATAAATTGTTTTCTTCGGTAAACTTCACGATACGTTTATTGATTACTTTCTCTAGTATTTTAGAGAAAATGTTATCAAGAGTCCCTTTTGGCCCTGCCTTGTGGATTGGAGACACCACGGCAGTTTTCCACTTGTCCGGGAAGACTCCTGTTGACATGCTCAGATTGAAAATGTGCATAAAAGGCTCCAAAATTGAGTGCCTTATGTTTTTGATTAGTGTACTTTGTATCCGTCTAATCCAGGAGCGCACTCGTTTTTTAGGTTCAGAATAATTCTTTCTATTTCGTTTATGTCAGTAGGCGCCAAAAATATTGAGATACTATTTGATACTCTACATTTGGTTTTTGCGGCTAACTCTTCCTCAGATGTGGACAGACTTTGTAGAATTTGGTCGGCAAGGGTTTTTCCCACCGATGCAAAGTAACTATTGCAGTGGTTCAAAGATGTCTTGATGGAACCAGCGCAGGACAGTAATTCTTGTCGGTGGTCACTTTTTTTATTAACGAAGATAACCATTTTCTGAAGACGGCTGGGGTCACTTTAAAGTTTAATTTATTGTATAATAAACATACTATGGCTTGCTAATAATGTTTTGAGTCCTGAAAACTAGATTGAAGTAAGATTTTTCCGTATCTGAACTTATTACCTGCTACCTACTTAACTACGTATTTCTATCTTCTTAACATATTAGAACACACTAACAACTTTAATACAGCAACTTGAACCATACTATTACATCATAACGCCAGCCCTCTTCAAACAGTGCTCATTTTACAACAAAAATGGCGCACGACAATTCGCGCCAAAAATGTAATAACAATGTACTCACAAAATAATATTCTTCACGGTGCATAACCGCTATATAACGCACTCATGATGTAAGTTAACAACTTTTATGCCCACTACATTACGCGAAGCGTTCCCTGATGCAAACTTATGATAAGAAAAAACAGTAATGTTCAGCAAAGTTTTTAAACTGTCGAAGTTTTGCTGTTCAGGATGATTTCTAGTGTTATGTTTGAGTTTAAGACTGTAATGGACCTTAACGTTGCCGAATAAAGTAAGCCACACAACTGATGAAATAGCAACAGCCTACGGATATTGACGGTTTATGTTTCAAATAAATTATTTTAGTAACTACAAAGACTGACAGTCCCGGCAGAGGGCCGGATCTTATTAAAAATTAACAGTTAATGATCAGGCCACAGACTTGGCCCCTGTAGTATCATGGATCAATCGTGATTAACACTGTCAGTAAGAAGAACCAGAAACTGTATTAAATATACCGTAAGTTTCAATATGTCAATTCTTTAAAAATGTCACCGTGAAGGTTTGCGTGGAGTGAGCTGTCAGTGTCATCCCGTCTTGGTCATCCCTAGGATCAGTGGCAGCTCACTCCACGCTCACTTCACCTAAGTTTTCACGGTGAGATGGTTACGGAATAGCACTACAGGTTTTCGATTTTCTGGCGGTTTTGGTTTCGTTGATCGGGTTAGCGATGACGAATAATGGATGCCAAATCTCGAATTAAGCCTAAACTTTTGATTTGTACCGCAAAATCTGATATTGGACCTTGGGAAAAGGGACGTAGAATTTTAAGACAATGTGTATTCTCATTGCACAACATCTACGGAATCCTAGGAATAACCTACATCCTGCCAGGGACGCGGGTTGATCGAAAGAGAAACCGTGGCCCCTGGCACAGGCAACTGAAGGAGCACGGGTGGGTTTTAGTCAGTAAAAGTCTGACTCGAAGAGCGGGAGAAGTCATGTGATTAATTCCCACACAAAACAAAAAACCTACATAAAAGAACAAATGCCGATCTAACTTACACATGTAATAAAAATCATCCATCAATTGTACCAAAGCCCTTCTCACTCCAAACATTTCTAAATAGAAATGTTTTGGCCTGCAGTGTATAATATACACTCGTAGTTCCAACCGTTTGGTAGAGGAAGTTCTGTGGTGCCGCAAGAAGTCATATCAAACTAAATTAATGCAATAGCCCCGTACTAACACAAAGCGGGCTAAAGTGGCTGGAAGCCACGTAAAGCAAAATTAATGAAGTGCAGGAACTGGTTTTAAGTATAATCTATGAACTACTGCGTGTGCAGGTATCCAAGTATTGTCGTCGTATGTGTAGATAGTATGTTAATGTATTGTATCTATCTATAATGTGTGCTGTAACTGTGTGTATTATGTTTAACGTAACAATTAAAGCACAGGAGACAGACAATTAAAATTAAAAGGAGTTTTGTGCGTTCTCTGTTCAGTGAAGATCTCGTGTATTCCCAATAAAAGTACTGCCTCATTATTTACAAATTCATTTTAAAACTATATATTATTACACAATAACAGGCTTTTAATGAAATTTAGTATTGAATAAAAAGTTAAAATGAAAAGTCATTTATAAAAATTAGGCTGAGAATGAACACTTTTCGAAATTACATAAGACACCCAAAACGAGCGCCCTTGACCACTTCCTAGTACTTTAGCTGGAAAGAAGAAGTGACGTAACAAACTCCGCAGCAGCTCACAGCTGTATGTTCAGATACAAAAAAAAATTAGACAATATTAGGTAGGTATGCAAAGTAATGAAAATTACAAGAAACAGAAAATTAAATTATCTGCCTTATGTCATCTAGCCACGCCAACGTATACAATAAAAATCAAACTAGAAAAGTTAAAATTTAAACAAAACTTAATACATAAATACACACAGACAGCTTACAATTGAAACCAACAAAGTGATAAACTAGGACTATCGAAGTACAATAAACAAACACACGCTCGCAATATTTGAGGGAAAGAAGCAACCCGACCCCCTTCGCTACCTCAAGCAGTGACATCTAAGGGAGCATGATGAACTTGCTGCCGGTTGCTCAGGCATAAATAATATGATAATTTCTCGAGGTCGCTAGCTAACCACATCTTGCAATACAGCTCATTAAACAAACATTGTAATGAGTAGATCATGTCAATAATAAATTAAAATAACTAGAAAGAATTGACTTACATAATCAAATAAAATTAACAATTATTATTACAAATATTATTATGAACTACCCACATAACCTGTCAGTAGGTAAGCCTTTTCTGGAGAAATAACATAAACATTGACTTGAATTAATCATAGTGACTAACTATTCTTATCGTTCATGTAGTCGTTGATGGAATAGTATGCCTTTCAGCAAAAGTTGGATATTACTTGAGCTTGAAACGCATTAAAAGGCAAATCTATCAACGAAGAGGGTAGCTTGTAATAAAAGGTTATACCACGCCCGACAAATGAGTTATTATTTAACTTATGAAGCCGGTGAAAGGGAACACGTAATTTGTCCTTATTTCTAGTGTTAACATTGTAAAAATCACTGTATTTAGTGTGATACTCGTACCACCGTAAGAATACTAATATCTTAAAAAAACTCTAGTGTAATGTGTTACTTTCCTGACTGCGTAGGCGGCTGAACTAAGGTTTAGTTCAGCCGCCTACGCAGTCAGGTCAGCCCCGCTAGGCTATTTATACGTGGGACACTCAGAAAGTTATGCGAAAAAAATAATCATTTATTTTTAAATTCGCAAAACTTCCCTGTAAATATTTTTTATTACATATTTTCATAGTACTCTCCACAAGCCTTTACACAAAGTTTCATGCGTTTGAAACAGTTTTCGAAACTCTTTTTCCAGTCCGCCGTAGACACCTCGTTTACATCCTGCTCGAAAGCTTACAGCGCATCTTCTGGCGACGAAAATTGTATCTGAAGAGATATGAGGAACAGGGTGTAAAGTTCACTCATACTCTTCGGAAAAGGGAGGATCCTCCGACCAGATGGATGTCGTATCTGGTGGGCAACTGCCCGATGATTGTTGTCGGGAAGTTGTGTATATGCTAGCTGCGCGGTAAACTTTGATTGCGCGATGCAGGATTTGTGTGATGTGTTGTTCGCATCAAAAGTCATTGGTGTAGATGCCGCCACATCATTCCCCTCCGAAGACCGGAGGTCGATAGTGGACTAAGTCTTGTATCTTGCGATGCTTGCCAATGCCAGTTGGGTTCCAGGGGGTTGGAACCGGGTGTCGCATAGTTCGCGGTGAGTCGGAACTGTCTGCGAAGATGCCCTAGTGGGTCGGGGTGACTGACTGCTGGTGTCGACCAGGAGAGGGATGAAGCGCTCTGCTTGTGGACCGGCCGAATGTGCAGTGTGCTGTGCCAAGGTTGCTGATGAGGCTGAAGGTGATGACCAGGTATGCGTTTGCGCTGCATGCTGATGGTCAGGACAACCGTTCAAGCCGTTGTTGCTGGCTGGCTGTGTGACTTGCGGGAGTGATGATGATGACGTCACGCTGAAGTAGTTGCACGGCAAGGCTGCGCTGACGTTCATACTCGGGGTCACCAGTGAAGGGATATGCAGATCACGTCGGGGTTACCAGTGAAGAGATGATGTTCATCACGTCGGGGTCACCAGTGAAGAGATATGAGGAACAGGGTGTAAAGTTCACACATACTCTTGGAAAAGTGAGGATCCTCCGACCAGTTGGATGTCGTATCTGGTGGGCAACTGCCCGATGATTGTTGTCGGGAAGTTGTGTATATGCTAGCTGCGCGGTAAACTTTGATTGCGCGATGCAGGATTTGTGTGATGCGTTGTTCGCATGTGGCGGTGTAGATGCCGCCACATATCCCTTTGAGCATATTTTTTCGGGAATAAAAAGAAGTCACACGGTGCTAGGTCAGGGCTATAAGGAAGATGACCCAGGAGTTTGGGAGTCGTGCTGTCCTGGAAGTCCCGCGGTTTGCGAAGATGCGTTGTCGTGGTGGAGCAGTAGCCCGCGGAGCCCTGTGTTTGGTCGTTGGTTGTTCACAACAGAAAAAATACTTCTGCCAAGCATTTGGTAGTACACCATCCATCGTTGATGTTTCTTTGGTTCCGGAAAGGAATTAACACCAAGTAGCTAGTCAAATTGAAAAAGCTCGCGATCAAAATCTTCCCCCCGCTTCTAGATTGCTTCACTTTGGTAGGCGATGATTCGTTTTGAAACACCTAAACCCTCGATCTCTATACCTCTTTGTTTCTGGATCGTATTGATAAATCCAAGACTCATCACCTGCATTGATGTCGTAAACACGCCGGGACGAGCCTGCATCAATTTTTTTTCACATCAGGGCAATATATTGCCTGGGCCTGCTTCTGAGCATCGGTGAGGTTGTGCGGCAGCCATTATGAAACTCGTAAAAAGTCATAGCGCGAAAGTGTTGTCGGCGCAGATCCATTTTTTTTTGAGACACGATAATTTAAAATAGATCGCAAACAATGTGGACGGACATTTTGAAATTGGAACGTAAATATTAAATAATCATATTTTTAAAATAGACTATAACTGGCCAGTCTCTCATACATAAAACTTCTTTTCGCAATACTTTCTGAGTGACCTGCTACGTGGGCCCCAAATGATTAGTAATTCAATCTGTAACTATTACAAACATTTTAATTAACTGTCAATAAAATTGTTTCTTAATATCACGTGCACATTTTCAGGTGAAAATGCCACTAGAACAATAAAAATCTCAAACCTACATCCAGTCTTCATTAAACCGATAACAAGTGTCTGAGACTGACATTTTGAGGGCAGCTAATAACGTCACAGTTTCCAAGCTCCCGTTACTAACCTATCTAACGGCTAACTTAGTTCAACACTATCTCATTTACCATCAGGAACTGACGGTCTATTAATTGAAAGGAATCTTTTAGACTTTACAACTTTTGAAAGGTCTGGTAAATATTTGGATTTTAAGTTTGGTTTGGGTAGATTCGCCGGGGTGCAGTTGAAGAGCCTCCTCGTGGCGCATCCTGGGCAACGTCAGCTCCAATCGCCCACCGGTTCTGGTGGACAATTGGCGCTGGCGGCTAATCTCAACAAACGGGGAAAGGCACGGTTCCATTCCCCGATCATCTTTGATGGTCGAGGAAGGGAACCGGGGTAGGGAAGGGACGGCTAGTCCGTCGTTGGAGTAGGTCGTACGCCCACCACCGATATATCCGATTCGACGTCTCCGCCCAGACCGCTGGCGGCCCGCGCTGGGCGCGTAAGCGCATCGACAGGGAGCTTCTCGAGGAGGCAGCCATTGCTCAGGCCTGGTTCCGGGGGTCGGCAACGACCGGACCCGATGACGTCGAGCTGGAGGCGCTGTGGTTCCGCGGGGCAATGACGCAGATACGCGACGCGTCCATGCCCCGCGCCCACGCACAGGGTGCAAGGCGCCAGGTGTACTGATGGTCCGCCGAGATCGCGCAGCTGCGCGTCGCATGCGTGGTGGTGAGACGCCGGTACACCCATTACCGGAGGAGACGTCGTCGGGTACCCGAGGAGGAGGCCGCGCTGTACGAGGTGTACCGCGCGGCAAAGCAGACTCTGTGGCTGGCCATCGACGAGGCGAGGACGCGATCCCGGGAGAGGATGTTGGAGACTCTGGACGGGGATCCGTGGGGGCGCCCGTATAAAGCGGTTCGAGGGCAACTTCGAGCCGCGGCGCCCCCACTTACGGAGAGTCTCCAACCCGAGCTGCTGGAGGAGGTGGTAGCAGCCCTCATGCAGGCATGGCTGCTTCGGGAAGTACCTGTGTCGCATAAACAGGGAGCCGGACGCTCGGTGTCACCACTGCGTCGACTGCCGGGAGGACACGGCGTGGCATACGCTGGCAGAGTGTGCCGCTTGGGAGGAGCCGCGCCGTGCCCTCATCTCAGAAGTAGGCAGTGACTTGTCGCTGCCGACCGTAGTGAGTTCGATGGTCGGCAGCGCCGAGTCCTGGGACGCGGTGGTTTCCTTCTGCGAAACGGTCATCTCGCAGAAGGAGGCTGCGGAAAGGGAGAGAGAGATCTCGACTCTCGACCCGGCCCGCAGCAGACGCACCGGGCGTCGGAGGAGGGCCGACAACGCCCTCTTCCGGCCCCCCTAAATGGGTCCAGGGACGACGGATTCGGGGACATCCGTCGCCCCCCAACATCAGGACCCGAGAAGGCGGCGCGCGTAGTGTTCCGCGTGCACCGCTCACAGACGTTGCGGGGGGAGTACACCTCACTCCCCCCGCCCGAGACGGGGCCCGCGCAAGCGGGCCGGCACCAGCCGGGGTTGTGGAAGAATAATGTGTTCCCGCGACCGGGGTGGTTTTTAGTCAGTAAGAGTCTGACAGACCCCTCCGCCCGCCCCAGGGCGGAGGACATCCATGAGGATTTTCCACCCCGGGAACAAAAAAAAAAAAAAAAAAAGGGAGGCAGCGTTGCTCGCGACGGCGGCGGTCTCACTGACGGTGAGCCGCATACGGCGCCTCGGCCTGGAGGTGGCCCTCAGCAAGTCGGAGGCCATGGTGTTTCATGGCCCCCGGCGGGCGCCGCCGGCTGGATCACACATTGTGGTCGGGGGGGTCCGGATCGCTGTCGAGCCCACCATGAAATATCTGGGATTGGTGCTCGACAGCCGGTGGGACTTCGGACCCCACTTCCGGCGGCTGGCGCCCAAGTTGTTGGGCGCGGCCGGGGCGCTGGCAACGCTGCTTCCCAATCTGGGGGGCCCGAGCGCCGCCTGTAGGCGGCTCTATATGGGGATCGTGCGATCCATGGCGCTCTACGGAGCGCCGATCTGGGCGTCTGACCTGACGGCCGGCAGCATAGCTGTCCTGCGCAAGCCGCATCGAGCGATGGCCGTCAGAGTCATTCGGGGGTATCGCACGATCTCCTTCGAGGCGGGTTGTGCACTGGCCGGATCACCGCCCTGGGACCTGGAGGCGAAGGTGCTCGCGTCACTGTACCGGTGGCGCGAGGAAGCGCGGGAGCGGGGCGAGCGACCGATGCAGCAACATGTCGAGCAGCGTCGGTTGCAGCTCCGCGAGGTCCTGGTGGCGGAATGGCGGGTGAGGCTGTCACGCCCTACCGCCGGCCTCAGCACCATCGAGGCGATCCGGCCAGTGCTCGACCGCTGGCTCGGGAGAAGGCACGGCTCCCTGACGTTTCGGGCGATGCAGGTGCTCTCGGGGCATGGTTGCTTCGGGAAGTACCTGTGTCGCATTAACAGGGAGCCGGACGCCCGGTGTCACCACTGCGTCGACTGCCGGGAGGACACGGCATGGCACACGCTGGCAGAGTGTGCCGCTTGGGAGGAGCCGCGCCGTGCCCTCATTAACAAAGTAGGCAGTGACCTGTCGCTGCCGACCGTAGTGAGTTCGATGGTCGGCAGCGTCGAGTCCTGGGACGCGGTGGTTTCCTTCTGCGAGACGGTCATCTCGCGGAAGGAGGCTGCGGAAAGGGAGAGAGAGATCTCGACTCTCGAACCGGCCCGCAGCAGACGCACCGGGCGTCGGAGGAGGGCGGACAACGCCCTCTTCCGGCCCCCCTAAATGGATCCAGGGGCGACGGATTCGGGGACATCCGTCGCCCCCCAACATCAGGACCCGAGAAGGCGGCGCGCGTAGTGTTCCGCGTGCGCCGCTCACAGACGTTGCGGGGGCAGTACACCTCACTCCCCCCGCCCGAGACGCGGCCCGTGCAAGCGGGCCGGCACCAGCCGGGGTTGCGGAAGAATTATGTGTTCCCACGACCCCGGCGTAGGTGTGAGATGGAACACCGGGGTGGTTTTTAGTCAGTAAGAGTCTGATAGACCCCTCCGCCCGGCCCAGGGCGGAGGACATCCATGAGGATTTTCCCCCCGGGAACAAAAAAAAAAAAAAAAAGATTCGCCTTCAGGATATCGAAAGTTTCTTGATTCATATCTTGAGTCTTGAGATGACTATATTATAATAGTCCACAATGATTTTATTTTCGTATTTTGAAAGAAAATTGGAAAAATACTTTTGAACCAGAATAAATCGAAAGTTGTTAAGACTTAGATAATGTTACAAAGCATAACATAACCTAACATCACGCATGTTTTCTTCGAAGGGTTATGCAGAGGTGACCTATATCCCCGCATTTCGCCAGTTATGTTTAAGTCCCATGTAATAGGGGACTAGCCACACAAATTCAGACTCGGACTGCTACTAAGAATATCCTGATGGAATAATCCAAATTACACTTTGCCCGATCAGGGAATCTAACCCTGGACCAAGTATAAGTAGGCTTATAATGCTGATGATAAAATGCATTGTAAGTAACATATCGATGGTCCCTATTAATAATGTCAGTTCTGCAATAAGACGATTGTTCAGTAGGGCAACTCAAAGTTTGTTTTGATGATAAAAAAAAATAAGACTGTGGATGTTCAAATTAGCAGCGATTGCTTTATTTATTGTTTACTATGTACTATTTCGAGAGACAAAATGTAGAATTAATTGATGGTTAAGGAAATAAGGTACTACCGGCATTTGAACATGGACTATGTCGGTTGTGGCACAAACGACAGTTTTGTTCGGATATTTAACAGTAATTAATAATAGGTAGCTATTTAATAGTAGGTAGTGTAGTATTCAACTTTTTCAAATGGACATTTAGAAACAAGTTTGTCGTATGTGTTTGGTTTGCTTGCGTAAATTATAAAAGGAAACTGTATTTAATCAACTTTTCCATGCACTTATTGAACATTTAAAACAGTTAACTATCAACACAAGTGAAAAATAGGAAATGGTCACACAAGAGATTATAATAATTCAACATAGTTAATCATAATTAAAAATAGTTTGAGAAGTCTAAACGATAATTTTCTTTCTTCCTATAGTTGCTTTAAAAGTAGGAATTAAAGTAAAGTACGTAACAAAACAAGTCCTAAGACCGTCAATCTAACCACAAATACAATTTATAAAAACAAATTAATATCGCTGCATAATCAAATGTAGCAGTCAAAACCCCTTTAGGATGGCAAGTAAGTATCACAAAGTCTTAAACAACGTTAAAATAAATAAAAATGTTATATCCAGATACCTTTAGGAACTTTATTGGTGCTAAATACAATGAATTATTACAACCAATGTACAGTCTTAGTTTTATACTTTAAAGCTTTACCTTAACATTATTGTATAATAAATCAAGAACTTCAAAATCACAAGAGTATCAAAAAAAAAACTGAAAGAAAAAAATACAGCCGTTCATTCAGCGTCACTTTCCTGTTCGACTGTAATACTGGGAACGTTTGGCAAGTCTCTTTAAAAACCTTATAGTTTTCCGGGATGACACCATATGCACATTTCATTGAGATCTTTGTTTTTTCCATTTCATAAGCTTATTTTAAAATCATTCCGGCGTTGGGTGTTTCTTTCGGAGGATCTGAGAACCACTAAAGTATTCGGCTCGTCATCGAAATCGTATTTCTATTTGTGCCCTTAAGTTTAACCTTCCTAATTTGAGTCCACTTCATTTTTTTCATTTCTTACATCTTTCACCCAGTTTCTGTTCGCTAACAAATCTTTGAAATTTTAGAAGTCTCGTGAGGTCATATCTCTTACATTGTACGGCATACCTTCGGTTTTCGCCCAATGCACCAAGCAGAACCATTCATCAGGAACGTAAATCATTCTCTGCTCACTCTCTCTTTCTACAAGCGCATGAACTGTCTCCTTAATTTTGGGTGTGTCCTTTCTCCATAAATCTATGGGCTATAGGTACTCCAAACTCCTTAGCAGCAAGCAAATATAAAGCAAAGATAATGCGGTTCCGATTTTGCCCAGCGCAATTATCCGACCAAATTCAAAATTCTTGCACCCCTTTTTCGGCATTCACTTTAATGAAATCGTACAAACAACTTGAAACTTCATTAGCTCCTCTTTTAGCAATACACTCATGCCACATGTAACAAGTCGCAGTTTTATTTACAAGCTCAAATAGTGTAAAGTTGAAAGTATTCAGTTTCCTTTTGTAATAGAATATGCTTACCTCACCGTGCGGAGTCTGCAAAACTTTTTTGAAAATCAAACGTACTCGTAGCTACAACGATTTCAGGATTTTCACATGCTTCTGTTTTATCAGCTTGTTTAAGCGATCAACTGGTTGTTCGCATAGATATGGCAAACTTCACACAAGTCTTTTTTGGGCTTGTGAAACGCTAAGTTGGAATTTAGCATTTGGTGGGTTTTTTTAATTTTATTTAGTGTTAATGATTATTGCGGCGGTTGTAGCTATCGTTCACGAACTCATTGGAAAACTACACTCGGTCCCAAAAATAACGGGTCAGTCACAAAAGTCAGAATATCTCCAGAACTACGTATGCTATCATAATAAAACGAATACTGTTCGATTGGGCATTTAATGATACAAAAAAATCATAAATTGAAACTTATGTGAACCTTAATTCTTATTCGTTCAATGTAACGTTTTCACTAAGTGCTACTAATATTAAAATGTAAAGGGGAAGATCCTCTTAGTAAAAATTATACCGTCCCACTGGCTGAACCAGATGTTCCTGATGTCACTTTAACTCTAGTTTTTATTTTATATCTGACTGGGTCGTGTTATTAGACAAGTTTTTGATGTTTCATTATTTTTGTTAAGGTGGATGAAGGAAGGTGGATCAAGAAGTTGGTAGCGAAAATAATGCTGATAGCAAAAGTAATGACCAGCTGGCAATTGACAAAGTTGAAACAGCAGTACATTGATAATTTTGTTCAAGCTGGAGTCTAGACTTAAATATACCTTATATTTGGTTCAATTAAGCATGTAACTATGTGAAATATGTAGTTCTTAAGCATAGCTCAAATTACTTAACCAATTCCAATAAATAAGGCATTATTTTATTTGTTCTGATACATACCTAGTCTGAATATAGAAGATAATTTTGAATGACGCCGATTTATTCTGTAAAATCTCAACGTGAAAACTAAGGTAAAGTGGGGTTGAAGTGAGCCTTCATTCCTCTTGACGTAAGAGATTGACACTTTTTAGAGATCAATCTTTTTAGACTTCAAGATCAATTCACATACGTTTTCACGGTGAGATTTTTACGGTATAGACAGGATTTTAGATAACGAAAATCCTATCTTTATTGTAGTTTATTAACAGTTATTTTAATACTTACTTTGCTAACTTTAACGAGACTATCTATAACAGACTATCCTTTGCCTAAAATTTATGTTTCGTATAAATTCATCACCAACATGGAAACACGACCCACTGAATAAGGCATGTTTACATTAACAATAATCGTGAATAATTAATTCATTACAATTTGACTTGTAAAACATGTATTATGTATGAATAATGTATAATCACCTCAGCGTGTAACGACTATAACATATTTACTTGTAGTTATGTGAAGGGTAGGTATTGGGTCTAATGTAGTTTAAAGGTACATTCATGTTGGTTGAATTTTATAGAGGCTAGACAAAATCAAATTGGTTGCTTATATAATTGTATAGTTTTTAATTTTTTGACGTTGATTTTACATTCTGTCATTACTTTAACTCGCACACTAAATTATTACTTGTTAATTAAGGGAAATCATCTTCTTTTACAATATTTATAAATATGTGAGAACCATGTATCTATCACATAATTAATTTACCTGCCACTGCTCTATATTTAATTCCTTTTACCTTTCATGGTATAGTAATATTGTATAGTATATTTGTTCTAGGTGCATCGTCTTCACATTTAACTAAATAATTAATATATCAACTCATCATCCACAACCCGAATTCACCCACTGCTGAGCATAGTGCTCTTTTTTCTTGTGCCAATCTCCACGCTCCTGTGCCAGCCTCATCCAGGTTCTACCCGCGATGGCAACAATATCGTCCGCCCATCTCGCCGCATCAACAAACAGAGATAATGAGAAGAATACAGCTTATGTGGGCCGCATTATGCCAACTCGACGTCATTCTGAAATCAGCCAAAATTCCACAATGTCTCAAGTCCCGCTCATATAACCAGTTTGTTCTGCCCACCATGACGTACAGTGCTGAGACGTAGACGCTCACGCAGGAGGCTGTGTGCAGGGTGAGAGCTGCACAGAGAGCCATGCAAGACGTACGAAGGTTTTTGATATCGGAAAACAAGTTATGCAAAATACAATCGAGTGGCGTCCATAGATTGGAAGACGAAATTAATGTATAAGTACAAAATATTGTAGAGCATTTTAAAAAGAGTTACGGTGGAGTTTCTTGCCCATTCTTCTCCATACGAAACTACCTTTTGGAAGGTGCAACTACAATCAATTCGATTCTATTTTATTTGTAAATTTTGACGTTCATAAGTGTCTTATAAATATGCACTATTTCAAATAATTGTATGTACCGGTTTTTTAAATCATAATTGTCATTATAAATTCCTTTTGACTGCTGCGTTGGTATATAGTGGTCGCAAGCGCTACTGCTGAGCATGAGGTCCTAGGTTTGATTTCCAGGTCGGGAAAAGTGTTATTGGGTTTTTCCTGTCTATCTGTATTGTTATCTATATTTTCTCAGTGGCAGCCCGGAGCCTGCAGCAATAGGCTCGCCCCTATTACATGGGACTTAAACATAAGTGGCAAAATGTGAGTGGCCTAATAGTTAGACCTCTGCCTAAGCCTTGCGGGAATACAGGTGTGTTGTAATGTTAAGATGGAAACAGCTGGTGAGACTCCAAAATTATTTGGAGCAACTATAACTTGTGCATCTGTCACACGTTTTAAAACGTAAGTAATATATTCTACTTAGCCTACTTATTTTAAAATTTGCAATGTTTTTGTGTGACAAATCCAACAATAACGTGGCGGCATTTACACCGCCACATGGAACTACGAATCACACTGACGTCACGCAAAACCCTTCATCGCGCAAGCAGAGTTCAACGCGTTACTATGCGTATAAACAACGACCCGACATCAATTGTCGGGCAGTTGCCCACAAGATATGACTCGTATCTGGTTGGAATGAACTTTACGCCCTGTTCCTCATACCTCTTTAATATTAATTGTTTTTCTATTTATTAGTTATAAATTACATCTAAAGTCCAATTGCTGATTTTGCGTATCCGAAAACTTTTATGATACGACTGAAACTAATATGGCTTCTTTCATCAATTTTTCTTTTGCCATAATCGGTTACCAAAAACCTATTTAGTATTTACCCAAGCACCAACCCAAAAGCAATGTAACAATTTTAAAAAAAAAACATTGACATCCGTCCGTAAGAAATAATATATTGAATTTAAAACTAGGACGCCAATTTTAAACTTAGTTATTTTACCCGTAATTTAGTTTACGGGTTTCAAAACATGGCTCCAATTTAGTTATCAAGTTGTTAAATAGAATAGCAGTGTGAGTTTAAAAGGATAAATTCAATAAGACTTATCCAGAGCTGATAGCAAAAGGGAACAAAGTGACAAACAGCATTCTTGCGTTCCACTTTAAAGGGTTCAATTCCAAGAAGATTACGAAAAAAAAGGAGTATGACTGTAAAGATTGTAGTACAGTCAGTGTTCTGTATAACCTGACCCCCTCTACCCCTTCTTCTTCTTTAAGTGGGGTCAGGTAATGCAGAGCACTGACTGTACTACCATCGGGGTAAATGCATAACACACTAAGGGCTGCTTTTTCAATAGTCAGATAACTTTTCTCTGAGGAATAAATACTGATGTTTGACAGCTCTTGTACTGAAAATATGTCAAACTGTCAGATTTATTCTGCAGATAAAAGTTACGTGACTATTGAAATATCAGCCCTAACAGTAGTAATGGCTTTAATTTTGAAAGTTCAACAACATTAATTACGTTATTACCGTTGGTCAGCAGACCAAATTTTCGAACTTATGAAGCAATGGATTAGCAATATCCTTCGAAATGATTCTGATTGATTGTGTGTTACACAAAAAGGGTGCAGGTTTGCAGTTCGTGGCAGTAGAAGAGTATACAGACACATCATCGCCTGTGAGCCAAGTCAAGAGCGCGAAGACTCTTAGTGGTAACACTTTCCGAATCCTTTTCCGAATACATAAAACAAACGAAGACTGTGATTTGATTACTGTGCATTATAGGTAAGAAAGTTTTTTTTTTGTGATATTGAAATGAAGACCCGAAAACTGGACGCTATTTCTACACATCCATAGGAACAACTACTATGGGATCAAAAATTAAGCGATAAATAAATGCAGTTCTATTTTCTCGATTAATACCATAGATATCCGAAGTAATACGCACATAAATGTATGGAACAGTGTTTTTTTTGGAACGAAGTTCTTGATCGCAACTTGTGGTAGGAGCAAAATTTGAGTTTTTTTTTCAAATGAATCGTGGCAAACGACTTAATAACGTTGATCAAACACGTGTGCAGCACAGCACAGAATAATCACACCAACTTGAGGTTGTTATTTGTGCTTCCCGACACATGCTTGCAAAGTAATATTATGATAGAACAACGGCAGCTACTCGTATAACAAACTTCTCTGTTGGCAATTTCGTGTTATTAGAAAACGAAGAGCGAAATCAGACTAAGTTAGAACGGAAGTTCAGAAGTCCGTTTGAGGTAGCGGGAACTTTAAATTCTACACAAATACGCTCGAGTAAGGTTCTCTATCGGCCGTAGTAAAGTCGACCGTACCAATAGTTATTACGTAGTTTAAGCCCGATAGAAATCGATGTCTCTTGAGGCAACTGAAGCAGTCTGTGGCTGGGTGCGCGATGCACGTTTCTCTCTGGCGGAGTTCGAGTACCGGAAAAACCGTAGTGTGCAGAGGTGATGTACACGGGTGATCCACCCGATGGATATGCACACAGGAGTTTAAGCAATATGAGAGTTTTTGTACGTTTTGTATTTTTTACCAAAAGCGCAGCATGATTAGTGACGGTACTTTCGATAATTAAAGTCGTAGCCATTTGCTTAGATTTGAGGATTACGTGCTCTAAGCAGTTATTAATTATTTTAGGTGATAGGTGAGCTGGAAGTAGAAAATGAGAGAATGTGAGAGTAAGATATGAATTTGAAAAACGATTCACATTGTTTAGTTTGATATCAATATTGATACCTCCAATCGGAGCATTTTGTTTAAAGGGGACAATTGTGTTAAGTCTCCATCAAAGCTATTCATAAAACTTGTATATCATCGTAATTGACGGAGATCTATGAACAGCAAGTAAAGCTATAAAATTGAACAGCAAGTAAAGCTCAACAGTGCAGAGTGAACCACTTGCTTCATCAAGACAGGGTTCAATAACGAAGCAGTTGACGTCGTCCTTTGCGAAGATGATTACACCGTCATTTTGATTGTAGGGATTTGATGACTGAAAAGACGAATAACCCTGTAAATTGGGAAAAGCTGAAATTGTTCTGAGCCAGCGTTCCGATAGTATTATGACATCACATTTTAGTTTTATCACCCCTAAGAATGCCTGTATGTCGTCAAAGTTCTTATTAAGGCTTCTAATATTCATGTGCCACATGTTGAAAGTATTTCCAGTTTCACTGACGATTTTAGGATATTGATCAGGTAGGCAGGCGTATGACTTAGATACTTGGAGAGAACCAAGTTCTGTAATTATGCTAATTATGTTAGCCATATACAAGTATTTCACTGAAACAAGAAACCGAAACAAATGTGGTATAAAGGTACGATAGCGAAGCAGTTGACTGATGACTCAAATTTTTCACTTTGTTGATTTGTTGTTAACGATAATAAGTTGCTCATGAATGTAAAGTGCAATTTGAATGTTGAGTGTGATGATTTTAGTTGGAATTAGTAATATATTCAAAAAGCACAACTTAAATAATAAAAACTTAAAGCAACAAGCAGGCATTTAATAGTTGTTAGGTTTATTAGATAAGCACCTATTGGTCGGCAAGTTATGTAAAGATAACAAAAGTAGCAATACGCAAGCGTGCTGCAGGTGGTAGACCTATTTAGTCATTGTTCCTGTAATATTTTTGTCAGTCTACTGAGTGAACACTGTACTGTTTGGCACCAACTTCTTTGCGTTGGAAAATGTTTCGATTTGCTGTCCAGCAGAATTTAAAAGAGTTATTTTTTGCAAAACCTCGTTCGTGATAAATTTGGTTTTTTTTCTGATTGGTTTCGAAATTCAGTTATATAAATGGATGTACTTTGCCCTGGGAAGCCAAGTGTTTCTAAGACGGTTTGTCTTTATTAAGTGACCGGACATTTGCGAGGAATTCAAAGTTTGAGTTTACAGACTTAAACTCCGCAATAATGGGCCCGCAGGTTCCAGGTTTGCCGGGAATAGCGTCAAATCCCGCAAGTCAGATGACTGAACGTTCAGGCCAATGGTTTTACCAATGTTAGAGACAGTGGTAGTGATGTTTTTTATGCCTTTCTTCTTTCTCCAAAACCGGTACATTTCTGACATCAACGCATGATGAGCGAGAACTTTGTTCGTAGTCTTGGACTTTGGTTCTCCGTTATTTCACCGAGTTTGTCATCTGCATTTCTTTATCACAAATTTCACAAACACTATTTTACAATAACCATACTAACACAGTGACCGAATACATCCTTTTGTTTTCAAAATTCCATCATAACATTCATAACATAATGCGCCATTTAATTATTACGTAATTATTACCAGGTAGAACAATAACATAACACATTGTTTCCCCGAAGGGTTGGGCAGAGGTGTACCTATAGTACACCCACATTTCGCCAGTTATGTTTAAGTCCCATGTAATAGGGGGCGAGCCTATTGCCATCTACCGGGCATAACAATAACAGTATGTCAAAACGTCAAACCAACATTTAAATGACAGCTGCGCGCACAGACTATCAAAGGCAAATGGCGCGTGAGCATTCGATGCCCAGAATGTTACCATTTAATAATTATTGTTTATTGTATTTATTTTGTTGAACACTTATCTAGTTAATAAGTGTATGTATTTCATTTTAATCTTAGCGTTTGCTTCACCGGTCGACGTCATTCGCGCCTGTCGCTAAAAACCAGCGCTGGGGCTCTGTCTCGCACAGGGTCGTAGCATTAAGCTGAGCGTTGGCCGTTTTGCTTGGATGCGACGAATATTATCCCGCAACTTGTTCTTTTTGGTGTTTGTGTTCGATCACTGCTTCATGTTTACCACAAATAAACGTTTTTTCTTTCTTTTCTTCTATCTTTCTTTCTATTTTCTTCTCAAGAGACATAATACATTGACGGAATTTAACATTGCAATGTCATGCAAAAATGCATGCATGACATTGCAATGATAAAACTACTAGGCGTTTTTTTTTTCTGATTACGTTGAATTACAGGTTTGATTTAAACTTGGGACGGGGGTAGATAAATATTGTACTCACTAGTAGTTTTCCACTTTTATATACTTTATTATTAATATTAACACCAGATAATTTAAAATGATGTGTGACAACCACTTTTTACGTAAGTATTTGCACTGTAAACTTTTTATAACGGGACCAAATTTTTATGCGTCTGTTCGCAAATACACTTTTTGACAGTTTTTTTTTGGACGTCGAGTGATTCTGCCTCTCTTCTTACTCTCAGCGATCAGATTTCCTCTTTACTTTCTTACCTCCCCAACAATTTCAACATAGCCCACATCAATGCCCATGTATGCTTGTATGCACAACCTTGCCATTATTTTGATCTTCTGGCTTCCAGTGCTCATATAGATGCTAAGCGGATCTCTGGGTCCTTCTTTAAACCCTCTCTTTTATCAGTTTCCTGACTTTGTTCTTATCCGCAATGATAGACCAGGGAAGGGTGGTGGTGGCGTTGCTATTTACTTGCGTACTGATTATCAGCACATCACAATCTTCCTACCTACAAGATCTGGGTCAGCGGAGCATCTATTATTAAAATGTCTTTGCATCACGTTAAAATTCTTCTTGGAGTGATGTACAGTCCTAACCTCAGGATCGATTATTTTGGCTCTTTTAACTCACTTTCAAATGATTTCAGTCTCTCTTACGACCACGTAGTCTAGATGGGCGACTTTAATACTTGCCATCTTAAAAATGACAGTCGTACTCACAAATTGCAATCTCTCTTTACTCATTATTTTCCTAACTGCATCCCTTCTCTTTTGGACCTGATGATTGTATCTAATTCCAATAATGTATCTGTTCACGAACAGCTCACTGCTTGTTTTTTTATCACGATTCTACTTTATGTCCTACAAGATTCGTCCTGCCAAGTGTAAACCGCAATATGTTTCCTCAGGAACTATAAACGCAAGGACCTGGAGGCATTGCTGCGTGATGCTGTTAGTATAGACTGGACGGACGTCTTGAAGAGCGCATGTGTCAACGATATGGTTCACATTTACAACATCACTATACTCAGCTTATACTCGTACGATCGTCATACCCTATCCGTCGATGTCCCGGCTCCTTGGCTCACTTCTGCCATTACGGATGCAATGGCTATTTGGACAGAGCCAAAAGGAGGTCAAATTCAAATTGAAATTCTTTATTTCGAGCGACGACTCTTATAGGGTTAGCAGCATAGCCCTTAAAACGTGTTAGTAAACATCACGATATGGTGGCACGAGTACTTGAAAGTAGTGAACCATTTAAGGACAATCCATTCTGTCAGCAATAATTTTTAGAACCCTTTTGGGGCTGGTCATGAACGAAACTGCGCGCTTTAGCATTATGGTGTAAAAACAAACTACGCGCGCCGCCGCATCCCTGACGCACTGCAACGCCATGGCGACCCGTTCAGTTTTCTAAACGCGTTATAAAATTGGATACTAAGGGCTCCATCCGACGCTTGCGAATATTTCTCCCACAAGCTGCATGTGTAGAAGGAGGTACAGAATAATAATAATATATTTAATATGGTAATATAACTTTATCTCCAATTTTACAATTTACATGAAGGCAAAAAGTTAATACTAGTGACACTACTGTTATTAAAATTGCATTAATCACTGAATATCTCCACTGGCGCCCAAGCTAAGATCGAACTTGTGTTATGGGTGCCAGGGCTCTCTCTGTTAATAGATTTCCAATTTATATAAACTAGTACGGAGCAACATTTGATAAGTAGCTATCGTTGAGTACAAAAATAAAGAAACAAAACAAAAATTTACAAAAATTTAACTTTAAGAAAATATATATAAATGTATTGCCTCTCTAGTGTGAATTTGGTTAGTGTATATGGCGTGTGTATGTGTCGTGTGTGTGTGGTGTATGTGTGTGTCGGTGTATGTTTGAGTTGGCTGAGTAAGCAGAAACTATTAGAAAAGCTTTCCAAGTAATTTTTCAATCTACTCGTAAGTAAGAGTTGTGAGCCATTGACTCACAATCTTTTTACACTCGAATTTATTTAAGCCATAAATATTGCATTGTTGTTTAACTTCATTGTAAATTCGACTACCTAATACTCGAAAATGCCTTTCAGCCAATTTAGTACTGTAACGTTATACAGGACTGACTGAGTATTGTATTTCAGAGAGCCATGTCTGCGCAAAATGGTATTGAGCACAAAGAGCTGTCTAACGGTCATAACTTTGCAGTCCTGATACAATTGTGTAGTGCTATAACTGAAATGTTTAAAAGTCATGACTTTAAGAACAGCTCGTTGCGCTCTCTCCAGTTTAAGAGTACAAGTTTATGGAGCACCTCTATTCCAAATGAGAGTACTGACTGGCAAAGTGAAACCCTTCGAAGTGTTACTAAGCCTGCACTATGGCGCAGACTCTTGGAAATCGCTATAGTTACCTCACTCTGCCGACATTTCGTCAATTTGCACCTTCCAGGACATCAGGTTGCCTATCATGACACCGGGGTACCTGACTTGTATTGTTCTGAATAGGGAAGGGCAGAGGCATTGATCTGAATGTACATAACAAGTATGGGCTCTGATAACAAACGAGTCCGGCCACGTACATGATCTAATTGAAAACGGGATGTATTTTGTTTTTTCGATATTTAATGTGTGAATATTAGCTCCTAACCAAGACATCACTATACCCAGCGCAAACTCCGCTCGCTCCCGGACTTCTCTCCAGCCCAGACCATGCACGAGCAAAGCTGTATCGTCCGCATAAGTGTATATGCTACAGTATTGGATAATTAAGTAACACAGGCTGTTCACATATATCAAGAAGAGAGGTCCCAAAATTGAGTCTTGGGGAACTCCAAATGACAATAAGTGTTCGTCACTGACGTATGAGCCAATTTTGACCAAATATTGTGTCCTTTCTGTGATTGAGTTGCTGGCTGCTCACTTTTATCATGTTGGTTTGAATTCCATCCCATCCTGCAGCAGAATCAGTACGAAGACTCATTATGATCCTCTCAACTTCATCGAAATCCGTCGTAAGACGGGCGAGTGAGTTCGGCTGTGTATCATCCCGGAGAAACGGAACATGCTTATAGTATGTATTTGTGTGCCTTGCGAAGAAATTATTGACGTCATTTATCGAGGATTTTTCATCAAGACCGGAAAGGGTCAAGAGGTCTGTGGGGGTAGATGTAGAAACTTGTTTATCTAGAATGTGCTTTATTACTTTCCAGATCGCTTTGGGATTAGTTTTTGCATAAATAAATTCTTTTTTCACATAATTATTTTAAGTCGGTTTAATAATTTATTGCAGAAATTACGATAACGGAGGTATGTGATTTTCAAAGTGTAGTTTTCTGGTGCTTTTTTATGTTTCCTGTTCATATTATCCCTATTACGAATGCATCTGAGTAGCCCCTGTTTGAACCAGGGCTTAATTATTTGCATCCTAGAGGGTATAATATTGATTCTTGTGTTTTTTTTGTATAGCCTCATTCGGATCATTGGTCAATATGACAGAACTAAAATCGGTATTGGAAATTCATGAGGCTACTTAACAATGATCAATTTTTGTGACTAATTTGGATCGTTTTTGTGGAGTCTGGTTGTTTTTTTTTTAAGCAGACTGATATTGGTGCATGGTTGGTAATATTAGTATCCAATATAAATGAGACTATTGAACTTTTTACTTTTATCATAGTATGATCCAAACAGTTTTAACCAGAGGGCATACTCCAAATTATAAAGCTTGTAATTAACTAATGCAAAATTTTAGAAAGAAAAATGTAATAAAACCAAAATAAAAAAACGGAATATAAATACAGAAGAAAGATTACTCTTGTACATGCAATATATAGACAAAACATTTTTCTCTGTCAACTTAGATATCCTTTTAGGGATCCTCAAATCTTTCAATTTCTCTACTTCTATTATTGGTTGGTTCGACTCCTATCTTAAAGGTCACTCTCGAGTGCATTGGTATTTCTCTGGCTGCTTCGGCTATCATGGCCAGGGATGTTTAGGGCCACTCGATCTAGATACTGTCACCAGTCCCTTAATCGTATCTAATAAGTAGCCTCAATAACATAACCATTCAATGGATCAAAGGACACAGCGGTTCGCTGGGCAACGATGCAGCCGACGAACTTACCAGAAGGGGATCGAGTGAGACAGTGGGGTCTGAACCCATCATGCCACTCCCCTTCGTGTACTTACGCACTCTGGTAAGGAAACGCACCAGGGAACAACATCACAAACTATGGTTGGAACAAGGTGAGTGCAGGCCGATCTCCTTCGAGGCGGGTTGTGCGCTGGCCTGATCCCCGCCCTGGGACCTGGAGGCGAAGGTGCTCGCGTCACTTTACCTTTGGCGCGAGGCAGAGCGGGAGCGGGGCGAGCGACCGATGCAGCAACATATTGAGCAGTGTCGGTTGCAGCTCCGCGAGGTCCTGGTGGCGGAATGGCGGGACAGGCTCTCACGCCCTACCGCCGGCCTCGTCACCATCGAGGCGGTCCGGCCAGTGCTCGACCTCTGGGAGGAGGCACGGCTCTCTGTCGTTTCGGGCGACGCAGGTGCTCTCGGGGCATGGTTGCTTCGGAAAGTAACTGTGTCGCATAAACAGGGAGCCGGACGCCCGGTGTCACCACTGCGTCGACTGCCGGGAGGACACGGCGTGGCATACGCTGGCGGAGTGTGCCGGGAGGACACGGCGTGGCATACGCTGGCGGAGTGTGCCGCTTGGGAGGAGCCTCACCGTGCTCTCATCTCTGAAGTAGGCAGTGACCTGTCGCTGCCGGCCGTAGTGAGTGCGATGGTCGGCAGCGTCGAGTCCTGGGACGCGGTGGTTTCCTTCAAAAAAAAAAAAAAGGTGAGTGCAGGCAGGCTAGGAAAGCACTCCCTACTATATCAATAGTAGGGAGTGCTTTCCTAGCCTCACAAAACAGGTCCTTCGACTAAACAAACAACAGCTGCGTATAGTTACGGCAGCTTTAAGTGGTCACGGTTCATTTAATAAGCACCTCTTTGTCAGAAGAGTCAAAGACAGTCCGCTATACAGGGCCTGGAGGAGGATAAGACAGCAGCTCATGTGCTTCTAAACTGCCCGGTGGTCGCCACATACAGGGCAAAGTACTTCGGTAACCCAGGTACCCAACGCGAAGCTGTCAGTAACACCAATTCGTTGCTGGCCTTCCTCGAGGAGCTGGGGTGGATCGAATGATCGATTTTCTCGCCACTACACGCACATTGTCCTGGAGTTGCGGATACCTATACGTGGATACGTGGTAATACGGGCTTTACCTATAACCTAAGGTAGCTCTCAGCGGGTTCGTCTTGAAGAGTCTGCTTCTGTCTGGTGCTCTCTTACCGCTGATGTGCCTTCTCTCGGGAGGCGTTCTCTCTCCTCGTCTGTTTTCTATTTTCATTATCTCCGTCACCAGAGTCATCTCTTGCCACTTCCATTTCTATGCCGACGATTTACAGCTTTATGATCACTTCTTGACGCAAGATGCGGAAGCCGCCATGTCTGCTATGAACAGAGAACTGAATTTGATTAGCGAGTGGTCGCGGTCTTTTCGATTGCAGATCAACCCTAAGACATCTCTGGTCATAATTATCGGCGGCCGGTATATGCGAAATAGGCTGGATGTTGCGTCGCTGCCTCCACTCTGTCTGAATGGAGTTCCGATAGAATACACAAAAATGGTTAAAAATCAGGGGGTGACCATGGACTCTTACTTGCATGTTGCTCAAGAGTAGCATACGCACCAAGCCGGCTTTGATACTACACTGGGAAATAACTATTTGCGTATAATTACGATGTTCAATAACTCGACATGGGCCGCAACGAACACAATGCACTCACGTACCTTGGACTGCTCCGGCACTCGTTGACCTTCGATTGTCCATAAGCTAGCTTCAGGTTTTCACGTTTAGCGGGTTGATCACACACGAAATAGGGGATGATTCGATTTCCCTAAGGATTTCGACCGATTTAGACGATACGCGCGCGCATTGCTTTTATACACACGATATATACCTTCGCTCCAAAAAGGACGAGAACGCGTGTGCAATGACAGCTCGTTGGGCTGATTTCTAAACAGCACTCGCATCCACCCGACTTCGTTCAGCCACAGAAGCACCTGCTACCCAGACGTGACCTGCAGTGGCCTATATGGAAAGCAATTAATCGAATGCGGACCTAAGTAAGCCGCTGCAAGCACAATCTATCTAAATGATTATGGACTCAACCGACACCCAGTGCAAAAGCGTTGCTCCTGAACAAACCAGTGTATTGGCATGTCCATAATGTCCGTACACCTTCACTTCTTAGGCCACTTACGGGGCCTAATTCATTTAATAATTTACTTATAATGACCAATGAGAGTAACAAACATTAGGTAGTGATTTTTCAGTATTACTGTACTTTATAACTAAGACGTTTTGCTAATAGGACATTTGCTTGTCGGACGATTTGCTAATAGGACATTTTGCTAAAGCGTCGTTTTGATACGGAGGAAAATGAAAATTCAAAGTGGAGGCTGCATATTTTTTTTGTCATAGGTGTCGTTTTTGTGGTTTTAGAGGGTGCTGAAGCCAAAAGTGGAGTCAAACTGCAAATTTTAATTAAATTTTCATATGGATTTACACTCACAGTTTATGAAAAAGCGTATGGCACTTCGTTTCTGACGGAGGACCTCCGATCCCACAAGTCAATTTTTTCGGTTTGTTCAATACTAATAGTTGTCATCATGATGAGTATAGTGACTAATTTATAGTTTTCAATTACACCTTGTTTATGATCATTTATTTATTATTTTTTATAAAACCTTAAGGATCTTGGTCTGCATGTCGACACATGTCTTGACTGGCGAAAGCAGGTCACGACTGTAAGTAAAAAAGTCACTGGAACGTTGCGGTCACTCTATCGTTTGAAAAACCTCCTCCCATCACACATAAAGGCTATGCTTGTACAGTCCCTAATCTTTCCCATAGTAGACTATGGTGATGTGTGTTACTATGACCTGAATGCAGATCTCCTCAATAAACTTGACCGCCTCCTAAATAACTGCATACGATTTGTCTTCAATCTACGTAAGTATGATCATGTTTCTGCACACCGATTGCTTTTAAAATGGTTACCCATACGTCAGCGTAGAGAGTTGAGGGCTCTGTCTATGTTGTATTCTATACTCGACAAATCTACCTCTCCATGGGGGGTCAGGTAATAAACCTGACCCCCCATGTTCAATACTTATGCTCAGCCCATAGTAAAAATCTTCGTTCCACCAACAATCGTCTTCTACGATGTCCTTCTCACCGCTCTGATTTTATTCACTCTTCTTTCTTTGTCCAAGCGGTCTTTCTTTGGAATGCGCTCCCTCTGAACATCAGGATGGCTACCAGTCGGTTATCTTTTAAAGTGATGGCTCGTGAACATATTCGTGAGACGCTTATAAAATCATCTGCGCTGATTTGCTGGATTCGTTTTCTCCTCTACCTATCGTTATTACTCCTGACAAAGTTGAATTTGTTTATACGTATGTATTTAAGTATAAATGTATTATTATTTTTCGAGTTATCTATCCCATTTGTTGCACCTGCCATGTTTTGTCTCTGCATCACCCTAAGGTTGACTGGTAGAAAATGCCTCAGGCACTAAGTCCGCCTTTGTACAATATTTTTTTACTTGTGCATAAAGTGTTAATAAATAAATAAATAAATATTCTTTAGACATTCAAAATTTGAAGCTATTATTTGCTAATCTAAAAGTAGGCTAGCACTCAATTTGAGATCCCATTTAACCTTTTCTTTCCATAATTTTTGAAAGAATAGTTTTGCTGGAAGAACTACCGGAACTGCGAGACCACACGGATCATAAATTGAAGCAATGACCCTTAACACGTCTCTTTTTGTCAGAACTGTGGCTAATTCTGTATCATTGAAGATTGATTTCAAATATAACTGATCCTTTTGTATGTTCCATATTAAACCGAGAACCTTAACTTGTTCACGGTCTTCTGCTCTAAACTTATCTGGTATGGAAGAAACTAGTTCCTTTGAATTAGAATTCCATTCACGCAAATGCATGGACAAGCTATCAAATGATTGTTTAGAAGCACAGTACAGTTTATTTGCGTCTGAAATTGTCTGTGCGCCAGTTCAAATATTGTCCAGATAAACGTCGTCCGCAATTTGTTTCAGACATCTGCAACTATTCCTATGATGTGTTCTCTAAACTTAATTAGCAATCCTGTAAGATTCTCCAACTTCGATTGTCTGCAGTTTTAGCTGAGGCGTCATAAACAATACGGAGCTTTTTGGGCTTGTTACGACCATGAACACAATGGTGAGGAAGATAGTGAACGGGGTGATTCTGTGCAATCTTTGGATCTGGTACAATCTCAATTATTTTATTCTGTAGCTGTTCATATATGACCTGGTCGTATGCCTTTAAGTCTGAATTATCCAATTGTTTCATTAAACCATTGAGCCGACCCCAAGCTAAGCCTAGATTATTAAGAAGATTTGGGGGTAATTCAGTCCATGGCCATTGAACGTGGTATCTGTTGTTTTTGTACTGAACTGTTTCATTAAACTGCCTAATCGCTACTTCATCGCGTGTGGTTTTTGGGGAATCTGTGATGCCTATTGATTCAAGGTCCCATAACTGTTTAACATCATCTAGTTTTAGGAGGCGATCGGGTTCGTTTAATTTAGTATCAAATGACCCATCTGATTGAAAGTAAGTCAATACTGTTAACTGATCAGAACTATCAATGTATAAACTATTTTTTCCAGACCGTACCTGAATTAACTAAGAACAGATCCTGAGTTACCAATATCTTTTCTTGTGACATGAATGAGTGATAATAATCCGATTAAAATATCTA
Organism: Dasypolia templi; assembly: GCA_963555695.1. Taxonomy (NCBI): domain Eukaryota; kingdom Metazoa; phylum Arthropoda; class Insecta; order Lepidoptera; family Noctuidae; genus Dasypolia; species Dasypolia templi. Next base: position 3,965,746 of record OY743146.1, on the reverse strand, counting down.
TTTTTTCACCACATGACATTTTGGTCATGAGCCCCGAGGCAGCTTTATTCGCGCGAGCCGTAGACTAGCGCGATAAGGGAGCCGAGTGGGTAATGATCAATGCACACGCGTGTCACACCACGTTTTTCAACACACTTGCGAGGAAAAAAACAGTCTCGTATTGTTATTATCTTTAATTATTGAAACAATTAGTGAAAGTACAATAGGGATGATGACTTATATTAAAAATGATCGAAAAAATAATGTATACTAAAAGAAAGCATAGTAAAAACAAGATCAGAAGTCAATGTAAATATGAAGAAGCTACACGCTTTAAAGGTTTTTGGAGGGGGTTATTCCCGTCCTAGTCGTGCTGTACGGGCAATGTATGGCGCTAGTATGAAGTTACATTGTCGTGACGTCACTTCTACTATAGTGCTGTCTATGTCTAACACGCATTTTAAAACGTTTATAACTTAGCAGTTTTTTTAAGTTTTTATAACACTGTTTGCACTATTTGGAAACAATTTTTTTTATATTTACAAATAACAAAATTGTCATCATCCCTGTTCTCAAAATGATACCGAAGAGTTTTTGTTGGCATTTTTGCAGTTTGTGGTATGGGATTTGTATTATTAATAATTTCGTTGTTTTCATTTTCTTGGGTATAAGTCGGAAATGATAAAAATATTAATTGTATCAAAACTCTTTACGGAGTTGAAAGAAGAAAAAGTTATATAAAACACGAGTGCGGTAATGTAAACTAAAAATCACGTGTGTTTAATACACTGCATTATGAACCTAAAAGAGGTGTTATAATAGCCACTTTTTGGGCAACTGAGTTGAAATAGTACATTGTGATATAAGTGTGCTAAGTTCAAAATTACAGCCGAGGCGATATTGCTAGCCCGAGCCATAAGCGAGGGCAACAAGAAAGCAGAGGCTGTAATTATCAAAGCGCACGTATGTCATACGACGTTTTATAACATATTTGCGAAGAAATAAATTAAACTCGAAATTTCTTAAACGGAAAAGAAAAAGCGCGCGTAATAACTTTTACCTGTTCACAAATTAGATATGCGCGCGCATCAGCGCTTTTTTTAAGGCCAATGCACAAAAACAGCCAGTATTACTAAGTACATTAATATTTTTGTGTTTTTGTCAGAGATAAATGGTTGTAATTTATTGTCAAAATTTATAAAATTAAAGAATTACATTTTTACTTATTATATTTTATCTCCCAAAGTTAATTTTATTCATAAAATGTTAACACTTTTCTGACATAAAAACTATTTGCTAAGTTTTAAAATAGTATCGTTCGTTTTAGACGGAGCATCTTGATACACCGTGCGTTTTACATTACAATAACGTACAAGTACGTAATGAGATACATTGCGATATTGAAATTGGTGAAATAGGAGACCCATTACGAGCAAATGTGTTATAAAGTGGGGGGTCATAAATATTTGAATTTATGACCCCTCCACGCATTGTAAAACCATAGATACTAATATCTTACCTTTAACAGTAATTTGTAACTAAAGTAACAGAAAGTATCGTTATATGCTCACTTTAAAGGTTCTATATCGCAGTATGTTATTGGCAGTATAGCGAGCGATGTGCTTTATCTACTGTGGGCTGGTAAAACGGCTTTGATACTTTGTTTTGCTTCATTAAAAAAATTGCAGGGAAACGGAAACTTTCCTGTGACATCTGTGTTTTGCTACAAATCTTAAATTATTTAGTCTACATTTCATCATTAATATCTAATCCCCTAGAACATTCATACTTATTTAAACCCATCCATGCGAAACTCAAACTCAAACTTAAAACATTTATTTCAGTTAGACCATTTACAAGCACTTTTGAATTGTCAAGGAGTCGGTAAGTCAGAAATATGAAGCTAGTTGCCCACTCTATAGAGTAGTAGAGTATCTATGGAGAAGTATGGGCAAGAAACTCCACTCTTTTAAATAATATTGTTACAAATATATTAATGTTGATTTTATAATTATATGTGAGAACGATGTAAAAACGTAAACGTTAAAGCGTACAGAGTACAGCAAAAAAAAACAATCCAAAAATTTTATTACTAAAATAAGCCGTGGTCGTGAAGAGAAGACCAGTCCCAACTGACAGCTCCCGTTCACCAACATGACGCATGGATCAGGACCATTTAGAAGGAAGCTAAATGATCCAACACACACGCCACCGTCAGCGAGACATTAGCGAACATTTAAGTCAATAAAAGACATATTACCCGGTAAATGGTAGCTCCATAGTACATAGTACTTTTATAAAATTATATGATATAAAGGGGATTGAATTTATACAATGCAAATATAGTATTACTTAGTTTAGCTCCTTTAGTTCTGTGTTGAGCTGCATGACAACTGACAAATGCGTGCACTGACAGGACAGGTCCACTCATTCTGTGTGGTTCTTTCCTCAAAAGACCATTTCAGACATCAATCCACATGGTCTTCACATGACCTGAACAAGATTATGTCTGGACTTTAAAAGAGACTGTGACTTCTGAGTTTGTTTCGGCCTTTCTTCTCAGAGTAGTCAGATAGGAAACGCCGATCTCATATAGTTTTTAAAATATGATTGACGTTTGTGTTTTTACAAACCTATTTACAGAAAATAAATCATGTTTCATTATCATTTATCATTACAATCTTCAGCAGCTACAACAGTATTTTCAAATGATAATCAATTAGTTGTGGTTGTGGAGCAGGACCAGCATTGAACCAGGCATTTTTATCAGCGATGTAATCCCCTAACTTATAATGTGCCTGCATGAACAGAGTGCGTTTTATAAAATACATACTTGAATTTCGTCTCATTCAGTTGAAGTATGTGGGGCGGTATTTTATTGAAGCGTTTTAAACAGTACATACCTCCCATGAAAGATGTCTACTTGAGCTAGCCTGAAACCACGTTAAACTAATAGGTCCCAATTTCTAGTGACTAGGTTAAAAACCGTCTTTAAAATTAAACACAGCAATGTAGGGATAGTCGCTACTTCTAAATTAGGCTAAGCTTTCATTTAATTAAAGTATACTGATCATACTTGAACAAACGAAACCAATAAACGTTGGATTTAACTTGCAATGTGCGAAAGTATCAACACTGCTTGTGCATACATCTGTACAACGAACTGTTATTGTTAACCGCACGGAAAAGACCAACTAATTGACGCATTCAGATGAGACAGTACTTTGTAGTCTTTGTTTTTCTTCGTGTCAGTACCCAGAGCGTTCCAAGAATTTTGTTTTCCACGCGTTGTTTACTCACGTATTCACACGAGCACAACGCGGTTCAAATGCTTTTTATCACTTGAACAGTTACTTCACATGCTAATAAATCAATCGTACTAACAAGTCCTATGTAGATCACATCATACATCGTCTGATAGTGTTAAAAACCATTTTTTTCCTTTTTGCTACTGAAATTACCGACTCCTTATAAAACTTTCTTAAATTGGTCTGCCTTTTCTGTAACTGAATTTTTATCTATTATATTTAGATGTAAGTGTATGCAAATCTCTTTTTACACTTCAAACAGACACTTCAACTTTTTTTTTGTGTGCTAGAGATTCTGAATTTAGTTTAGTTTACAAATCCTCTACAACTTGTTCATCATACTCGAAAACCAACTCCTCACTGCAGAACAGCACTCAACCGCTCAAATTTAAAACTATGTCACGACCTCCACCATCCAGTCGCATCTGCGCACCAACTCTTTGCCCCACCTACATCCCTTTTCGATATAACATTTATATTAAAACTCGATGCGTCCAGGAAATAGCTATCATACTTGATCTCAAACTGTCATTATTATGTTGCTGTGTATGACGTGGCGGGCGGAGCGAGGTGGATTATTTTAAGAGTTAGGGGACAAATAAAAGTGTAAAGGGGATGGCTGGGTGAGTGTTCGTTGTTTGATTTGGGGATGAGGCGAATCTTCTTATTGCATTATGCTTAATATGCAGATAAGAAGGTAGTATGCATGTGCTTGTTTTTATCAAACACACTTTAAATCAACCTACGTAGGAATGCTTGTGTTTACCATCTTGTACATTGTTACACAGAATTGTTTCAAGCAAAAAGCCCTACCAGCCATCCCCTTTACACTTAATTTGTACCCTTACTCTTAAAATAATCTCTGTATTGCTGTTTTGAGGCATAAAAAAACATACTAAGCTGTCCTTTGAAGACCTCTCAATATGAAGTTAACTGATTTCATACAAAATACACGTTAGTTACACCTTAAATTCCGAACTTATCATCCTTCTAGCAAGTATGCACTATGTATATAAAAATATCATAATGCATTTACAAATTTTTGGTCGCGATGATAATGTTTCGTTTGTTCATTCAATTGTTTTTCATAAAATATTCGATCACTCCGCCTCCGCTCAACAACATCACCATACCCCAAAACCTTTGTAACGCATTTCAACCCACACACAACTGAAATTGAATTGAAACCCCACTAGTCAACGCAGAAGATAGCTTTTCGCAAAACTCACATGTATCAATGGGGAAGTTCATAAAATAGAAAACGTACGCCCGTCGACGGATCAGAAAGTGTTTAGCTTTGTGTTGCATTGTAAAGTGCGAGAGGTATCTCAGATGCCATGACAAAAGCAACTGGTTGCTATTGGCAATCGCTATAAATTTTGACAACTTTAAAAGTTTTGGGCGATTGGACATTGTTGGGTTTGAAACATTACGGACGTTATGTTGTTTGATTGTGATAGAGATTTTTTGATCGATATGATTATTTCTGAGTCCTGTGTCAGATTATGGCCGTTATTGCTGTAATTTGGGTCATATGTGCAGTTAAGGCCTAACATAACGAACAAGACTCACTTAACGCTTTCACTGTTAAAAAGTTATCAGATCTAATGAAGAGCCAAGCCCCTAATTCAACAAGGCTTAACTTTATAAATCTTACATCTTGATCAAAATGTACGGCTTGGTATGGGCTTATGGTAAGAAATCAAGTCACTGGTCAATAATGTTGTGTCATGCAATAGTTAAATGAAACGGCCATTTGACCAAGCCATACATTTTGACCAAGATGTAATATTAGTACAGTTAGCCCTTGTAGAGTTAGGGGCTTGGCTGTATTTTAGATCTCATAATTTTTATCAGTGAGAGCGTTATGTAAGTCTTGGTGACCTACTTTACATGAAATGTTTTTGGTAGGATTTCACTTCTTTTTGTAGGGTGTTCTATGTTTTATAATTTTAGCTTTGACATTGTACCGGTATCACACAGACATGTTAAAATCATAACCTATACTCCTAGCATTGTTCGAGTAAAAAAGGCATTTATTGCACGCCAGCAGTTACTTTCTTCAAATCCAACGAAAAAATATATAGGTTACAACAACAAAAAAACACGCTGTTTACACGCACAATTTTTTTGAATGATCATTCTGATCTAATGATTAAATAAAAAGCGTGGAGGACTTTGTTTAAATTAATAAAATTATCCACAATCAAAAAGCGCTCCACGCCCTTTAAAAGAAAAACTAACAGAAGTCAATTTATATATTTTTTGCAGGTGTTACGAGTATAAAAGTGTTTTTCAGTTTTCTTAAAGTTATATTGCTGTATTTTTTTTCTTTTTAATCAAGTATATTCTTCATTTAGTTGATAAGTCTCATCATCATCAGCCAATTGCCGTCCACAGCTGAACGTAAGCCTCCCCCAAAGAGCGCCAACCATCCCTGTGTAGCCCGCATCCATCCGCTGCCAGCCACCTTCTTCAAATCATCGCTCCATCGTGCCGCAGGGCGTCCTATACTACGTTTGCCCAAACGCGGTCTCCACTCCAGCACATGTCCGCTCCATCGTCCGTCTGTCCGTCTACAGAGATGGCCGGCCCACTTCCACTTTAGCTTTTTGATTCTACGTGCAATGTCGGTGTCTTAAGTTCTCTGGCGAATGAATTCATTGCGAATTCTATCCACCAGAGAAACCCTGAACATTGCTCTCTTCATTGCACTCTGAGCAACCTTGAATTTATGGATCAGGTCGCTTCCTTCTCAAAGTTGTGTCGCCCCAGTTGTATAATTTGGCCTAGATATATGTGTTCTTGGACAACCTCGAGGGTAGCGCCATTTACGATTATAGGTCTCTGGGTGACATGACCATTGTACATGACTTTGGTTTTGTCCAGGTTCATCCCAAAGCCTACCCGCCTTGAAGAATCACTCAGGCTGATCAGCATCACTTCCAGCTCCTGCAGAGATTCCGCCATGATGACAATGTCATCTGCAAATCGGAGTTGCGAATGTACTGACCGTTGATGTTTATGCCCAGTCCTTTCCAATCAAGCGCCTTGAAAACGTCCTCCATCGCGTTCGTAAACAGTTTCGGAGAGATGACGTCTCCCTGTCTTACCTCGACGCAGTTGGATTGGTTTTGTGCTCTGTTCTTGAACTTGTACGGATGAGATGTTGCGGCCTTGTACAGACATCTCATCACCTCGACGTAGTGGCAGTCTATGAGACATCGCTGCATGGACCCCAGGACAGCCTAGGTCTCGACGGTGTCGAAGGCTTTCTCGTAGTCCACATATATGCTAGGCACAGAGGCTGATTATATTCCTCGGACTTTTGGATAATTTGCCTAAGGGTGTGTATATGGTCCACGGTGCTATAGCCGTTTCAAAACCCGGCCTGCTCCGGCGGCTGGAAGTCATCGAACTTTTGGGCTAGACGATTCGAGATAACCCTCGAGAACAGCTTGTACACATGGTTCAGGAGTGAAATGGGTCGGTAATTATTAAGGAGCGTGTTATCGCCCTTTTTGAAAAATAGTACCACCACGTTCCTGTGCCATGCCTACGGTGTTATGCCAGTTTGGATGACGGAATTGAAAAGCTTTACAAGCTCTGTCAAGACAGGTGCTCCTCCTGCCTCGAGCAGCTCTGTGGTTATCCCGTCATCACCCGGAGCTTTGTTCACATGAACTTGTCCAAAAGCTATTCTAATCTCACCCATGTCAATATCGGGAAGCTCGTCTGTGAGATGGCGTGTAATTTTGGCCCGTGAATCATCCACGCGATGGGCCTGAAGTGGGAATGTTTTTTGAGCGTATAAATCTCTAAAAGAATTTTTCGGCTTCAGCGAGTATCTCTGGCTTTGAGGTGTCTGTGGTGCTCTGTACGTTCTGAGTTTCGTCAGGTGACAACGGGTGGTATGAGGGTTTGCAAATACCTTCGAGCCTATGTTCCGACCTATGGCTTGCTCAATGACTAGGGTATTTCAATGACTAGGGTTGAAAAGTCTAAAGTCAACGAAATTATGACTTGATTGGTTTACTAGGAGCCACTGAGAAGTTCCACTATCCACCTACTGGCTCCATCGAAAGACCCTCCCCAATCTAGAACTCGCCTAAACGAATCATATGAACTCAAACTCAAGAAATTTACTAGTAGCCACTGAAGAGTACAACTATACCTTCTGGCTCCATCATCAGACCCTTGACACCAAGTGCAATAGATTGTACTCATCGAAACGAATCATATAACTCCAAACTCGAGGGGTTTACACAGTTTCAATATCCACCTCCTAGCTCCATCATCAGACCCTCGATACCAAGGGCAATATATTGGACTCATCAAAATGAACCATGGACTCCAAAACCGAGTGGTTTTCTAGTAGCCACTGAAGAGTTACAGTATCCACCTTATGACTCAACCACCAGACCCTAGACACCAAGTGTAATATATTGGACTCATCAAAACGAATCGTATGAGCCCAAACTCGAGGGCTTTACTTATAGCTACAAAAGAGTCCCTCTATCCACCTCCTGGCTCCATCATCAGACCATCGTTGCCTGTACCCAATGTATTTGACTTTTCAAAGAGAATAATATGAGTCAAAACTCGAGGGGTTTACCAGTTGTTTTATATGGATACGACAATAGGGGTGATGCCAATTTTTTTTTTCTCAATAAATTGTTAAGGACGGGAATAATCCCCTCCTTAAACTTTAAAAGCGTGTATCTTCTTCATATTTACACCGATTTAACAGATTTTTTCGATTATCTCACTTTTACTAATGACTACTTTGAAATTACATTATTTTTATGAACATTTCTAATATCAGTCATCATCCCTATTAGAAGTAGGTCATCAGTCATCACATTGTTAGTTACAAGGGAAGCTAAATGCGTGGTTTATAAGTTAGTTAAAAAGGGTTTCGTCTTTGTTGTTGATGTGCATGCTAATCTGACTTTACTACAAATGGAAGCAGGTATATCGACTATCCGTAAGAAATACAGGAGGGTGAAAGTTTTTTGTTGTTGTTGTTTGTGTGCAAATCCTAGCCAGCATATTATAGTTTTATAACAGCTTTTAGGATTTCGGAAGTACCCTAGAGGTTTTTTTTTTAGATACAGACTAACTTTCACCATCCTACTCGCTCAAGGGAGTTTCCCTTTGATTGAGTTGGAGGGTGAAAGTTAGTTTTTTTTTACAGTTACAGATTTCGTACCAAATTTCAGTCATTTTTATGACTTCGGGAAGTGCCCTAGAGGTTTTGATGAGTGAGTGAGTCAGTGTGTATTACAATTCTGCTCACTACATTCATTTTATCTTGAGAATTTGCGCTTTCTATCATTATCCAGGCCGAAGCTATGAGGGTATGAAAATACGACGAAACGCTTCGACTGTAAGTTTGTACGCACAATATTGAAAAATTTACTGTGATTTTTTAAGGCCACATACTTCTTATATTTTTTCCTGTAATTTGCTAATCTAACTAATTTCTGCATTTTTTTTTTAATTTTTGTGTCTGCTTTGAGGTAAAGAACCTTTGTAGAAACAGTGGTAGATAATAACTCTTTCCCAACAGTCCTTAATGCAAAAAGTGATATCACATGAGCAATTTACGTGCGTATTAATGTGTGAAACTTTATTAATATTCCTATCAAACTCTTTCAACTAAGTCGTACCTAACTCCTAATATTCAGGCTTATTAGTCGATTCGCATGAATTTACTCACCCGGAACGGGCGAATCGAAACTTTTAAATAATATGTCTTTTCTGGTAGGCGACTCGCATGAAGTTTATATATTTGTGTGCTAATCAACCACGCCAGAAATATGTATCAGGCAATTGGCACATTTTGAATTGTATGCAATACGAACAAAGTTCACTAGAAACTACATTTACCAATTATTGTGTACTTTTTCCTAACTTTATTGCACAAAATTCAAAATGTGTGCCAATTGCCTAAAACATATTTCTGGAGTTTTCGACTCGCCACAAATAAATTAACTTCGTGCGAGTCGCCTACAGATTTTTTTTTATTATTTATAAGTGTCGATTCGCCCGTTTCGGGTGAGTAAATTAGTGCGAATCGACAAATAAGCCGATTTTCATTGTTCTAAGTTTGCTTCTGTATGACTGAGAGATTAGTTTGGAACTCGACTTACGAGATATTGCACTGCAGAATGTTGTCGTGTAAACCTGGATTTGAAAGGACGCCTGAGTGCCGAAGTGTAGTTTTATTGGTGAAATCGGCACTGAATATATTGATTACTCAGATATTGGCGCGGTGGAATAATTTAATGAAGGCGTTTAAATAGTCGAACTCGAAATTGCTTTTGCACTTTTGACAACAATACCCAGTAAATTGAAACTTCAGTAAGGTTGAAGTAACCTAACTAGCACAGAGACAAATATATACCTCCTCGTTTTGTAGCGTTTAAGTGACGTTCAACCTCAGGGTGATTAATTATGATGTCGATTATACCTACAACTATACCGCACTGACAAAGCGAGCAACACGGGTAACTATTGCAAAAACGTATGAAGACTTTGAAATTTAATAGACCTACAAAAATAAAAATGTTGATTGAATGGCAATAGAATAAAATAAAATAAATGAACACTAGTGACAATTCAAATAAATGTCATGTGTAAATGAATTCGCATATTATTAAAGTAGTTTATTCAGAATCGATTTCTGTTATTTTGAATACAGGTAATTTTTTTTTTTTTTTTTATACGTCACGCACACTAATGTACAGTGGTGGATTTCAAAATAATTAAAATAAATTAAATAAATTACAGTTTTAGAGATATGAGGAACAGGGTGTAAAGTTCACTCATACTCTTGGAAAAGGAAGGATCCTCCGACCAGATGGATGTCGTATCTGGTGGGCAACTGCCCGAAGTTGTATATATGCTAGCTGCGCGGTAAACTGTGATAGCGCGATGCAGGATTTGTGGTTCGCATGTGGCGGTGTAGATGCCGCCACACAGTCACACTTCCGCTGTACAGTGAAAACAAACCAAATTGGACGACATATACCTACTACGCTAAACCCTTATAAGTGTGCGACTGTTTGCCTGCGCAGATTTGTTATACTGATTGTGGAAGAAAACTGTGGTCACATAGACCACAATTTTCTTCCACAATCAGTATAACTAAGATTGTCAAGATTTTAATTTACCTTTTCGTCGGCGTGATAAAATGTTTACCGATGCCAAACTACAGATTTCAAGTACAAAGAGTCTCTGAGCTAAACCGAGGACAGAGAGACGGACATGGCGAAACTAAATGGTCCCTTGTTGACTACGGAACCCTACAAAAGGAGATTGTTCGGCACGAGTAGGTTCTTTATTTTCAATTTTCCTTGTCAAACAAACACGTGAAGGGAGAACTTTTAACTTTACTCGATAAAGTGAAAAGCCACGTGCCACTTAATGGAAACGTTGTTTTCCCAATTTTGACAAATTACCATGTTAGAGACATGGCCATATTAACATTTTCCTCGAACATAGATCGATGTTATAATCGAATGTATATTGATAATAATATCAGTCACATATTTGTCACAAAGGAAGTAAAGGTGATATTATACAACATACGAGGCCGAGACTCACTACAACCTGGATTTAGAATTATAAGTGAGGATTTTCATATTTTTGGAATTGGTATTTTTTTGACTCAATAACATAAAGATTTAAACAAAACAACGAACATTATAGATCGTGGTCAGAACTGTAGAACACAAGGAAAATCTGAATTTATTCAAACATAATTATTGAAACATCGCAAACAAATTCCATTTCTACTCGATTTCAATTTCACGAGAAATAGTGATGTAAAAGTTAAATAAGTTTTGTTTGCCACTAACTCAGTGCGCTCTGCTATCGCTCAAACAAAATCTTTCAATATTGAAAATATTGCTTCGCCACAAACAAGACACACGTCACAAACTGATCGTCATCGGAGATAAAGGGGAATTTTTTCGAAAATTCCAACTGGATTTGCAAGTATTTTATATAAATCAGGTTTTATTGGCATCGAGAGGGCCGTATCATTTTAGTAGATATCTATTCAGGGGCTATGCGTACGTGGTTGGAATTCCAACTATTGCTATGCCAACTTTACATTGCAGTCTTGAAACTGCAGAATTGAATCCTAACAACCATAACTATGAAGACTTAAGGCTGAATTTGAAACAGGATAGTACAGCAGCTTGTGAATATTAAGAGGGTGGATTTGCACAATGTGCCCAACACTATCTGTCAAACCATGAAATAAAGTGAGAATAAATCGAGATATTTTTACGAGTGTTAAATTCTGAATGTTCTTTAATTTGGTTCAGATGCTTGGAGATTTATGAATGTAATATTTGAAATGTTGCAATTCCAGATAAATGAATGCTATGTGAACAAACAGATTATATTCTTGAAGACTTATAGATTTATTTGTTAGAGTTGACGTTTGATGTTAGCAAACATAGAATATTTATTGAGAGCTTAGTTTCCTTAGTCTTATTTGGTAAAATTATCCTATTCTTAATACAATTAACTTTGAAGAACAAATAATAAATTCAGATACGAGGTTTCAATATACAGCAAAATATGCCATTTTCCATACCATTTATCAATATATATACAAAAAAACCTAGCCTAGGGAAAAGACTAGGGAGATTGATACCAAAGAATATAATAATAATAATAATAACACATCAACATTTCTGATGGCAAAAAGCCTCGACCAACATCTCTCGAGGCTTTCGTTAGGCGGTTGGATCAAGGGCCTGATTTAGAAGGCAGTACTCCTTGATACGGCCCGCATTGTGAGGAGGTTCCTGTCTCTGGAGCCCTAACCACCAGTAGCTTGGACCCTGCTCCCGCTACCGGCGGACCACAATTTTTTTATATTTTTAAATGTTTTTTTTTTTAAGGTGTTTTATAAAAATATTTAAAAATATAGCAAAATAAGGATAAAAATAAATAAAAGACATAATAATAATGTTCCTAACAACAGGAGTTACCCACCTGCTCCATAAATCAGGTAGCACCGCGGAACCTAAAAATTATAGGCCGATCACGTGTTTACCGACGGTCTATAAAGTGCTTACATCCATTTTGAGAGCTAAAATTAACAAACATATAGACACCAACTCCATCATGTCTGCCTCTCAAAATGGATGTAGGAACGGGTCCCGCGGTACTAAGGAGCTACTTCTCATTGATATGACCATTAGCCAACAGGTTCGTCGTTCCCGAAAGGATCTGTCGACATGTTGGATAGATTACAAGAAGGCCTATGACTCGGTGCCACATACGTGGCTCATGAGGGTGCTGGAATTGTATAAAGTAGATGCAACTCTGCGCACCTTCTTGATGTCATGTATGGGGCGATGGAGGACGGTCCTTCGCTATCCAAGATGTCGGAATATCCTGAGGAATAGCGAGCCGATAAGGATCGAGCGAGGCATATTTCAGGGCGATAGTTTGAGCCCGCTTTGGTTCTGCATAGCCTTGAATCCTCTAAGCACACTGCTGGAGGATTCAGGTCTAGGCTATCGGCTGAGGAGAGGTGGTCAGGTTATATCTCACCTTCTGTACATGGATGATCTAAAACTCTTTGCCCCCAACAATTTGCAACTAATGGAGCTACTGAAAGTAACTGAAACTTTCAGTAGCGCCATCAGAACGGAATTTGGTGTGGAAAAATGTGCGGTCATGCATGTAAAGCGAGGGGAGATTGTGGAATCCGTGGGAACCCAACTCTCGGATTCCATAAACGTCAGAGCCCTCTCCGCATCCGAAACCTATAAGTATTTGGGTATGTCGGAAGCGTTGGGCATCAATGGTACTGACATGAAGCAATCGTTGAAGGAGCGCTTCTTTGGCCGCCTGAAGAAAGTGTTAAATAGTCTTCTGTCAGGCGGAAACAAGGTGCGGACCTTTAACGGTTGGGTCATGCCAGTTTTGATGTACTCTTTCGGCATACTCAAATGGACTCAGACCGAACTCGACGCCCTGGATAGGAGGGTCCGTACACTGCTGACAGCAAACCGAATGCATCACCCACGGTCATCGGTAATGAGACTGTATATCCCGCGAAAGTGTGGTGGTCGAGGCTTTTTAAACGCTAAGACTCTACACAATCGCGAGATATATAGTCTCAGGGAATATTTCCTAGAAGCCGACGTGGGGATGCATCGTGATGTGGTCGCGGTGGACAAAAGCCTCACCCCGCTCTCCTTGGCTAAAGAGAACTGGCACAAACCTGTAGTGCTTGACACTAATGATCGCATGGAAGTATGGCAAAGTAAGGAGCTTCACGGACGCTTTTTCCGGGCCCTGCATGGACCCGATGTAGATCTTCTAGCGTCCGTAGCCTGGCTGCGTTTTGGTGACCTCTTTGGAGAAACCGAAGGTTTTGTCTGTGTCTGCGATCCATCATCACTGACAGGACTATTGTTGCCAATAAACCTGATATAGTGGTGGTGGATCGAGTAGAGCGGCGCCCAATGATTGTTGACATAACGGTACCGCATGACGGTAACCTCGTGAAAGCCGAGAAAGATAAAGAAATCAAGTATCTTGATTTGGCTCGCGAGGTTGTCGACATGTGGGATGTGGACTCAGCAATCATTGTGCCGATAGTCGTGACAGCCAATGGCTTAATAGCCAAGAGCCTCGACAAACACCTGAGGAGGCTCTCGTTGGGCAGCTGGATCAAGGGCTTGATTCAGAAAGCGGTACTTCTGGACTCGGCTCGCATTGTTAGGAGGTTCCTCTCTCTGGAGCCCTGACCGCCGGTAGCTTGGACCCTGTTCCCGATACCGGTGGGATACTATTTTTTTATATTTTTAAATGTATTTTTTTTCAAAGTTTGAAAGTGTATTTAAAAATGTAGTTTATAAGGTTTTAAATGTAATAAAGGAGATAATAATACATCGTTTATTTATATACAAGGGACACATTTACAATCGATACCATAACAATTAAAAAGAACACAGTTGCTAATATGCCTGGACTAGGTTGAACCTGTGTTTCAGGCTAGAAAGTGCAAAATTACTTAATATAATAAATTAACAATGAGTACAAACTAAAAACTAAATTAAAACTTAGGTAGATAACAGTATAATAGCATGTTGGTGGATCTATTTGCAGACAACAAGTAGATCTTCTGTGTGTGCATAATCAATGGTTAGTAAATATTTATGTATAATTTGTTTACAGCTATAATTATTTAATTTATAGATACTTAGTTTTCTATTTAATTTATTGTACGGAAATGGGCCTAAGAATGTAAAAAATCTTTCTACAAAGACATGTTTCGAGGTTGCATTAGATAAGCATACTATGTCATTCCGTCTCTTGTTAGTATTGGTAGCATTGAAGGTAAGTATAGTGTGCTGTTTTAATACTAAGTGCATAAATAATGAAAAGCTGGCGAACCGTTAGTACCTTGCAGGATTTATATAACAGATCTGTAGGAAAGAAAAAGGGATGGAAGTTTGCCACCTTTAAAATAGCTCTCTGAGCTCTTTCAAGAGGAAGCAAATTAGTTTTTGGTGCGCCACTACGTCTCTAATTTATTCAGAAGGATAGAAACAGACACCGTGTCGAAGGCCTTGGCTAAATCGAGGAAGCCACCCAGGGTCTGGTTTCCTTTGCCGAGTTCTTCTGAAATATAATCAGTCATGCTATGTACCGCATCGGCTGTCGATAGTTTGGCTCTAAAACCAAATTGCGCAGGGGATAAGATGTTGTTTTTTTCTAGGTAATTAACTAGTCTACTGTTTATAATTTTCTCTAGTATTTTTGAAATAGAGGGGAGTAAGGATATTGGCCTATAATTATTAACTACGCCTTTATTTCCCGATTTAAAAATAGGGATTAAAACTGCCTTTTTAGACAACTAGGGAAAATTCCTTTGAAAAGACAGATTTGAAATATATATGTTAAGGGAGGTACCAAAATCTGCTTAAAGTTTTTATGGATCTTATTGCTTATATTATCCCATCCAACTGCACAGTCATCTTTTAGCCCAGAAATAATTCGGATTACTTCATCTTCATCTATGTCTAACATAGCAAAAGATTTCGTGTTACGGCTACTGCATGATTTTTTTAAATCTGGTAGGTCGCAATATTTTGGAATCTGTTCGGCAAGAGTTTTCCCAACATTTACAAAAAAGTTATTAACATTGTTAGCTGATAAGAGTGGTGAAGGATTAGTAAGCAGTAAACTCGAATTTGATTCATGATGTTTAGACATATTGGTGACGTTTTTAATATGTTTCCAAAGTTGCTTGCTGTTTTTACCTGCTTTATTTAATTAGTTTTTATCGTAATTGTATTTTTAAATTCCTTAGGAGATTGTTGCAATAGTTCCTGTATCTTTTATATACTGTTTTTATTATTAGATTATCAGGGTATCTCTTAGTTCTATGATGAAGTTTATCTCTGTGTCTAATACACCGAATTAGTCCAGGAGTAATCCATGGTTTAATATTGTAAAATTTCTTATTTACTTTAGAAACTGTCGTGTTACGTAAAATTGCTTGTTGGACATGTTTTATTAAGTACGATAAAGACAAATTAGCGTCAGCAGTATTGTAAACTAGGCTGAAATATGTAACTATGACAACTTAATTTTTATTATATTTTTGCTTTTCATGGTTGAAAGACCAAAATAACATCATTTTTATCATAAAAGTTTATATTACTCATTCCGATAAATGTACACAGTGATAACAGTTGGAATCCGTCCATGTAACATTGTATGAATTTTCAGTAACACGGCAAAACTGCAGGATCAACCAAACGCGAAACGGTTTTAAACTTTTCAGCTCAACACTTTGCGACGTGTGATATTGATTTTTGTAAAATCATATTGGTATATTTATTGCTATTAAAACTGGTAATACACCAATTTGTTTGTCATTAAGATGGCGTACAAACTAATTAGATCAACCCAAGAGATGGGAAAATAAGAAAAAAGGCATTCAACATCTGAAACTTTGCAAAATTATATTTTAATAATATTATTATAATAATACTGCCTCGTTGGTCTAGTGGTCGCAATCGCTACTGCTGAGCATGAGGTCCTGGGTTCGATTCCCAGGTCGGGCAAAGTGTTATTGGGTTTTTCTATCTGGAATTTCTCAGTAGCAGTCTGGATTTGTGCCCGGTTGATGGCAATAGGCTCGTCCCCTATTACATGGGACTTAACATAACTGGCGAAATGTAGGTGTACCTAGGTACACCTCTGCCCAACCCTACGGGGAAAAAGGCGTGATGTTATGTTATGTTATAATTATAATAATTGAATAAAAGTGGTGCTTGAAAATTTCGAGAAACCACAGTTCCTACATTTTTTTCCTCTGAAAATTGACAGAAATGACGCTAGACTAAAATGATAACTATTCTAGCATCTGCATGTGTGAAAGTAACTGCATAACAGGTGCGACTATAAACATCATAAGTACGACCTGATCCCACATACCATAATAACATTAAACACCTCGATAGTCCATAAACCCATCGAACATGAACACCCGTAACCTTTACCCTAATTCTAACAATTTGCACGTTCCGAACATAGCAATTGTCCTTTATGACTCCCAAGACTCCCAAGACTTTAATATTAGGGAAACTATATCACGGGTAATATTCTTTGGAAATACATATTATGCGTTGCTAACCGAAGTTAGTTTGGAAATGGCTGCTGGCTCAAAAGAGCGCATTCTTTTGTGAACTGCTATAAAATTGCGTTATCTGATCTTAATTGATGGTATATAGAGAATCGTTTGAACATGTTGCAGGCCAGGGACAGTACGCATACAGTACGATTTCCCAGAACTCTTCCAATATCTAGTGTTTCAGAAGGTCAATTTACAACAGCCCACGACTGCTAGCTGTATAAGCAGAAGCTATACGGATGGAATTAGCCCGAAAAACAGCTAGTCAGCATAGTTAATGGTGTATGTAGACACCCAGAGGGTCTTAGAGGTTAAGAAGTATCAACACTTGTAGCAGCTCTTTTATTGCTCTACAAAACTTTGCTGGAAAATTGGCAGACAGAGAGATCCATCCTAGTATGTAATTGGTTTGTTAAAATGCTTCGGGCAGTTGTCGAAAGTCAAGTCGAAATGAAAAAACTTGCACCGTTTCCAACTCGGGCAGCACACCAACTAAAAATAATCAACGCCAACACGTAGTCGAAACAAACTGAGAGCTTTTACAAAACAAAAAGGCACTCAAATAGACTACATGAACATCAATAATACCACAAAGAATACCCTTCAGAACAGCAATAAAGATCATCCCAATATCAAAACCGGGAAGTGCATTTACAAATATTTACAACGCATTTAAAATTTAACTGCACTCATTTGCTTTTGTGCCAAAATATACGTACCGTTCCGCAGGGCATTTCAACTTTGCTATGATTTCTTGGCCGTATCACAAAGTTACGTTTGCGGTTGTAAAACATTTTGCAATTTATTTAGACGTCGTATTTTATAGTACTTTCTTAAAACTGTGAATTCGAAATTGCTCGTCAATTGGGTCTTTGACTTTGATTTAAATCTTTCTGAGTTGCAGATATTCAAATTAGAAAATGATTATCCTCAGAACAGAAGAGGAACAGGCAAGTCCGCAACTTTCAGTCTTGCAAAAAGGGGATAGCTGCACACTGAGTTCTGAGGGCTGGATAGGCAGTCCCCCATACACAATTCTAATATTCAGCTACATCCGCTTCTAAGGCGTAAGTGGGACACTGACTCAGTGATTACATCATTCCTTTGATCGGCAGTGTTTCCATTGAACGGTATCATTTGATAAGCCCTTTGTCATTGGGAATAGATTAGGATCCAAATCGAATACATCAAGCAACTCTTTAATCGTTTAACTACAAGACGTATATTTTAAGGCCCGCATCATAACTTTGTTTCCCCGTATGTGCAACGCAGTTCGGGATATATACGGCGTAAGGCAAGGAAACCGCGTTCATAACAGTAAATGGTGCGTCCACAAACGAATCCATTAGCAGCTTTATGGACCGGATGCGAGGTGCTGATATTATTGTATGACTTAAATATAAAAGCAAAGAAAAATTGTATGTTTATGTTAATTTCTCTGGAATATCTGGCAGCTGTTTTTGACGTTTTAACAATATGGGATAATTGAATGGACAATAAAAATACAAGTTGTTAAATGCTTTTTTTCCATCCACTACATATTTAAAATTGGGACTAGTTATATATTTTACATTTGAAGATGGTATGTGTAGCCAACACGGAATTGATTATTGATTGCATTGCACTGGATAATAATGACAATGTGTTTGAAGATTCCAGTTTTCCAACAAATTCGTATTCATATAAAAAAACCTTCAGAAAAGTATTTTGACATTTTGCTTATTCATGATTTTGAATTCATCATATATATGTATGTCAGTGGCTGAGGTTGAATAAACAGAGCAAATGAAAAAGAAACCAATCGAATTCCAAATATTTAGCTGTTCACACTAATGATATGTTTGGTTTCAAAATATATTAAATCCGTCTTCTGTTAAATGTAGGGTGACCATTTTTGAAGTCAGAGTCAAATCATTTGTTTGAAATAGGCACTTTTGAGCGTTAAAATTTACAAAACAAAATAATTGATTCTAGTCGCCCCTTCCAAAAGGTAGTTTCTTAGTGGAGCAGAATGGGCAAAACTATAAGAGAAAGAAAAAAAAAATACGAGAATAGATAAAAATAATTAAATATTAAGCAATGACAGGTAAATTTATTATGTGATAGATACATGGTGCTTACATACTTACAAACATTGTATAATTAGATGTTTTTATTTTTATTTTAACAAGTTTTAATTTAGTTGGTGACAAAAAGTAGTTAGTCAATTACAGAAAGTAAAATCAATGTCATAAAAATTTAAATATGTAATGTTATTAATTGTAAAATTCTATAAAGCAACCAATTTGATTTTGTCTAGACTATAGATTGTGATTGTTTTTAGGCTATTCCGAAAATTTACATCAATTCAGTATAAAAAACAATGCTTTTAAATTCTGAAGATTGTGTGAATTTATTACTAAAAACTTAACTATATTTTTATGTGGATTTCAACCATGGATAAGCATAATCAGTCTATAATGTTCCCACTCAGCAGTGGACAGGACACAAGCCTCCTTTCTTCGAGAGGGAGTGGGTTGTAATCTACAACGCGGGCCGACTGCGGGTTGGTAGATGTTGGATGTGTTTTAGTAAAATACAAATAATGCTTGTACTAATAGTACGTTTACGTCAACATTAGTATTGGATTTTGGATACACGACTCTACACAATGACATACAAAATGGCATATATGAGCCTTTCAATTAAAAAAAGAATTTTGATAATAGCTCGAACACAGCTTCTATTATTTCATATTAACATCGACCCCTCCTTATTGAAAAACCCTTTATTAAACACTACGCTTTTGCACAGTCTGCTTAATGTTAACTACATCTAGGTATCTATAGTTTAGGAAGATATTCATATTATTATAAAGCAGAAAAAATCTGTCCCTGTTAAAAATTGTTTTGGTAACCCTACACAAAAGTAACATCTTAGCCGTAACCACATGTTCCGTTCATGTTTTTTACAAGTTTTTTGTGCATTTTTTGCAGAGAACTCCGAAACGAAACTCTTACACATGTCAAATACTTAATTTCTTGAGGATTTATAACTGTCTGAGGTTAGGCCCGGAATAGACGGTACAGTTAATATAGTGACATACTTGACGTCTGCATTCTTTTTGAATTTTAATACAAAATATATAAATGAGAGGGATAGTAAAGTTGGTTTGCTGTATATTCGAGGATTATGTTGCCATAAATAGCACAATTAGATTGACTAGAATGCATTATGCAAGTGTCTAAACTTCTGCACAACAGCAAAAACAACAGTTTATGACTAATTTTGCGTGACATTTACATATGCAACGAGTCATGTAGTTCGTGTACACAAGCCTTAACTTTGCCTCGAGTTACAGTCATGTGATATTGATTTGTTACGGTATTGTGTTATGGCTCAATTTGTTAGTCGAAGTCTATTAAACAGAAGTCGTTCTTCGAAGTTCCTCATATTTGTTTCATTTTATTCCGATGACTTTTAAAAGGACGTCTTGAAAATAGATCTCAAAAAAATATAAATATCGACGTCTTAAGAATCATCGTTATTGGTATAAATTGGGATCAAAATGTGAAAAGATTGGAATCCATTTAGAATCTTTAAAATTATTCTCGTTAAGGCCGTGAGACCCAGATAATCATTTCACGTGCTTACCAAAAAGCCAAAGAAAAAATTATCTTAAGAAACCGCCAATCGTTTTCAGCTAGCTGTGAAACCCGTTAGCTTGAACTCTAAAAATTAAAGTCATATTATTAATTCATCTTTTATCTTTATTTATACATATAATTAATCTGTAGACGAGGCGTTTCAGTGCATTGTAATGATTAAAAAAATAGTTGGTTTGTTAAAGGATAACCAACAGATGCCATTACTATAATTTTTGGAATGTTCATCTACTTGTCTGTTTGGATGTGAGAGATTAATTAGAATATGTATCACGTTAAAATTACGGAAACAATTTTTATTTCCAAATTTAAATATCCACGATTTCATTGATGGACTTTATACAAAACCAAACAGGAAACAGAAAGGTAAGTAGAAACATAGAAGAGAAGTTCTAGAAACCCCATCTTTACCAACAATAATGATATTAGCATAACCTAGATCTTCATTATTTTTATTGTTCCAGGAACAGTTGTGTGTGCCATCAATGTAAAAACTACTACTCACTCTGAGATTCTATGCATCTGGCGGCATTTATTATGTAACAATTGGAGATTTACACGTTTTGTTGCCATTTTCGTCTTACCCGTTGAATACTGTATCAGTGCATCTCAATTGCACATAAACAGTGTGAAATTCGCTAGCATAGATCACAGATAGCTGTTCTTTAGGTTATATTATGGCCAAATCACATAAACCCTTTATAAATTGTAGTCTATGTATTGTAGCTGATGTATAAGCTTTATTACTGTAAAGTTTCATCAAAATCCATTTACTGGTTTATGCGTGAAAGAGTAACAAACACCAATCCATCCATCCTCACAAACTTTCTAACAAACAAACAGTACAACAAACTTGATAGAAGGATTAGTAGGATAGTAGGATTTCAAAGACGATACGTATTTTGTTATTTATTGTGGTTATTATAGATTGACACAGTATCAGTATATTAACAAAACATTGCTGTCGTCGAAAACGAGACCGGGGGTACACATAATTATTTATTAATCAATAATTTACTTTGTAAGTTCCAATTACGGTTTGAGCGTAAAGTAATTTGACAATAACCACGTTCTAACATTTACCAACAACCGCAGGCACGATTAATTTACGCCAATATGTCGGTAATAGCAACATAACGAAACTAAATTCTTTACGTAAACCCATTTTGTATTGATACGTAAACATACTTTTCTTGTCATAATTTCGGTTTTGAAAGTGTTATTATTTACAGTAAAAGTGTTATTCATGATATCTTTGTAAATCACACTACGAAAAATGTAGAATAAATTACTAAGATGTATCCCAACCCGAATGACGAATTTGATAAAACAATAAAAAGTCAAATTTTACCGACTTACTGCTTGGGGGCTTCGGCTCAGCCCAAGAAAATAAAGATATCTTTTCCTCGGTTTGAGTTTCACACTAGTAGGTATATGTATATTTTGTATAAATTTGTATTTACTTATCTATCTATAACTATGGAGCTTTGTTTGTTCCGTTTCTATAGACCATGTTCACACTGACGTAAAAATCTCGGGGCGGGAATTAATCGCGCAGTGCATTTTCAACTCTCGGTGTTGAACCGAGTATTGAGAATCCAACAGAGTGCTGCCCAGCTCGTCGACCAAACACACTTTGGCTTTTCAACTCTCGACGCTAAGCAGTGCGTTGAATATCTGGTAAGAAACTGCTTTCTAAAAGACTGTGAACCCTAGGTAGGGGAAGTGCTACCAGGTAAAATCTGAAGTCGACACGTCATGCGTCCCATCAAGACCTATGCCTGCGTTTTATTTGCGCACGATCACCCACGTCATCTCCATAAGATGCAGACACTCCAAAACCGGTTCCTCAGAAGGGTTACGGGTGCCCCTTACTATGTCCGAAATATAGATCTTCACGTCGACCTTAAAATGCCAACCATAAATCAGTTCATGAAACGCTTATCTAAGCGTTTCTTCGACTGTGGATTCAAACATTCAAACCCCCTCATTTCAGCGGCCGCCCGCTATAATCCCTCTCGCATTTGCAGAATTCGCCGACCAAGGCATATCTTAATCGCCCCCGATGACGCCACTACCCTCCTCCAGGAGAGTAGTAAGGCCACCAGCATCCTACATAAACCCAAAACCCGATCGCCGTCCTACCGACCTCACCACTGAGACCCGCCGCGACGCCCAAATCCACGCCCCTCCCGACCCTTGCTCGAGCCAGCACGCGTCGCTGAGCCTGTAGCTCTAAATTCGTCCCAAAATAACATAAATCCTGATCCAGCTAGTCCCTTGCTGCCCTCTTCCAGCGACGCCCTAAGCCGAGGTTCGTACCCCACAGGGGGTGCGCTTAGCGTGTCGTCGCTTAGTTTTTAGTTAGTATTTAAGTTTAAGTCCTGGCTGGAGGCCTTAATTTATAAGGGCAACCACATGCAAGGTTGACCTGCGAGATGCCAAACATACAAACAAACAAATCTAACGATGTCGCGGGCACAGCTAGTATTTAAATAATTTATTAAATTCTAATAGCTTTCTGTATATCTCGATTATTACCTAACACTTAGTCGAGGAAACTATGAAACGAGCAAGAAAAACGTTGCGGAAACTACGTAATTAGTTTTACATCAGGAAGTTGCACCTAACTTAAACATCGGTGTTAGCAACGTTGGCTGGCGCTAAATTTAATAAAACTTAGCAAAAGAAATAGGAAAAGTAGATATATTTTGATTGGAAAAAACTTCCATATCTCTAGTAAGAAAAAACGGTTGTAAGTATAAAAGCTTTGTAAAATATGAAAGCTAATATTTAAGCTTTATCAAATACGCTTTGTAAAGTCGATAAATGATACATTAAATTAATTCATTATTTTGATCGTAGGTTACTTTTATTTCCAGTTAGAGTCGATCCAGTTAGAGGGTACAGTTCGTCGTGAGTGGTAAAAGGACCTAAAAACTAATTATTTTTATGATGAAGCAATCAACGCTGTAGGAAGGCACACAGGTACTTTAAAAATGTTTTACATCTGCAATAATGATTCTGCACTCAACTGTACCATGCGCGGTTTCGTACTCAGGCCTATTTTCAGAGGGCTCATAAAGTTTTGCGCGAACTGTATAAAAGACCAGGTATGAAAGTCATGTTGGAGAATATCCTACTTATCCACTTGCTGGTCTTTTCTGTTAAATCGCACTTTAAAAACTTAGGTGAAGTGAGCTTGAAGTAAGCTGCCCATAGTGTCAATCTTTGGCATCAGATGGAATTACAGTTCTAATTCTTCGTAAAGAATTTTTATTATTAAAATAAAATAATAATTATTCAAATTTGTTGTTTTAATTCGTAATTTTATTCAATTTTGATATTTTAATTCGTCATTCGTAAGTCGAATACGACAAGCGAGAGGCACAGCTACTGAAACCATACTCCCTATTCTGTGAACGTAGCTCTACAGCGGGCGCAGTTTCCACACGTGACGAGCTCATGGTTATAGGCTTTGGTTTGAGAGCTTGAATCCTCATGGGAACTCCAATTGTAAACCGCGAAAGTTTGGAAGAACATTCGATTATTGTCGTCTCAGAAATCATACTGACCGATGCTATATATGAGCCTACCTACTATGTATGTATAATCGAAGTCCGCTTAAGCAGACGACAACCTCATAGGTTGACCTGCGAGATGCCAAACAAACAAAATGTATGTATAACCTTGAACAAAGCAGACTAGTCTCCACGACACAGGGAATCCTAGTGTTGAAGCTAGTGATAATTGAATATTGTAATGTTTTCTTGAACAATAAAGGTTTTATTGTCTTATTATTATTTATTAAGCAAAGCGGGTTCACCACTACTCACTAGAAAAACAGACTCAAACTACATTTACAAACTCACCGACCATCACACGCCGAGTACATTACACCACCGCTATAAATATGGGAGAATCTGCAGAATCGGGTTAGATTCTGCAGATTCTCCCATATTTATCCAGCCATGGGCCAAGTTAAACAAACTAAGCTTTAGGCCGAGCCGGTAACTAAGCTGCTCACATTTGCACAGACCGACGTTTACAACGGACATCGTTTACTAAATGCACAAACAAGATTACTTAAACGTGGCGTTGTAATTTTAGACTCAGAATATATTAGAAGTTAGCTTAGATAGGTACTCTACGATGGAATGACAGATTGGCTGTGGTTTTTCCACAGTCAAGCAGGGTTGCTATGGTCCGGATTGAAGGGTATTGGTACAGGTGCACATACAATATTTCAGCCTTTTATCTGGGATGGCAACGCACCTACGATGCCTCTTGTATTGCAGATGACAATAGGCAATAGTAACCACTAAACACCAGGTGGTCTAGTGACTTATAACCATTAATAAAAACTCTGATTGATTGCTACCCAAAGACATAAAAAAAGACTAAGTTGTAGGTACTCGGTCACTTAAAATTACTGCACTGCAGACTGCTCGAATCGCTTACATTTAGATGGTCGCCAGCGGCACCTACGATTATTACCTATGATGTATGCTCAATATTTCGAGATATTAAGTCTTTTAATATTAAAACTTTGTTGTTCTATAGCTGCAAGATAGCACTCAATATTTCTTTCACATGATTACGACCTATGGAGACTTCTTTAAATACTTTTAACTCCGTTTAAAAATTTGCTGTGATCCGTGCCCCAGGGGAAACAAGGTACGCCCGGGTGTCACCATTGTATGGATCGCCCGGAGGACACGGTGGAGCATACGGTGGAGGTCTGCCCAGCTTGGGTGGAGCACCGCAGTGTCCTCGCGGAGGCGATCGGCGGCGGCGATCTCTCGCGTCCGGCCCTGGTCCAGGCATTGGTACGGAGCGAGAGAGAATGGAAAGCCGTCACTTCCTTCTGCGAAGCAGTAATGCTCGCGAAGGAGGAGGCGGAGCGCGTGAGGGAGAGAGCGTTGCGCCCTCACGCCCCCACTAGCCGCCGCAGGAGACGCCCCGGGCGTCGGGAATCGCAAGCAGATTCCCAGCCACCGTAAACCGAAATTTGACAAATTTTTCCATACGATGGAACCAATCATTGAAGCAACCATTCCATTCGGTAGTTGGGGTCTACAAAATGGCCGTTTTGTAGGCGTCCACAGCTTCTTCAGGTGATGAAAATCTCTGTCCACGCAATTTATTCTTTATTTTAGGGAAAGTATAGAAATCATTAGGGCTTAGGTCGGGGATGTACGGCGGATGGTCTAATAATTCTATGTTTTCTTGCTCTAAAAACTCTTTTGTTCTGTGTGCGGTGTGAGAACTCGCATTGTCGTGATGGAGAATGATGCGGCGGTTGCAGTTCTCTTTACGGAGTTCAGAAGCGACCTGTGGCAAACAAATGCTAGCATACCATTCTGCATTAACCGTTCTTTGTACCTCAAGAGGAATAGTCATAACATGGCTGGTTTTGGAGACAAACGTGGCCACCATTTTTTTGCAACACTCCGTGAACGAACAATTTTTTAGTTTCGGGTTCGTACGCGTATATCCAAGATTCGTCACCTGATACGATGTTGTATACAGCATTTGAGGATCCTGCGTGGAATCTTTCGAGAGTTCTGATGCACCAAGTAACGCGAGACGCTTTTTGCTCTTCACAGAGCGAATGCGGTATCCATCGGGAAAACAACTTTTTTACACCTAATTGTTCATGCAAGATTATTTGTATTTGACTCATGACAATGTCTAAAGTTGCCTGAATTTCGCAGTATGTCACATGCCGATCGTCCTCAATCAGCTTACGCACAGCATCAACGTTTTCTTGGGTGACTGCAGTTTTTGGACGACCTTGACGGGGATCATTACTGAGCTTGACACGTTGAAATTCAGCAAACCAGCGATAAATTGTGGTTTTGGATGGGGCTTCATCACCAAATGCAGAAATAATCCGGTCAACACACTGCTTTTGTGTTAAACCACTTCGAAAGTCATAATAAATCATCGCTCTTGAATTTTCTCGAGTCAATTCCATTTTTTCAACGACTAAACAAGTTTGACAAAATCTTGTGACAAGACCGAGAATCTTTTTAAAAATAAATAAATGACATTCGATTTTTAAAACCAAGGAGTTTTCAATTAAAAATATTTTAATATGACAGGAACAGTGGAAATATTCCATTCCCGACACTTTTAGTACAGCCCTCGTATAAGGCAGTTAAATATTAGTTGATTTTTATTCTGTGATTGCTATAAAGCAGCAAAAAATACTAAAACTACTAACTAGGGCAAGAAATAATTATGATTGATTTTGACACTCCACGAGGAACATTTTTATAAGAAACACTAAGCGCTAGAAGCAGTGGTGGCCCAGTGGTAACGGCCCTGACTTACGAGTTGTAGGTCGTGAGTTCGACCCCAGGCAGGCGCTTTACTTTGTGTAAATAATTTCATAACCACTGCTCTCAAAACGGTGAAGGAAAACATCGTGACAAAACCGGCATGTCCTAGAACCAACAATTCGAAGACACGTGGACATCTAGCAATACACACAGCCTGCATGGTGGATTACGTCTTACTCCCTAGGCTTGTGTTCCAGCAGTGGGAACGTTATAGGCTGATTATGAAGCTAGTCTAGTCTAGAAGGGACTTTAAGGGGATTAAACCATTCACAGGCAATTTTTAAATTGTCAAGGTCGGTTAGTCAGAAATATGAAGCTAGTTGACCATCCAAATCTTAGTAATCCTATATAGAAGAATGAGCAACATATTAGTTACAAAATTGATGTTGATCCTATGTGAGATCGATGTACAAAAACCGTATACGTTATAAGCGTCCAGAGTGCAGCAAAAAATAAATAAAACAATACATAAAATAAATTATTAAAATAAGCCGTGGCAGCTAGGAGATGGCCAGTCCCAACTGACGGCACCCGTTCACGAACATGACGCATGGATCAGCACCTTTCAGCTCAACCATTTTGAAGGGAGCTAAATGATCCAACACACGCGCCACCGTCAGCAAGACATTTGTGTGCATGACATACTATCGGCCGCCAGGGCACATTCAATTCGATATATGACATTACCCGGTAAATGGTAGCGCCATAGTACAAAATACTGTCACCTGTACCATGCATTTCTCTAATATAACGGAGATTGAGCGTGAACAATTCAAATATATTCGTACAATAATCAGCAGCTCCAAGAGTATTTCAAATGTTAATTAATTAGTTGTGGTTTGGAGCTGGACCAGCATTGAGCCAGACATTTTCATATCAGCGATGTAATCCCCTAACTTATAATATACCTGCCTGCATAGTGTGCATTTTACAAAAGATTTGAATTTCGTCTAATTCAGTTAAAGTATGTGGGTAATTAATTGTAACATTTTAAACAGTACCATAAGAAAGATAAGTCCACTTTAGCCAGTCTGAATCCTGGTTAACTAACAGGTCCCGATTTCTAGTACTATAAATAAGTCTTTCACCTCTTTTTCTGTAAAGGTGTAATTTTTTTCTTACGTGCATGAAGTTTTCATAGATGTATCGACAAGGTAACGTCATGATGTTAATATTATTGAACAGTTCCCTTAGAGTGTCGCGTCTTCGGAGATTATGTATGGGTCTGATGGCTCTTTTCTGCAGAATAAAATAGACTCGATGTCTGCAGCCAGTCTCCAAAGTAAAATGCCGTAAGACATGATACTTTGAAAGTTCCAAAAATAGACCAGCCTCGCGGTATCTACATCAGTAAATTGGCGGATTTTTCTGACATGACACGGCTGCTGGACTTAGCCACCTGCAATACATGTTAAATGAGGTTTTGTTTCCCCATTGTAGCCGTGAGTCGACTGTGATCCCCAGGAAAACAGTTTTATTGACGAATTCTAGTTTCTCTTGATTCAATAGATTCAATACTTGATCTCACAATCACTACCCTTGATATTTGGCAAAGAAAATTTGATACACTTAGTTTATTTCACTTAGTACTAAAATATTAGTAGTTAACCAATTTTGGACCAGCAGTAGGGCGTTATTTAAGTCGCCAAAATTTGGAGCATGTCTGTCTACCTTAAAAATTAAGGAAGTGTCGTCAGCAAATAACATCGTTTGTGATTGATTTATTAATAAATGGAGTAGGTCATTAATATACACTGAAAAGAGGAAAGGACCCGATATCAATCCTTGTAGAAAACCCATTTTTACTTTTAAACCAAGTGAATTGACGCCATTTATTTGAACTTGCTGTTGTCTATAATTTAAAGAAGATTTTATCCGTAATGCTCCGAAATGTTCAAGTTTCAAATGCAAGGTTTCGTGATCGACGCAATCAAATCCGAGCCTTGGAGAGGTCACAAAAGATTACTATGGCATCTTGGGCCTCTCCCCACGCGTTAAAAACATGTTAAAATAAGGTAACACCGGCGTCGGTCGTACAACGCACTTTGGTGAAACCATACTGATGATCGTAAAGGATTTTATTAGTATTGAAATGATTGAGCATTTGATTAAACATTATCTTTTCAAACACCTTGCTGAAAACCGGCAACACGGACACGGGTCTATAATTATTAGTGTCTTTACTGTCCCCGGATTTTAAAAGTGGTATTACTTTATTTCATTAGAACCGGGAAGACTTCTTAATCCACACAATTTGGTCTTGATTTGCATAAAAGGTTTTATTACTGTTGAGGGGTTATTATGCTTAAAGTTAAATTCAATCGGGCAGGCTGAAACATTCGCCCTTATTAAATCAAAAGCGAGCGAGGGCGAATAATTTAAGTTTTCTGTTGTTTTTAGTGAGATACTGGTAAAGAAATTTACAAATTCCTGAGCAACTTCTTTGCTATCGCAAATGATACCACATGACGTCTCCAATGTGTAATAAGAATTGTGATTTTTGTTCCTATTCGTTTCATTATTAATAGAAACATACTTTTTAAAAGTTTCCGTGTTAATGTGTGCTAAAGCTCTCTATATTAGCAACAAAATAAAATCCGTTCATGATAAAATAAAAACTACTGGCAAAAAATAAATAACGAAACAGGTAGGAAAAAACAGCGTAATATTGAATTGAATTTAGAAACTGCACATGGTCAACTCAGATGTAGAAGTATCTCAGAAATTTTTAATTTATTTTGCCAATATTCCCCTAAAAACTACTGAAGCTTTAAATTCCTCACCCGAGTTCTCTGTTGCCTTACTTAGACATAATGTAAAGGCATGCCCTTTGGAGCCTTGGTTTCAGCATACAAACCCCCAGGATGTTATAAAAGCTTTTAAAGATGTTACAATTAAATCAACAGAAGATCTCTGTGGACTGTCTGTAAAAGTCTTTAGTATTTTCATCGAAAACATTGCATCCTATGTAGCTGTCATATTTAACACCAATGTAGACCAAGGTGTCTTTCCGGATCTCATGAAACACAGTAGTTCCTTTGTTCAAGTCCGTTGCTAGTAAAAACTCAACAATTGTAGGCCTGTACAATTCTACCAGTTCTCATTAAGGTGTTTGAAAACTTGATGCCAAATCAAATGTAACGTCACTTTGACAAAAACTCCATCGTTCATGAACAACAGTACGGTTTCACCAAAGGGCGTTTTACAACTGACACTGGTGTCAGTGTCATTTTTAACGCCTGGGAAGAAGCACAAGACGCCATTGGAATCTTTTGCGACCTCTCTAATGCGTTTGATAGCGTAAACCATGAGACCCTTCTGCTGAAACTGGAGCACTATGGGGTTAGGAATACAGCTCTTGATCTACTAAGATCATACCTGAAAGATAGGAAGGTTAAAGTTCAAATAAACGGCATAAACTCAATAAGGTATGAAATAGCAATGGGCGTTCCCCAAGTTTCGATATTGGGTCCATTCCTCTTTTTATTTTACATTAATGATTTACCCCAATAACTTCTAACTTCAACCGAAGATGGTGTTATTTGCAGATGACACATCGCTGATCTTTAAAATAGACCGACGTTCACAAAATGTGGTCGACGTGAATAACTCGATTCTTCAAGTCCAACATTGGTTTACGGTAAATAATTTGGTACTAAATGAAAAAAAAAAAACAATTGTATTCAATTTAAATGACCTAATGATAGAAGTAGCGAATGTGACTTCATTTTGAATGGAGAAAAACTGGAATTTCTTAATCAGACGGTTTTCCTAGGAATCACGCTGGAGGAGAAATTACAATAGGGACCACCATATGACATCTCTTGCGAGGCGGCTGAGCTCGGCCGCTTATGCTGTTAGAAAGATAGGACGTTAACAGGTGTAGAAACCGCGGGTTTAGTCTATTTTAGCTAATTCCACAGCATTATGTCGTATGGCATTTTACTGTGGGATCGGGCTGCTGACATTGAATCCATTTTTATTTTGCAAAAGAGAGCTGTCAGAGCCATTTACAATCTTCCTAGTCGCGAATCTCTCAGGGAACTATTTAAATTCATTAATATTATGACAGTACCTTGCCAATTCATTTATGAAAATATTATGTATGAAAGAAAAAATCTACATCTTTCTAATAAAATAAGAGATAGACATAATTTTAATACTAAAAATAAAGATAAAATATATCAACCATTTTTCAGATTAGCTGAAGTAGACACATCATTTATGGGTTACTGTGTTAAATTTTATAACAAAATAAATTGTGATATATTGCAATGAAATTAAAGAAAATTTAAAATTCAAATAAAAAGTACACTTTGCAAACTAGCATGTTACAAATTAGTGGATTATATACAAGAAACGAATGCTTGGAAACATCTATCATGTTTCGGCTCCATAGGACAATCCTGTCTAGACAAAATCATACTGGTTGCTAATTCATTTGTATAATTTGTTATTTTTACTCAACTCACACACTGACTTATTCCTAATTCATATTTTAGGAAAACCATGTTTTTACAAAGTTTTTGTTAATATGTTATCACGTGATTGATTTATCTGTATTTGCTTTTTAAATTATTCTAACCAATAAAATTGTGTTATAGTGCTTGTATTCTTGGTGCATCGCCTTAACATATCAAAATACAATTAATGTATACAAAATATTGTAAAACATTTTTAAAGGAGTAACGGTGGAGTTTTTCGCCTCTTCTTCACGTTACGAAACTACCTTTTGGAAGGAGCGCCTAGAATCAGTTTTATTTTTAATGTAAATTTTGACGTTCAAGAAATGCCTTTTTATGTGCCTATTTGAAATAAATGCTTTGAGTTGAATAATATAAGGCCACGAAAAGTCTTTCCCTACTTTTCCTAAGTCCTAAATGTCATTTATTGATTTCCCACCCAAAAAAAAGGGCTGATACTTTTAGTGTTCTTCATATAAGAATTATTGAACTCGGTTTGAACTACCAAAACTAATTTATTTATTTATACTTATTTATACTTCACGCACATTTTGTACAGCGGCGGACTTAATGCCATAGGCATTCTCTACCAGTCAACCTTTGGGTGATGCAGAGACAAGCAGTGGTAGGTGCAATTTATAAAAAAACCAAGGAATAAATATTTAATCTAAGACATAGATATACATATATACCTAATTATATATAAATATAAGCACAAATAAATATACATAAATATATAATTATACTAAAACAAATAAAACAGCCAATGAGAAAACATTACCCTTAAGATGATACTGCCAGCTTCTTGCGAATGTGCTCACGAACTTTAACTTTAAAGGATAATCGGTTGGTTGCCACCCTGATTTCTTGGGGGAGTGCATTCCACAGAGAGATAGACTGAACGAAGAAGGAAGAGTGAATGAAGTCTGTACGGTGAGTGGGACATTGAAGAAGACGATTGTGTGATGAACGAAGATTTCTGTTGTGGTTGGCGCAAATATACTGAAAGTGGGGGGCTAGATAACCAGGGGAGGAGGTAGAAACAAGAAATTAAAACAAGGTGGTCAGCGCCCTTTGCTCTCTGCGCTGACGTATGGGCAACCACTTTAGAAGTGACCGATGCGCAGAGACATGGTCATATTTACGCAGATTGAAAACGAATCGAATGCAGTTATTGAGAAGACGGTCAAGTTTGTCGAGGAGATCTGCATTCAGGTCATAGTAGCACACATCACCATAATCGATGATAGGGAAAATTAAGGACTGCACAAGCATTGTCTTCGTACTCGATGGCAATATATTTTTCAACCGGTACAGAGCGCGCAACGTTCCGGTAACCTTCTGGCTTACCCGGGCGACTTGAGTACGCCAGTTCAGGGTACTATCAATGTGCAAGCCTAGGTCCTTTACGTCAGTGCTAAAAGGAACGATAATACCATTGAAGAGTACTGGTGGCAAGGTTTTACCATCCACTTTGCTAATACTACGAGAACTGCCAATGATGATCGCCTGACACTTCGTAGGGTTTACAGTTACACCAAATCTGTCAGCCCAGGTTTTTATGGCTACCAAGTCCCTATTTAATTTGTCGATAGCGTCAGGTAATTCATCAGCCTTCCCTTGACAGTACAACTGCAGGTCATCTGCATACAGATGATACGCACACTGAAGTTCGGAAGTTATAAGATTAATAAAAATAGAAAACAGGAGAGGGGAAAGTATACCGCCTTGAGGAACGCCAGTTTCCAAATCACACCAGCAAGAAGAAAAATCCCCAACATGAACGGACTGCTGACGTTCCTGAAGGTAAGAGGAGAACCATTTCAGTGCTTCGGGAGAGACCATATTATATGACAGAATGGCTAACAGGATATCGTGACTGACAGTATTAAAGGCATTCGAGAAATCAACCAACACTAGAGCAGTAACTTTGGTGTCTTCCAGTCCTGCCCTTATATCGCCAGTCACTTTAAGAAGGGCAGAAACAGTGCTGTGCCCAGGCCTAAACCCAGATTGAAGAGGACTAATAATTGAATTACGATGAACAAAGTTGGAGAAATGTTTGTGGACACAGGCCTCGAGCACTTTGGACAGGAAGGGAAGGATAGAAATTGGACGGAAGTCAGTTGGAAGAGAGGGATTAGAAACCTTAGGTAGTGGACGAACATAGGCTTTGCGCCACAGGGAAGGGAATACTCCGGTGTACAAGGAGAAATTTATTATGTGTGTAATCGCGGGTAGGAGTTGATCCAGAATGGTTATGATCATACCACGGGTGATGTTGTCACATCCCACCGCTTTAGATTTGATGGAGAGAATGATCTTTCTGATCTCTCCCGGTTCAACTGAAATGAAACTCAATGGATTAATGTGAGGACGCGTTAGACCAGAAATTAGAGACAAAGTGTTTTGCTTGGCTAAACGATCCATGGTAGTAACGGTGGAGAAATGCCGGTTGAGATCGTCTAAGTCAATTGAACAAGGTAGATCTAAATGTCGCGATTTGCCGATACCAAGATTTATATACAAAATATTGACATTATTCATTGTAACCTCCTGTTCTTCTGTTCTCCTGGTCCTGATTACTTAAGTTACAAATTAAAGTGCTATTAAATTTATTTAAATTAATGTTATTGGTCTGGAGTAGGTAAGTATTTAAAAGAATTAGTTACCTAGGTAATTCATTTTTAACTACTAGGGGAAATTCGGTTAAATTGGACCATTTTTTAAAGACAAATTTGACATACTTTGTTCAGACTAGGACAAATTACTTGTATTTGAACTGAAACAACCAATTATATAGACTATGCTTTGATTTAGTGTCAATCAAGATAATTATCACAGATATCTCAAATATCAACAAATTGTGAGATCAGAGCTTTGTTCCAATTTAGCCTACCAGTACTGTAAATTGGACCAAGGGGTTGCTAAATTGGACATAGAATCTTTAGTAAAATATACATATAAACAAAACAAAATATATCTTTATGAAAAAAGACTGCCAATGGTTTATCTATTATATTCTTTTAAAATCGAAAAACTTAAAAATATGAGTCGAGTTGCATTGAATCGAATCGTTCAACAACTGACTCACAGCTTCTTCTTCTTTATCAGATTCATCACTGCTCGTATTAATTTTGCTATTTTTATGTCCTTTTTATAGTGTCTTGTTTATTTTGTTTTCCTGTATTAGTCATTTTGGAAGTTTAAGCATAGTAGTTTTTCCATTTAAAATTCTATTTTAATCCATCTGTAAGCAAAACGAATAGGTAAGGTAAATTGGACCCATTATATCCAACCACTTGTAGCCAATTTTAGCCAAAAGAGTAAAATGGGAAAAAACACCTAACGAAACATAATCTATCAAAACACTCAATCGTTCAATATAAGTTGATTTTTGATAAATTTTGTCTACAGCCTATAAAATAAAACACTTTATGCTAACCTTTATGATAACTAGACCCTTAGCACGAATTTCTCAAAATTACACTAAAACTTATCATTTAAAATTTTGGTAAACAGAACACTGTAAACCGCCTTGTCAACAGAAAAAATTTGGCCGATTGTAATGAAGTGGTTACTCCGAAATTACTTCGGTGTTGCCAAGTCCGAAATAAAAAAACTACTTTTCTAGATAATTATGAGGATGGTCCAATTTAGCTAGCGGTCCAATATACCATACTTTCCCTCGTTTTGTAAAAAATTACAATGTAGTGGTGGGTTCCCGCATTGACGAGGCGGGGGGGCTCAGTAACCGTGGCTTGACCGCCACGGTGAAGCTAAGAGCAACCCGAGGAGGGGCTGCTCGTCAGGGCTTTTGCCGAAAAGCCGACGACATAGCGAAGTTAACTACAGCCATTGCAAGATCAATGCATGCCTCGCAAAAAAGTATATTACTCTTAATAAAATATAATTATTTATTCATTGAAACTTGCAAATTGTTCTTCATGATATTTATGGTATAAGCGCAATATGTTGTTCGGACACTTTGTTCGTAACCTATTTATTACAAAGCTTTAGATGGCTACATATGAAATTATTTTAACAACATAGATTGCAACAAACTGAAATCAGACACAATGTTTTCAACTAGGGTAAATTATTTTGTTCTATGCTTACTATATAGTTATAAGCAATCAAGATAATCACTATCTTGTAACTTGAGTAGTCGCCAGAAAAATGTATTGACACATATGTTGCAGTTGACACACATGATGAGTGTAAGGCCTTACACGGCTTCCCATCGTTTTAACAAATGGATGCACACACAACAAAGTCCAAGGTATCAGGCAGAATCGTAACCCAGAGTGTCAGAAAAAATGTCGCCGTAAAAGAAAATAATCAGAATCCTTAGGCAAGCACTAGTCACACAGAAAACAGTAAATCTTAGAGTCCATAAGCAGAACTCGTTGATAAAGTAGAAAATCAAGGATAATCGATGGAATGGAACACAAAATACGAGATAAACGCGCAAGCAACGAACGACAAGTTGTGTTTCGTTGTCAGTAGGCAGGTAGGTTGACTGATGAATTGTCATGTTTTTGTTTTGGTAACGTAGTTGCCATACTGGAATTGCACTGCGATTTCATTTATGTAGTCAAAATGATGACCGCTATATTCTTACCACAAACAATTATTTTTATTTTCACATTTATGTTCTGACGTAGAAATGTATTTCCTAAGTATATTATTGCAATACGAAAAGCAAAGCTTTTTATGTTACTTGCCCAAGATTCTTAATACATGGCAACATTAAACGTCCAGTCAAGCCAGAAAAAGAAAAATAGCCATGAGTATTTTATGTCATCAATAAAATAGTCAATTGAATTATCATTAATGACGATTTTTTTGCCCGGCCTCGATTGGCCATAACCTTGATTTCATACAACTTAGTAAATTATTTCGTCAGTATCTATCACGGTGCCATAAGTAGACGCTTACTGATTCCATTAACAATTTCGTCGCCTTTGTTCTTTCTGCAATAATATCGTATTAACGAATTTCAATTATTAAACAGTAATGTTTAAAATTTTCTTTTACATTTAGAATGGTCCACTATGAAACTGAATTATTCGACGACCCTTTAATTGAGGAGGTTGGGGGTATCAATAGTGTTGCCAAACGCGCGAATTAAACCGGATTATAAGAAATATTGAAAATAGTTTAAGGGTAATTATGATTACACGAATCAGCTGAAAACTTTATTTAACTATGTATGGCTATAAAATTTGAGACAGTCTTGGATGTAAGCTTACTTCCAATTGTAGTCTTCTGAGTACAATTGAGCACTGACCAAAAGAGCACACTTGTATCACAATGTACTATTATGTACTTATAACTAAATTAAAAAAAAAGTTGCCCCCTCAAAAATCAGGAATTAATTTGAAATCGAAAATTCTCGTCTCCTGGCCACCCAGAGCGCCAGTTTAATTTAGTTCTGTAGGACGCCGGATGGGCTCACAAAGAGCTTTATTGGATTTTTCTAGCGCCTTTTGAGTAAAAGGTAGGTTATGATTTAGATGCACAGTACTCAGCGGAATACGTTTATGACACCCGTTGGGTTTCATTAAGGTCTGGAAATCATATCGGACGTTTTATTCTTAGTGTCCGTTTCAAAGGATTTTTTTTGTTGATTTTGTGGGACTTTATGAACAGAATTTTTCTGTATGTTTAAATTTTTGAGGTGAAATATATTTATTTAGATACCTACATTCGGTGTTATTGCTGGGTGAGCAGAATCTGGGGTTAGCTTCACAATCAAGTCGCCTGAATTGGTGGGTGCTGGGTGTGGGGATGGAGGGGTAGAGTGCCCCCCACTTTTACTCCCCACCGGAATGGCGTAGTTTTTATATATTTAGTGTTATATGTTAAATAAAAATTATGGTTTCTGAGAAAAGTCGCCTAGGGGTATGGGCAACGGTGAAGGCGTAGGGGGGAGTGTTATAGTCGTCCCCTACCTTTTCCGCCCGCCGGACGTGCGTAGTTTTTTCTTGTTAAATGTTAAAGGTTCAAAAATATTGAATGATTTCTGAGAAAAATCGCCTCAATGAGGAGGAGAGTGAAACAAACAATGTGAAAAAAAAACGACGCAGCTCTGATTACCAGCTGGAGATAAACCCCCTTGACGCTCCCGCAGTATCAGACTCCTCAAATTCAGGCGACTTGATTCTAAACCCAACCCGAATCTGGTACCTACGGTGTTAAGATGAGGTAATGATTTTCTTTAGTATTTTTGTGACGCGATATTATGCTATTAGATTTGAAACCCAAACCACAATTCGACCGTGTTATGCAGAAGGCAGCCAAGTCGGAAAAAGTACAAACAGAGTTATGAGCATTTTTCTGTCTATGGTTACACTTCGGTTGCATATTAATTTTCTGATTATTTTTTATTTGAGGCATATTGGTTTAACTGTTGTTATTGATTGTATCCTATCCAGAATTCCGAAACGTGGCTAATAAAAATAATAATTGCGATTTTAGACATGGCTGTTTTATACAAAATAGCATATTTTGTAGAAATCTCAATAAAGTATAAACCAACCATGTAAGTTGGCTGTGTTTTAAAATGTGATCTGTAACTATTTAAAAAATAAAAAAGGACAAGAAAGTATTAAGTGTAGCAACTATTGTGTGTACTACGTTCACTAAAATAATCCGACTGTTGTATAATGTATTCATACTGTTTTTACTTTAATTAGGTACACTTCCTTTAGGTCTTATAACAAATCAAATAAATAAGATTATTTTGATTCGAGTAAAAACTTGGCAATAGAATATTAAAATTTTTATTCAATAAAATATTAAAACGTCACAAACTATTATGCGCAAAATATAAAATTTCGCACTAATTCATCAACTGCGATTCTCAACAAATAAATAATTTGCAGTGAACAGCCATCATAGAGTGGCTGCCTTTTACGTAACTCGAACACTGATACCCCTAACAATTTGAAATTTGTAAAAAACGGCCATATAGTTAGGCTGACTTCTGCAATATAGGTATTTTAATTTTTGTCAAAATTGGCTGCATTTTACATGAAGATGACTGTTTTTTACAATAAACATTTGTAGACGTGGCTGCATTTGACGGCTCACATCTCCGTGATAAATAGAGATATCGACATGGCTGTTTTTGAAAAAAATCGGGCATGTCGTAATTAGTATGGCTTTATAAAAATTTTTTTTTTAAAGTGCCACATGGCTGCTTTCTGCATAACACGGTCGAATTTACGATCCTTTTCAGTCACGTTCGCTGATTTAATATCCTAGCATTGGCTTATTGTTTTTTGCTCTTATATAGGAAAACAAGGCAAAATAAAATATTAATGTAAAAGCCCAAAAAATATTCACCTAAAGGATGTTGTTATTGCGGTATAAAATCGGTGATATTAATGATACGCGGAGTGTAGGAGCGAAACGCGGAATTGATGTCGTGGTTTTAAACCCGCCTGCATTAATGTGTTTTTGAATGAATGGAATTCCCGTTCACTCATTCAAATAAAATAGAGTGTGTTCCTGAAATGGCGATAGATAAAGCGATTGTTCATACAGTCCACTTTATATATATGGCAATTTGAGGTTTCGTATTATGTTATCGAAGAGTTTTATTTAATTGGAAGATGCTTCATGGCGTTTCGTCCGCCACCTGACGGGGCCAGCCGCTCAGCAAACGAGCGTTTAGTAAAAGGCGTTTCATGAACTGATGGAGACCCAGTCTGCGCGCAGTTCTCAACGAGTCAAAAACTGTCTTCAAGTATTTACCTGAGTTCCAACGTGAGCACAGATGCTATTTTGAAATTCCTAAATTAGTTTCAGTAGCATATAAGTATGTAAATAAAAGGAACATAATTAAATGTGCTGAATATGATTTGAGATGTGACGCTTTATGTATTTTGATAACATGTATGTGCTTGTATCAAATTAATACTAATCTGTGCTATTTCCCTCGCATATAGGATAAGATCCCGTAAAACCGGCAAAATTTCATTAGCTCAAATCATTTGTCAATTCCTCGACATAACCTCTTTGGACCCTTTGAGGTTTCGCAGTAAATTATAACTATATTAGACTACTACTTATTTATAAGTAAGTTTTTCTTTCATCGCCATCTTTTGTAAACGTTCTACTGGTCGTAAAATGTGTCATTGCTTTTAACAGCGTCCTGTCCAGGAACTTGATATTTTTTTACCTTCAGGGTGTAACAAGACCATAGCCGACAGTTACGCATTGTTACTTATTTTGATGTACAGAATTCTTGACATCAAACTAAGTAACATGGTACGAAAAGAATTGTTGGGAAAAGAATTTTATTTTTTGTGTGAAAAATCTCTGTTTATGGTAGTGCGCAACGCGCTAACCATTGTGTTTTTGGGTGAAAGCAGGGGGTCGTGGCGGTATTTAAAGTTGTGTTATAACATTTACGTTGTTTTCTCATATTGCATGTTTATATTTTAATTACAGAATTGTTTTTGTTTTTATGTATTTTGTTTCCCCTTTAACTCCTACACACTTTGTCTACATCTATTCGTTCCTTTATTCGTTCGTCGTTTTGCATCCTCGTCAAATTTCAGGATGTAAATCTCCACAAATAGGCTATTATGTAAGACATAAATAATCACGTAAAATTACGACACTTGCTCAATTATTAATACGTACATGTTTTTTTATGTTATTTAAGTTTTTTTTCTTCAGAATTAACCACTTACGCACGGGTATGTGGCATAAAAGGGCAGTTACAGTGCGGTATCACACGGGCCGTGTTTTAACATGCGCGTTCAACACAAGTCGATTTCCGAAAGTTAGAATAACAAAAAAAAAACTACTTATCTTATTATTGATTCGTGTCGAGAATCATTAGCACTGTAACCTCCTTGAATTTGACGAGGATGCAGAACGACACCAAAAAAAAAAAAAAATTGTATTCTTAAAAAAAAGGTCTGTAACTGTTGGAATTTAGACCTTCAAGATCTTCGTAACCAGAAGGTTCCCAGGTACGGTTCAGTACAAAAAATGATGACTGTGACGGGGAGTACAAGACTTAGTGACTCAACTTCATGAAGTGTCTTTTGACACCCGTTACCTACATAAATAAAACAAGTCGGGTTAGTTACGCCAATTATGACTCAACTAAAACTTCGCCCGCGACTTCTTCCGCGTAGGTTTTGAAAAAAAAAATTACCCTATATTCATCAGACATAATTTCGACTTCTAATTGTAAAAAAAAATCAAATCGGTCCAGTAGTTTCGGAGCCTATTCAATATAGACAATCAAATGTTTCCTCTGTATATTATTAGTGTAGAAGAACGGCTGGACCGATTATAAAGATCTTTGATCGGGTAGATTTGTCTCCGACTCGAATAGCAGAATAACTATTAAAACATGGGAATAAAACACGTTTTTTAAAATATAATATTCTGAGGCGGTACGAAGTTCGCCGGGTCAACTACGATTGGAGTTTTGTACTATCTTAATTATATCACATTATCTACCTACATGCAGCTGTGGTTGTAGCTATTACTCGTAAGACAATAATTCGAATCAAAACTCCATGTTAAAGTCACGGTACACGATGCAGAGCAGACGTTTGCTAGTATCCGTTACATGAACACTCCAGACTGTTGGGAAACTTTCCCTGCTGCTGACTTGGGCCGCTCACGTGCCCTACATTTTGTCTCTTACTCGTGAGTTAGGGCCATAGAACAAGGAACTTTCAAGCGAAGGCCATAGGCCATTGTAGAAGTGAAGTCAGGGAAATTTGTTGATACCAACTCAAATTATCCGTATTTCGACTCACTTGATATAGGGACAATATTAACACTAACAATAAAACTCCCATTGTGTCTCAGCTAAATACCAGTATTTTACGTAAAAACCAGTACTTTACGTGAAGCGGCTGCCTATCTGGCCTCCACAACTGACTGGTTCTCAGATTTTCGCGTTTCTTAAAAGATCCAAGAATAACAGCCGGTACCTGCAACTTAACGTACTTTGCAGTCAGGAAAATTTATTGTTTATCCAAATGACACACTAAATCAATTTTATACGAGCCATTTGAGTTGGTACACATAAACAGAAAAAAAGAAAGAAGAATTTGTAATATTATGAATTACCGATTTTAATGCAAAAAATCACATCAACAATTTCTTCAGTTATTCAGCCAAATAACAGGACGGTCACGAAATGAGAAGGAATATAAAGGCTTTTCTTAAAATTCCCCTATTTGCCTTCTTATTTCGTGGCCTGATGCAACATTTATAGATATGGGTGCCTACAAAATTTTCATATTCAGTACAGTAGAATATTTCACGTTGCTAAGGGCATTTCGCAGAGTCTAACTTTAGAAGTTCTGAAAAAGATTCAATAACTTTTTTCGCAGTCAACACAAGTTGTTTATTCTTTAAACGTTGTGGTATAATTTAGAGAAAATAATAATTTTATGAATTGAATGGGGGTGACAATTGATAGTCAAATGAGAATATTATGGTAATAGAAGAATGGATCATATTTTTTATCAACTTTTACAATTTATTTTTAATGTCATGCCATTTTATAAGTACAACGAGCGTTTTTTATATATAAAATAATAGCATTCAACTGCATGCGGTTAGAATGGAAGCCGACCCCGACCTTATTGGGAAAAAGCTAAGGGCTGATTTCACCATTGAAATTGAACGCGATCAGCACATAAACTACGTTTAAGAGCTGTCAGTATCATTATTTTCTGTGAAATATTGACACTGACAGTCCTTGAATGCGTTTAAGATGTGTTGAACGCGTTCAGTTACATTGGTGAAATCGGCACTAAGCAGATGATTATGTAGAACTGGCTAAATGTCTTATTTCACACACTAGGCTGACTTATTTCACAAATATCGTTCTGACAGTCAACATCGCGTTTATCTACTAAACTAACGTGGCCTTCAAAATTCCATGAAAAATAAAACCTCTTTCATCCAGCCCTCGTCTTAAACAATTGACGTCACGCCACAATTTCCCATACAAGCGTGTAAACAGCCAGTGCCAGCACACACGTGTCTGCAGAGCTGTCTAATAGAATCTGCATAACAGAGAGTGTTCGTATAACTACTGCCTTAGCTTTGTCGAACTCGAAACGAAGTCACCGTAGCAATGTACCGGGCTAGTATAGTCGGGGTATTGGCATACTTGGTAAGTGTTTGGTACAGTTTTGAATAGTAATTTAGGTAAAGTAATGTGCACGTGAGTATGTGCGACGGTTAATATTGACCAAGATCTGTTCTTTTGGAATGAAACATAGTTCTGATCAAGTACACGGAAGTGTGACTGCTAAGCGTTTGCTCTTGAGTTTAATCCCATTGTTGGTCGGGCAAATATTCAAATAAATAAAAAATTGATAGGTACCTACAATAGTACCATCAGTCATGTTGAAATTATAAATGTGAGAACGATGTAGAAAGACGTGCACGTTAAAAGCGTTTGTAATAAAATAATAATAAAACCAGATATATTCAGGTGAGTCATCTGTTTACTCGCCAACTATTATACGTATAATCATTGCACGATACTGACTGAATTATAATTATTAAAAGTTTAAGCTCAGTAAAACAGGAACTAGTGAACTGTTCCGTCGTAGTTATTCGATCAGGATATTGGCATACTTGTTGGCAGTTAAATTATTGTTGAACAGTTTCGGAGACGTTTTCCACTCGTAACAGTTGTCAAACTGCAACAAACTATGTCGCTAATTGAGTTATCCTAGCTTGGCATCCCCCTTCCTTGTGTTGGCTAGTCGATTTTGAATTTTAATGAAATAGTCTACCTTTCCATTTAACTTCTCATTCAGTACTTTCTACACAACAAACGGATGTTATGACGTTTAATAATTCAATTGTGTTTTGTGAGCAAAACAGTTTCCGTCCATTTGATGAAAGGAGATAAGCATTGCGTTGTATTTCGGTTTCTATTCTAATTTACCTAAATATGTGGAAATTCATTTACACAAGCGGTAAGCTTTAAACAGAAATTCCACAAATAGGGTGGTAGTCCGGATTAAATGAATTATGAACCGGTTGAGTTACCATAGACATCATCCCAGTGCTAATAACATACATCACGCCTGTCAGAACTCCCCAAAGGGTTGGGCAGAGGTGCAGCTATGGTTACGCCTACATTTCTCCAGTTTTGTTTAAGTCTCATGTAAAAGAGGGCGAGCCTATTACCCTCAACCGGGCACAAATCCGAGAGAAGTAATGGCCCAGTGGTAACGGCCCCGACTTACGTCGTGGGTTCGAACCTAGGCATTCGCTTCACTTTGTGTAGTTTATATCATCACTACTGCCCTCTAGAAAACGGTACAGGAAAACATCGTGAGGAAACCGGCATACCCTAGACCCAAAATTTTAAAGTTAAATGACATCCACCAATCCGCA
This sequence comes from Dasypolia templi, assembly GCA_963555695.1. Lineage (NCBI taxonomy): Eukaryota > Metazoa > Arthropoda > Insecta > Lepidoptera > Noctuidae > Dasypolia > Dasypolia templi. The sequence continues at coordinate 3,921,910 of OY743146.1, read as the reverse complement.
CTGGGCCCGCGTTGTGGATTATGGCCCACTCCTTCTCACAGAGAGGAGGCCTGTGTCCCAGCAGTGGGAACAATACTAGGCTGATTATGCTTAGCTAATGTTAGCCGGAACTTCCTCGAGAAGGTTCTTATTAACGGTAAATCTTGTTAAGGTTCCAATCTTAACAAGAGTACACACAACACAAGTACTAAACAGCTCTGTTTAACCTGTGTCCCAGCAGTGGACTTTCAAGGCTCAATAAGGGCACAAATCCAGAGTCAGGTCTCCGCCTGAGAAATTTCAGATAAAAACCCCAATAACACTTTTCCCGACCAACCAACGAGGCAGTCCAGGAACCTGCACCTGAACAAGTAATTTTCTTAGTGTGCTATCCTGAAAAAAATACAATTGAAATCCAAGATGGATTTCATTTATCAATTTGCAGTTTCGAAAGTTTTTAACTATGAAAATAAAATTTGAGCTTTGATAAAAAAAAGGAGTCATTCACTTCTGGGTGTCTCTTTTGAACGAATCTCACACGTAAAACCACTCACTCCAACCCACAGTAGGGGTACTTCTTATCAACGTGCATATAACAGACTAGGAATGCAAATTCACTACTCTTATTGGCGCTCTCTTGTCTTGTTCAGCAGTTAATTATCTTTTAGAATTGTTTACTAGATAGTGTTTGGCTTTGTTCAAAGGCACGTATTACGGAGATTGGCTGGAGTTGTGTTGGTTTGTCTTTCTGTTTTGGTACTGTAAAGAGGGGCAATGTGAAGGTATGTGAGAGTGATTCTGGTTTTTTTGAGATTTTTTTTCATTCCTCTGTTTTCGGATACGTTTCTGTTACTGACCGGTTCGTTTGGACAAAAACTGTTAAATTAAAAAAATTGTACCGTTTGTCTAATTTCAAATCCCATGACTTTGTAAAGTATTATAATATTTTAATTATTGTGAATGTGAAGGCAATGTGTATTTTCTTAAAGTTTTTTTAAAATTTAGTTTTAATTTTGGTCTGGCAGTTTGAGCGGCCTACCCAAATGTCGTTCTTTGGTAATGTTCGTCGAACCGTTGAGTTCTTTAAGTTCTGTGTTGAGCTGCATGATTACTGACAAATGCGTACACTTACTGGACAGGTCCACTCATTCTGTGTGGTTCTTTCCTCAAAATACCATTTCAGACATCAATCTACATGGTCTTCAGATTACGTCTGGACTTTAAAAGAGACTGTGACCTCTGAGTTTGTTTTGGCCTTTCTATTCAGCTTAGTCAGATAGGAAACGCCGATTTCATCTAGTTTTCAAAATATGATTCACATGTAAAAGTGTTTGTACATACCTACTTACAGAAATAAAATCATTTATCATTTAACTCTCGAAAAGTTCTACCTAAGTTTAAGAAATTGCTATGTAACAAAACTGTAAAGCACAGTAAAATTAATAGAAGACTAGCACCCTGCGCCCTAACCTAGCTTAGACTTGACAAAACATCAAGAATTTGGTATTAGGTATATGCTAGTTAATATTAAACTAATATAAACATATAAATCTCTAATCGGGGTTGAAAATCGCATCAAAATCCGGTTTATTAGTCGATCGACAATTCTCTCATAAACAAAATAACGTGCGAGTCGCCTACAGAAAAAAAAAGTCTTTCGGGCAAGTAAATGCGTGTGAATCGACTAAAGGCTCGTATACACTGGCGCGACGCGACAGCGAGACACAAAGGCACCACGTGTCGCGTGACGAGCGGTGCCTTTGGGTCGGCCTGTCGCGTCGCGCCTGTTTGTAGAAGTCTAAATAAGCCCAAAATCCGTTGCGTAGGTAAGAAAAACAACGCGGTTATGTAGACAGGCACGAAAATCGACTTTAATTTATACATATAAATATATATATACATATAGATATCGAAGCAGAATGAGTTCGTCTGTAAGGTAATATGGAATCACCTACCGATAGAAACACAGGTTGAATTGAGGTTAGTAGTTGTAATTATTTTCCAGACAATGGAATAGGTAATACCCTCGTCGAACTGTATTCACCTGCAAATTCTTGGATGTTTCGAGAAACAATACGATCGTGACTTTATGGTGGTACTTACTTGTTCCGTGGTCTACCTTACCAGCCATTTTTTTTTTGTTCAAATTAAAATCACGCTTGTAATCCTTGATGAAGTAGACTGAGGTTTATAGCAAACTTTCATTTTACCAAAATATCTAGACAGTCCTTATTTTACCTAACAGTGTGCGAGCTGGCTGGTGCCAACAATCGGGCGCAAATCCAGCATCCTTATTGTGTATAACGGATTCAATCACCATCCGAGAGTTTTGGAAGATATTTCTAATCACGTAAAAAAAAATTCACGCATTGTCAAAAAGAATGAAAATGCGATCAATTTAATGTGTGTTGCGCAAGGTTCTCTATTTTGTTCCCTAACTTTTTTAACCATAATCTAAAGTGTATTTTTTTGTTGTGCTTATCATCATTATTTTTTTGGAATGACAACTTGCCCTACTTTATTCATAAACGTGTCTTAAATTTTAATCAATTGCTAAGCAAATGTTTAGCCAAATTCTTATTCATAAACGTTGTTTAGCGCTAAGAGTTCGCTAACCAATTGATTAGTAGCTGTCAAATTTAAACACCATCGGTAGCTTGTTAAGAGGATGCTAAGAGGCAATATGGCGGTTTTTATTTGAGTCAGCTGATCGATTCAATAGGATTATTGTTTGCCTCGAGGTTATTTTGTTCCTAATATCGAGCTGTGCCTTAGTAAATATGGAATTCGACAATCTTTTACGACCTTTCAGAACGACGCAGAAAAAAAAAAAACATTTTTAAACGCCAGCGGGAAGTAGACCAAGGAAGACCTACAAAGCTCGTTAAAATCCGTTACGAGAATGATTATCTACATTACATTTTCTTCATTCGAAGTACACATGATGAAAGGATTTAAAGGGAAAACTCAAACAGGAGTAGGCTCAGTAGCTACGTACCTACTCATTAGGTTTGAAGAGTATGAGTTTGTGAGGAAGCTCATAGGAGATAGTTATTATCCAATGTGTTATCCCATGTGCCCTTAATCTTATGACGCCAGTGCTAAAGCCATAAACTATAAGAATAGCCACGTGGCACACAAATAACAAGAGACATTTTGTAGAAACAACTTATTTTGATATTTAATAAAGTAACATTTTTGTTATAAATTCCCTACTTCTGATTTCCAATATTCTTCTGACAAAGACATGGACTGTGCCATTCTTTTCTCATCAATTCCACGTAGCCTCAGCCCTAATGGTCTCCTCCCTCCCCGTCTTTGCGGTTGAATAGTATTGGTGCTAGGTGATATTAGTGGCTTTCATAGCAGCAGTCAAACTTGTACCTGTAAACAAGTATAATAATTGTTATTAAAAGGCACGGAAACCGTGTTGCAACAGCAATAGGAATTAGGAAGTAATTTATAATAGACACAAGTACCTACATACATTTCCAAAGAGTATATTCAAGCTAGGACATGAAAAAAACATAGCTGTAATGGGATACTGATGTTACATCAGTTTTACATTCATTTGGTCAGTTTATATTCGTAAGTGTATATAAATTCAGGGATAAAAACCTTTTCCAGTTTACTGCAATTATTTGAGCTAATTATTTTCATTGCTACCATGTCAAATACAATGAAATAACGTAATAAATAATTATAATCAAATTAAAATTTTCCCATGTAATTTTTGACATAAATGTCTGTTAAAGTCACGGCAGATACAAAAATCGTGGGTTTGACAACTTTATTCTTGAAATTCTGTTTTGTAGTCGACTATTTTGATTATAATCTGTGCTGAATACATAATTTCACCTCTATTCCGTTTCTCTACTAATCACCCGCTAACTAGCGTTTATAAATAAAGAAAAGTTAAGCATTGATTTAGAGCTAACTAATTGGTTAGCTAAGCAGTGGCTAACTAATGGTTAGCGAGATTTTTATAAATAAGGCTGTAAATCCCTAAATACAATGTGCACTAAATCCGTATGTCTTAATATTACAATCAATAATATACATTGTGATTTGAAACCGTCCTCAATAAAAGTTATAAGTCCTAAATTCAAACTATTTAATGTTTATTTTTCCTAATAACGTTTTTAAAACAAAGGAGGTTTTTTTTTGTTTGGGGAATAGGCCCACCACAAATTGTAGCGTTTGGTAATGAAATGCAAGTTAGTTTATTCCCTATTATCTCTAGATTAAAGAGGGAATATTAGCAAAATTTTATGTAACCGGAATACTGTGAAATACGACAGTCAAAACATGACTCATAATAACCTAAAATCTCACAATTATTCGATCGCGATTGTCTAATGAGTGGATAGGTCTCATTATATTTTAAGTTAAAATAAAACATTGTTCAATAATAAACAGTATCAAATCAAGTCACATCTGTACAACGTGACAGATTTTGATGTGATTTTCACGATTTTTTAGACTAATTCATGAAGATGTCAGATGTATTAATTTTGAAATAGCGGGACTTTTCCCGGCAATTGACTGTAAATCAAAAATAATAAGTTATTGAGAAAAAAAAACTCATCACAGGTACATCACAAGAAGTATTTATTACTGTTCATCATCATCATTTTCAATGTTGTCTCTCAAATGCAGTATTTCATCTAAAAATTATGCAGGTGGCTCAACCTCACCTTGATGTCGCGCACAAGATAAAAACCACACTATACACATCACATGTGCACAGCAACCGACAGTGCGTCTGCCCACTAAACTAATTACAACAGTATCCAGCAAAAGCAGCCCTAGTGTGAGTAATTGATGGGGTGGTGTCAACTAATACAATTACAATAAGTTTTTCTACTAGTGTGCCTTAATTGTATCCTACCTCGTAGAAGATAATTATTTGAACCAAAATCATGGACAGGTTGTCGGTATACCTCGATTTTGAATTGTCTGGAGGCCCTGACATGCTCCCCACAGTACGAACGAGATTGTTTGATATGTTAAAATCATAGGAAATAAAATTAGGTCCTGGAATGTCAATTGAGGAAAATTATCCAGGTCTGGAAGATTACCATCAATACTGGCAAATTGCACTCTCACTCTGTTTAAATTGTGCATTTCTATATAAGAAGCTAAATGGTTTGGAGTGTTTAGTTTTGCTCGAGCAATCGCCAACATCTGTTCAGAATAAAAATGATCTCTTATTAACATAAGAAATCTATTTATTAATGCAGCAGCTATTTTTAAGTCAAGTATGAGGTGGGATGATGCTGTATTTAAATATTCCTGAGGAAACAATTTGAAGTCCCGTTTAAATTTTCCATTTACGACTTCAACCACCCACCTACACAAGGTCACACAACTGGACTTATTGGATGCAATGGTGGTTTTTTATGTAATAATAGTTAAATCACATCAGTATTATGATCTCGTTAATGTCACGAAAATGTCGTTTAAACATTGACACTATATAATTTTCGACGGCATACTATCAATTATGTTTCATTTTTATACGAATTTTGCTTGATGTCGATTTGTTTTTGACATAATTCTAGAATTATAATCAGAAATAGTAAATGTTTGCAGGCGTTACCGAAGATTCTTTTTATTTTATAAAAGCGACTGGAGGGCAGGCCTTGCTACATGATAGATAATACAATACAATTATTATGTTTTTTGAATCCCTGTTGAACTCGCCAAATCTCAACATGTGCATCAAATACATGTTTGAAAAAATTTTAATATTATAAATTGTTTTATTACACTCATCACTAGTGATGTGTATAAAAGTGGTGTGTGTATAAGTGATAACGTTACGAAATATAAAAGACACCCTATTGGTGTCCTGCAGTGGTGTCATTGACAGTACATGGATTTTTCTGTCCGTGTGGAGAAAACCAGCAGCCTAATTGCGTAACACATTTCCGTAAACGATTACGACTAATCTGTTCTATTTTGACAGTTCAACAACATTCATTGCGGTATTTACACTACTGAGCAGACAGATCGAACTTATGAAGCAATGGATTAGCAATCTGTTTCAAAACGATTCAGATTCCGATCGATTGTATACTATTACGCAATTAGGGTACAGGAGGCTAGCCGCCGAAGGAGACGCCCTATGCGTCGGGAGTCGCCTGCAGATTCCCGGCCACCGTAGGCGCGGGCTTGCGGACGGCGAGCAACGGGTAGCTCGCCGTCCGGTAAGGACCAGGCCCGGGTCGACGGCGCGTCATGTTCCACGCGCGCCTCAAAGAGATGTTAGCACAAAGTGATGGGTTCCGATAGGGCCGACGCCTCAGGGTCGCGGGTAATTCGAAAGAGATCACCGTGGCACTGGCACAGGCAACTGAAGGGACACGGGTGGGTTTTAGTCAGTAAAAGTCTGACACGCCCTCCCGCTCCACCCAGAGCGGGAGAAGTCATTTGATGATTTCCCATCCAAAAAAAAAGGGTACAGGAGGCAGTCAATAATAACATTGATATGGTTTGCAGTAAAGATATTTTGTTCTATCTTTCTGTCTATTCACACAATATACAGTAAATGTTTTCAATCTTCAATACATGTTCTCTATCACATTTGAAGATCATATACCTACGGTCACGTAGTCAATTGATATCCTATTGTCCTTACATACAAGTTAAATAAACTTGAAGGAGGCTGAATGCCTTGAAGATTGATTACGCTATTGGTTGTTACAATATATTACAGTTTTGGGACAGTCAGACTTATGGATTCAGAGCTAACGGAAAAGGCACTGACGCTATATTATCACGATGTCGTATTCCTTTCCAATAAGCTTGCGATGTTTACCATACAGTTAAATTTATAAGTTACTTTCGATTTTTCAGTCAAGAAGACTGCCATTAAGTTACATGCCAAACAGAATTCAAATGTTAATGGACCATTTTACACGGAAACAGGAAGCGGTCATATTATGTCAACAGTAGTCAAATACTCAAGTGGAACGTCATAGATTGAGTATGCATGATTGCAACAGTTCGCATTGAATTGCTTTTATAGACACAACAATCAGTAACAACGTTGTGGCAAGGACACTAGTCTTTCAAAAATTAGAATTCCTTTAGTTTGTAGAATCTACCATACGTTACAAAGTGTCATATCCAGCACCTTTTCATCCTAGTTCCGTCTAGATCTGTATGCATTGGCTCACCAACGCTATTTGTTCGTTCCGTGTCGATCGCCATATCTCACGTTGACGCGCTATTGATCAAACTACTTGTACAACATGTGTTCCTAGTACTTTTGATAGATAACTTGCATGGTTTATGGGGTTATTTGGGGGCTAGTGTTATTTAACAGGATACGATAGCAACCATACTTATATCTACGAGGGACATGTGTATGAGACATTTTACTTTGTCCTTATCAACCTTTGGATGTAGCAGGTATCCTTCAATGGCGGTAAACCCTTTCTATCAGACAGTAAGTCGTAAATCTACTGGCCTACATTCATTTTTCATCTCCTTTAGGTGTCATTTCGATCAGATTCTGGTTGGCTGTCAGCTCTGTTCAACCAGCTTTGTCTACGAGATGTAAACATCTATCATGTAACGTTGTATCGTTACGATCATTTTAGTAACAAATCACAACAATAAAATGTAAAGTAAAACCACAGACTTAATAGTCTTAAGGACGTCATTGTTACTATGCAATATAAATTAGCTGTCTGTACTAGTGATGCGCGCGGTCGGCATATCCGAACGTATGAAGAGTCATACGTACGGATATGCCGACCGCCTGATATGCAGACCTATATCAACGCGCGCGACCTATATCACCGCCGTCGGTAATTTCAGTCACGTTGACTTTTTTTGTTTGTTTGGGAAATCATCAAATGACTTCTCCCGCTCTGAGTGGAGCGGGAGGGCGTGTCAGAGTTTTACTGACTAAAACCCAGTGTTCCTTCAGTTGCCAGTGCCAGGGCCACGGTATCTCTTTAGAACATCCCGCGGCCCTGAGGCATCGGCCCTATCGGACCCCGTCACTGTGTGCTGACATCTCTTAGAGTCGCGCGTAGAACACGACGTGCCGTCGACCCGGGCTTGGTCCTTACCGGAAGGCGAGCTACTCATTGCTCGCCATCCGCAAGGCCAACGCCAACGGTTGCCGGGAATCTGCAGGCGATTCCCGACGCCCAGGGCGTCTCCTGCGGCGACTAGGGTGTGAGAGCGCATGGCTCTCTCCCTCAAGCGCTCTGCCTCCTCCTTCGCGAGCATTACTGCTTTACAGAAGGAAGTAACGGCTTTCCATTCCCTCTCGCTCCGTACCATGGCCTGGACCAGGGCCTGAGGGACTGACGATCGCCTCCGCGAGGACATGGCGGTATTCCGCCCAAGCTGGGTAGACCTCCACCGTATGCTCCACCGTGTCCTCCGGGTAGACCACACAATGGTGACCCCGGGCGTTTCCTCCCGCCTTATGCGAAACAGGAATCTTCCGAAACAACCGTGTCCGGTGAGGACCTGTGTCAGGCGGAAGATAAGGACGCCGTGGCGCCTCTCCAACCACTCCTCAAAAACGGGACTTACCGCTGCTATTGTGGAGTGCCTAACGGCAGGTGCAGCCTGGCGCTAATGTGGCGTGCCCAGCACTGGGTTGCGACAATCGCACCCTCCATGACGCCATGAGATCTCGCTGGAGCTCTGTCCGCTGAACTGTGATTTCTCGCGGCAGCGGAGTTACACCCCGGCGTTTTGCCTCCTCGAGCCACTGCCATGCGTGCGCGAGGGCTTTTGCCTCCAGATCCCATGGCGCACTCACGGTGACCTGACATCATGATTGTAGTAGTCTTTGCCTGAAATTCGAAATCCTGCTCCGGGCGAAGATGCACGTTGACTTGATCCTGCATAACCTGTGACCTTACATACGTGGTCTCCGCCATTGTAGAAGGCCTAAGCAGGCAACAGTTTTAATTACTCATATAAAGCAACCCTATTCAAATCTGTGTTTTCGTAATCCCATATTGGGTAAGTGTTGAACAGCTAATTGCGTTTTATATTTTGTGTACCTACGTATCTACGTCATCATAAGGCGTGCCTATTTGTCAATTGTTTCTTATTGTTATGTTTAGTATGCAACCTATTTGCCTTTTGCGTTTTGCATATTGTTAATTATTATACTTTTCAATTTCTCAAAATGTGTAAGTCATGTCGTATATTTGTAAACTCCGTACTGATTGTGATAACCACACACCACCATCATAGCGCACTAGTACATCTCGCTTTGCTTAGTCTTTGGGCTCACAATCAGCGGAGATGACAATAATCTTGTGACACGCTGGACGTTTATTTCCAGGGTGCAAAGTACCGGCTCAACACGTCCAAAGTTCCGGCTTATCCCATCACCGAATTTAATCCGGTGATGTCATCCAGACGTTGAGATCCAGGCCTTCCGGAAAATTTACCGGTGTGACCGCGTCGAGTTCGCTATCACGGGTCTGGCGATAACGTCCGCTGGACCGTCACCTTCCTGGCGTCTGCAGCGTGGCATACCCGCTGCGGTCATCGTCACACCAGGTTGAGCCAGAAGAGTACTGTGCCGCTCCCAAGGGAAATTAAGGTACTTTTGTGAACATGTACCCATCCAACCCCCTTCCCTTAAAAAAAAAATACTTTTTATGTTGACAAGGTGTATCATTTATCCCCCCACGAAAACTCTTTACGTCACAATCATGACATGATATTTGCTAAACTTTGCGCTTCTCGAGGAAGTTCTGACTGTCATTACCTAAGCATAATTAGCCTATACTGTTCCTTTTGCTGGGACACAGGCTTCCTCTGTGAGATGGAGCGTGCCGAACCAAAAATTCTAAGACACCCGCTTACCACCACGCGGGTGTCTTAGAATTTTTGGTTCTAGTAGATACCGGTTTCCTCACCATGTTTTTCTTTACCGTTTTGAGAGCAGTGGTGATGAAATTAATTTACTCAAAGTAAAGCATTTTTCTGGGTTCAAACTTACGACCTACAACTCAGAGGGCGTGGCCGTTATGACTGGGTCATCACTGCTCCTATGTTTTATATTCATAACTTGGAAATATTATCTATTCTGTTACAAACATAAATCTAATTTTATGTCTATTTACGTATCTGCATACACGATCAGAATTGCAACTCCATCCCCCAGATTACATGCGACGTATAATTTTCTATTCGATTGCTGGCGCATCGATATAAATTACCGAGAACGATGCGTTGCCAACAAAATGTGTGCGGACGTAGGTAATGCATACAGAATGCACAAACATCATAAATATACGAGTTATGAGGAGGCTTCCTTGCAAGCTTGGGAATTTAAGCCAAGTTAGTCCTGCCAGTTTAGCGTTTTCTGGGTCTACTTTGTTTCTGGGATGTGACCTGAATTCAAATGATTGTAATTTTGAGCAGCAGTTCTGATAAGTAGGTAGGTCACCATCATACTTAACTCTGCCATGAAGCGCCGTTGCTGCATTTTGTTATTAAGGCGTTAGGTGTCGGTGAAGTGAGTCAGACATCGCATCTGCAATCTCCTGAGTGTTCAAGGTGCCCATGATAGACATGAATCATTTTCATTAGATAGCCTGTCGATGGACAGGGAATCTCGATGCGTAACTGAGCGTAGGACAAAGCTAAAGGTGTTTTGCGCCTGCGGCGGACGTTTCTGACGTGGGACATTGATATTATATGAAATACAGTTGCTCATAGATAGAAAGTGTAATATTTTATGGAGCAAATCTACCTAAGATTAGCTCCTGATTTGATTAATATACTTACTCTTAAAATACGACTATCTAATCCTAGTAGCCACCCAGCAAAATATGGTGCAGTCTATTCTCCGTAGATACCACGATATGCATTTTATTTTCATTCTCACCTCGGTAACGTATATTTCGCGAAAAAATCCCCACTCACGGTAGCACGTGCTATATTTATTTCCCGAGCATAACTTGTGTCTTAAATTGCAGAAAAATCTTAACTCGAGAGCGTTCCACTATAAATTATTTTTCTCATTACAAAATTGACATTTAATTTAATATTATTGCAGTTTATAGTTAGCTGGTACGTCGAGAAGTTCCTTTTTCGTTGTAGGAAACACTTTTATCGGTTTACAATAAACTTGACGTTGCAAATTGAAGTTAAGTTCGTGTTGTTAGAAAAGTGCAGCGGGGAAATGTGTGGGACGGGACTTTTGGGAGAGGTTGGACTTATGTGTAGATAACCTTTATCGTGTGTAGCATGACCAGTTTTTCTCGACGGAAGAATATACTAAATGACGTTTAGAATAGACAAAATGACACTTGTTTTTTTTTCATTGTAATTTTGTCTATTCTTCTGTAAATAAAACTCGTTCCTATGGACATGCTACTTAAGCTATTTTAAATTTCATGGCTGTGGTGAAAGGCAACTGGAAGATTTTACGAAATCAGTGTGTTTTAAAAAGCGTCTCTACTACCTGCCAGCAAACTTTATTTCGTTATAGGCTGTCAGTAGCCGGTTTGAAATAGACAATGGAACCTAAAGCGGGCTAAGGACTAAATAGTAGGTATGCATGCATCAAACGCGTTCTGTGCTGAAAACTGCTACATTCTAATTATACTCAGCTTATACTTAAGTCGCAAGACAGAACTTAATTGTTTGAGATGTTTCCCTCCCTCAGAATGTGCTCAACTTTATCACAACATTTAAGTGCTTTCTACATAAATGTTATCATGAATCCTTGTAACTATCTTACGGCCGCTTTCTATAAACGATCGTAAATTTAAGATTGGTAGCAATCCAGATTTTATCTGATCTCTCGATTGATGCTGAATCTGTATTTCAATAAGTCGATCTCGTCTAAAAATCCATAAAAAAAAAGGGATAGGTCATAAATTTGCGCCCTCTCTAACGTTTTGTTTCACGCAATTGCAGTAAAAGTACATCAGCGGTATTAACGACTAAAAAGGTGGTTGTTTTATCAAAGCTAATCTATTTTAAGTATAGTGATAAGAAATTGCATACACAGACATACACAATTGTTAGCGAAGTTGCAGTGGTCAAGTATTTTAACTTTTCGTCGAGATTAGTAAAACTTAAATGTTTTGTTGATTAGGAACGGAACGGGACGTCAGTCAATCAAAACGGAGCGTCAGTTTGACATTGACAAAATTCTCAATTCTTTTCTCAACAAGTTTGTTTGTTTCTTCGAAAGTAAAGTGAAACATGGAGCCAGAAACTGTAAGTAAATAGTTATAACGTAGCTCTTAAACCCAGAAGCCATACCCCACAAAGAACCAACATGTAATTACTAGGTAAAACAAATTCACCCATTTCTTTTTCATTCACACATTTTTAGTTAGTTTGTTACTAGAGTATGTCTTCATTCGTCCAGTTTCTACCTTTTATGTTGGAGTTTTCGTCGTAATGGGGTTTTGCTTTAATAATTGTGCAATAAACATTCACGTATACTCAAATATGTTTGAATTTAGCCGTAAAAAATAAATGCGTGGGGACGCGGCATTTCGCGCCATTTCGTACTTCAAACTTACTAAGCTTTATTTTATTTGTTTGCAGAATAAAACCAAACCTCTTTCCAAGGAAGAGACGAAAGGGCTGCTCTCCTTAATTGAGGGGAGCAATATAATTACTAATAAAAAGACCAATGCCACCAATAATAAGATTAAGGCGGAAGAATGGGTACGGATTGCTGATATCTTCAACGCTTCTATAGGCACCTGTCGCCGTACACCACAACAACTGCGGCTTAAGTGGGAAAACTTGAAAAAGAACTCACGAAAGCGCATTACTTTAATACGGATGGAACGGATCAAGGTAAATTGAGTTTAAAATATACAAATACGAAACTTGGACTAACCCTGCCTGCTCATTGGTCTAGTCACTAGACTCCAGTGGTTATAAGAGTGACTGCTGAGCATGAAATATTGAGATTGATGTTGTGCGGGGTTACCTGGGTTGTGCGGGGTTACTGAGTTGTTCTATTAGGAATTTCTGTTGCAACCCAGTCTAGATTTGTGCCCAGTAGATGGCCATTGGCACATAAAAACATTACTGGTGAAATGTGGGTGTACTACCGCTGCTCAATCCATTGGGGAATACAGGCATTACATTATGTATATGTTTTACTTATAGTTAAGTAGTAAGTGTAGTCCAGAACATGTTGAATTATGTCATAATATGTTCCAGACTGGAGGCGGGCCACCAGGGTACTTTCCTCCTGATGACATCCTGGATAGAGTGGCAGCTTTATTGGGCAGCACTGGAGAAGGTCTCACAGTGAGGTTTGGTGGTGATGCTGTGCCTGAAATTATTGGTGATGGTGATGGTGATGGGAGGGTTGAGACAGCTTATATTGTGCCAGTTTATAACCACAATTCCCCAATGCTATTGATTGACAGTCCAATGCCCATGAATAATCCTTCCACATCCATGGATTATACACAGATGTCCACTGAAAATCCAGTGTCCATGGGCAATGAAGTGCCAGCCAATGGCATTGTGCATGAGTTGGTAATGCTGGGCAATATTGGTACTCCTATGTTACCAAAAGAAAAAAGAAACTTTAGATCCAGTGGTAATATCCTACTATAATAATATTATAAATCTGAAATTTAGGATATTTGTTGCTCAATAACACTTAAAAGGCTGAAGCTAGTAATGTTATAAATTGTTTTTTATTAAATGTATAACATTTTGATTTCCTATATTTAATGCATTTTTGTCTTACAGGTGGTATAAAACGGAAGCTACTGAAGCCAGATTATGGTCGTGAAGCTAGAAATACTGCATTGGCTGAATATTATATTGTTAAGAAAAAGTTGTTAGAGAATAAGTTGGAAAATGTAAAATTAAAATTAGAGATAAGAAGCTGAAGGGAGAGGATTTTTAAAATTATATAATTTAGTCATAATTTCGTTTTAAGTATTTAATTTTTAATGTAAATGTGCCTGTACTGTAAATATATTTTATGTATGCAATTAATTACACAATTCTTTTGAAAAATTTCCATTTTATTTCCTGCAACTCATTGTTAACTAATTTTAAAACTAAAAGACGCTTAAGACTAAAGTGGTAATAATGTAAATCTAATAAAAGCAATTTACAAATTATCTCAAGACATTAATACTTATGTGTAACTATTAAAAATAATTTAAAATTAATCCTTGTCTATGTATAATATCATTTTGGAAACCGTCTGAATTTTCTGATGTCACAGGAATATCACTTTCATCTGGAATTTCCACTTCCGGAGGTACTTCTTCAATATTATAATTTCTGCAGATGTTGTGAAGAACAGCTGTAGCAATTACAACTGTTTGTATGTTATATAATGACAAGCGCATGGTCAATGATATAACTGGGAAGCGACGTTTCCAGACTCCAAATGTCCTACACAAACAAATACAAATAATTTTTAATGAAGTTTGTTAATAAAAAGAAGTAATAATCTAATGAATAGGTACTGAATTTCTGAGTAATCTTAAGTCTAGTCAAAGTTTTATATTTACCTTTCAATTGTGTTTCTAGTCTTTATCTGTGCCTCATTGTATCTTATTTCCTGGCTTGTTGATGGGTTTAACAAAGGTGTGAGCAAGTATGGCCGGTTTGGATAGGCACTGTCCCTGAGTAACCAGCGATTTCCAAGAATGCCATCTTCACACTGGGCTGTAATGACAGTTAGATACTTACATCATTTATTTTAAAAGTTATTAGAAAGAACAATAAACCCAATATATACCTCTTAATACTGAATTATTAAAAATAGTAGCATCATGAGCAGAACCAGGCCACCGAGCAACAACATTCATCAATTTAAGGTCTGCATCACAAACAGCTTGGACATTGATTGAGAAGTATCCTTTCCTATTTCTATATTCCTCACCTATTGTTGAACCTGAAATAGAAACCATTTTATAATGAAAAATATAGCTGTTTGATTGATAACAAATCAAAGCCTTGTAAATACCTACATGGAGACTGAATGTGTACATGTGTACAGTCAATAGCACCACATACTCTAGGAAATTGAGCTATGTTATAAAATTTGTCAGTTGTTCTAGAATGCAGAAAAATGTATTTGCTATACAATCTAGCGATAGCAGCAGATATGTCTGCTACTATTCTACATGCTGATGCTATGGATACTCCAGCAAAGTCTGCCACTGAATTAAGCATTGTCCCCAATGCATAAAATCGAAGTGCCAATAAAAGTTGATGCAGTGGTGGTATCCCATTATTCCTGAAAAATATACAAAAGTTGTGTTGTAAGTATCCGTTCTTTTATGGTTATTTTTATGTTCAAAAGCAATTAGAGTGGACATAAACAAATTTCTTACCGTCTTGATTTCACTTTGATAAAGGGCATTATTTCAATCAAAACAGATTCAACTGATACTTTGTCCATTCTGAATCTGAATGTAAACTCTGCGTCGGTTAAACTTGCCATGAAGTTTATTCGCTGAAAAGTTTTTGAGGACACGGCTCTCTCTTGTTCGCTATCGCTACTATCCCAGTCCGATAGCTGAGCTAATACTTCAAGATCACTATCACTATCACTATCACTTGAAAACATTTCCATTATAAACCTTTTCACCAAAGAATATAATTAACTACTCTACCTTTTCACAGTACAATCGGTCAAAATTTGGGGATCGCAATTAAAGATCAATAGCGTTCAAAAATCGATTTGTCAAAATCAGAGATCGGATACAGAATAAGCATAGCTGTCACTTTCATACAAATATCAATCTAAAAATCCGATCCGTCCTCCCAAAGATGGATTTTAAAAAAAGATCAGTTTATCGATTTTTCGATCGGTTATTGAAATACTAAAAGTAGGAAATGGATTCAAATTCCAATCTCGATTGGTAAATTAGGGATTGGGATTGAATATAGAAAGCGGCCGTTAATCGTTCTTTAAAAGCCTTTTACGTTGAGAATGTTGAGATCAATGTCTATGTATTGTATGCTTTAAGACATGAAACGATTTTAAAATATTTAAACTCATGCTCTTATGTTGTGTACCTATGTGTATCAAGTCCAGGGGAAATGTACCAGTTTTCATTTTATTGTATGAACAGTAACTTTATAACACAAATATAGGAAGTAGGAAATATATGAATATAATATAAATCAAAATATATTATGGCGGCCGACTATTATGTATTCGTGTGTACCCTGAACCTATTTGTACCTGAACCTGAAATTATATTTATTGGTAACAAGTTAAATGCTAAAGTCTGTACTTTACGCATAGTTGTAGATATGGCCAAGTCAAAACCGCTTTTACTTTTTTTCAGTGCGAAAATCCTCATGGAAATCTCCGTCTGAGAAGAACAGACGGTTATGTCAGACTCCTACCAACTAAAATTCCACAGTTTGAAAGTCAGGAGCCTGGATTCTTGTACATTTTGGCTTTATTCGACGATATGGAATCACAACCTCAATCAATTTGACAAACACTGCCAAAATGAGCATTAAAGCCACCTTCGACAGCGCTGTTAAAGTTAATGATGATGAAATCAAAAATTTCGGATGTAACAACAAACCTAATTTATTAAATCTAGTGATAGATTACTCATCCAACCGCAACCGCAAACAAGACGTTTTTTACGACAGTGGCCATCGCACAATTCTCTTTTACTTGCAAATCTAGAATATCATCAATCAAACAAGATTAATCCCTCAGGATATCAATAAACAAAAACCTTTATTATGCCCTGCAAAAAGTCTAACAATGTCTGTATACAATCAGCCATCGGCCTTGACTTATTTTACGCATAGAATAAGAAAGTTCAGAAGGTACACTTCAAATAAACAATTCTGTTATTATATCAGGTTTTCATAAATAGATAGTATATGCACCCGTGCGATGGTGAGCTAAAGTAAAAATATCGCGTCGGGATTTCATCGAACACTGGATTTTCAACGCTCTGCTTAGTGCTGAGGGTTTTAAATCCAACAGTGTGTTTATTTGACGAGCTGGGATGCACTCTGTTAGATTCTCAACGCTCGGCTTAACACTGAGAGATAAAAATCCAGTGCACCACACCAAACTAGTCAGTCATTTTAATATCTTAATTTTTTTTAAAGGAAATTATTTTGTGTGTGTGTGTAAAATTGTTTTTCAGCTATGCCTTTCACTGTCCTAAAACTTCTACAAACATTACAAACTCAGGCTGTCAGTCCACGTGATTAAAATTTCTATAGGAAAGTTATTAAGGTTTTCTTTGCAAATGTAAAATTTTTCAATGATAATTGGTAAGAAGTAGTAGGTAGTATCGCATTGCAGTATGTACGTAAACAAAACCGACCTCATCTAGTTTTAAATCATGATATATTTTTTACGTGTAAAAGTGTTTTTTTAAACCTGACAAAATAAATCATAATTATACCTTTTAAAGCAGGTAGGTGAACTTCGAAAATTTCTTTTTCAGGTGAATAAATATCATTCCGTTACATACAATGCGTTCTTCATAATATCCTGTGATTGCTACAATGCTAAATCAGTCCTTCTGCCTCTATCTAAGAACTGTTTAATCGTTCGTCCAATGGCCAGCCAAACAAGACAAACGTTCGCCTGTCGAGATCGCCGCATCGATACACTTTGTCCCATCCCCATTACAAGATGTTAGAAGTTTTATAGATAAGCCTTCGTTATTTATATGGTGTTTGGGTACTATAAGTAGCTGATTAACGTTTTTGTCTTTTGGTAATGTAGTGATGTGAGTAAATGGGCATGAAATATTCTTTGGGACGCAATTATTTTTTCCAGTCGTTTTGAATTACAAACTTACAAGCGGTACAAGGCATTTCCTTTACCAAAACCATTTTATCGTGCCCCAGAGTAAATCTTGATGCTGATTGCTTTCCTAAATTGTGCAGGGCTTAAATCTAAAGTGACCTATAATAGCAATGTAATTACAATTTAATCAGAATTCCAAAATTGCCCAGTAAAAAAAAATAAGTATAGCAGATACTGTAATATTTCTGTTTAATAGTTATTGATAGACTTACTTACAAAGCTCAAGTAGTGCTTAAAGATTTCTCCTCTTTGCAGGAGTCAACAAAAAAAAAGAACTTAATAATAATCGTGCATCTAAAATCTAAGTTCAGCCAGCAGTCTTCCCATCTCAACCCGAACTCAACCCCTGATTAGAGGCCGTGATTGATGAGAGAGCGTCACGCCACGCGACGAATGGATGATCGATCGCTCGGCATCTGCGACCTGACGTACCTCATTGTATCTCTATAAAGTTTGCCTACCTAACCTAAACACGGTGTAAGGAACATCGACGCGCCTACTGTTGTCATGGTAACAGTTTCCACTTACACCCTGTGTTTCAAATTATTCCCGGAAAAGGTAAAAAAAGGAGTAACGAGAACGGAACGTTCAACGGAAAATTCATTTTGTAATAGTTAACCCTTGCGTGTCGTTAAAGGTCACGACAACATTATTTTAGGAGGTTGAGCTTCAACTTACAACATAAAACTCCTGGATTATCATTCTTATAATAAATCTGTTTGGGTACATCGTTTTTTTGTTTTGCTGAAAGCCTGTATAAGTGACAGTGCCTAGACGTAAGCTTGGTGGATCCAGGGCATTTTGCCTCTTTACCAACCTTAGGCCGCGTCCGTAAAGATGCTAAATGCCGTGGATCCACCAAGCTTACGTCTAGGCACTGTCACTTATACAGGCTTTCAGCAAAACAAAAAACAAAAAAAAAGCCGCGTCCGTAGAGTAACTCAATTTCAAAATATATTGTTTCACATAAACCTATATGAGCACTAATGAAACGTCAGAAGCTAGGTGCACGGTTCCAATTGGTAGATTCCTATAGAGAAGAGCCGGCAAAAAACTCCACGGTTACTCTTATAATGACTTGTACAATGTTGTCAAATTACAGTGTTAATAAGTATGGGAGGACAGTGTAGGCCTGTCAACAAGTACCAGGTACTTAAAAAGTAGAAAATTGTCAGCAAATCTACAGTCTACAAGGCCTACAACGTTCTCACATTCACATAATTTAATAAAATCTAATAATAGAAATAAAAATAAAAATATTGTTGGTCTAGTGATCGCAAACGCTACTGCTGAGCGTGAGGTTCTGGGTTCGATTCCCAGTTCGGGCAAAGTGTTATTGGGTTTTTCTATCTAGAATTTCTCAGTAGTAGCCCGAAGTCTGGATATTCATGGGACTTATTCTTCTATCTTTATTGCATGGGACTTAAAAACATAACTGACGAAATGTGGGTGTACTATAGGTACACCTCTGCCTAACCCTTCTGGGATTACAGGCAAAATCAAAATCAAAATCAAAATATTTTATTTCACATAGACCTACATGGGCACTTATGAAACGTCAGATTCTAGGTGCACGGTTCCAATTGGTCGTTTCCCATGGAGAAGAGCCGGCAAGAAACTCCATGGTTACTCTTTTAAAAATATGTCTTTTACAATGTTTTCCAATTACAGTGTTAAGAGGTATGGGAGGACAGTGTAGGCCTGTCAACAAGTACCATATGATAAACAAATAGACAATTGTCTATAAATTTATAATCCACAGGGCCTACGACGTTCTCACATTTACAAAATATAAAATAATCTAATAAAGTAAAATCAAAACCTAATTAAAAATTGTAGGTATATAATGTCAAATAATGAAAGAGTTATGTCAGAGATATGTAAAAGTCCATATCTAATTATAAAAAATAAAAATTAAACACCATTATGTGGGAGCAGTTATTAGCAATTTACATAGTGATGCCATTTATGAGGTACCAGGGAAGCCACATGTGCAGAAGGAATTATTGCCAAACTTTCTTGTCTTCGACGTAGTCTTTAATCTTATAGTACGCTTTTTTGATAAGGACACGTTTAATGTGGGCTTTGAACTTTCCATCGCTAAGTTCTGTAACCGACTTTGGCAACTTATTATAAAAGCGGATACTGTTTATCAGAAATGATTTGCTTGTTTTAGTTAATCTAAATTTGGGTATAACAATTTCATTTTTACTACGTGTATTTATATTATGGAAATCGCTTCTTATTTTAAAAAGTTCTAAGTTTTTGCGAACATACAAAATACTTTCTAAGATATAAAGGGAAGGCAGAGTGAGTATATCAATTTCTTTGAATTTGTTTCTAAGAGACTCGCGAGGACCCATTTCATAGATCGCGCGGATTGCCCTCTTTTGTAAAATGAAAATTGAATCTACGTCAGCTGCTGATCCCCACAGCAGAACGCCATAAGACATAATACTGCGGAAATAAGCAAAGTATACCAACCTAGCTGTGGCTATATCGGTCAACTGCCTTATTTTTCTTACTGCATACGCAGCTGAACTTAATTTACCTGAAAGAGCTCTAATGTGAGTGCCCCATTGCAATTTAGAATCTAAAGTAATTCCTAGAAATACAGTTTCCGTAATAGCATCTACTTTCTTGCCATCAAGTTTTAAATTTAAACCCACTTGGGGTACATTTGGTAATGAGAACTTAAGACATTTAGTTTTGTTCGCATTGAGTAAAAGATTATTAGCTGCAAACCATTTCGAAAGAATAGCCAGACTATCATTCACATGTAAGACATCCGTATCTTTTCTATCTATTTTAAAAATAAGAGAAGTATCATCAGCGAATAAAATTATATCTGATAAGTTAGCCATCATGTAAGGAAGGTCATTAATATAAACTAGAAATAAGAAAGGGCCGAGAATTGAACCTTGAGGCACTCCCATCTTAACTAAGGACCCCGAGGACGTCGCCCCGTTAACGTTCACTTTCTGTTGCCTGTTTGATAGATAGGAAAGAACAAGATTAGCGGCTTGTCCACGAATTCCGTAGTGGTGTAATTTACAGATCAGTGTATTGTGGTCAACGCAGTCAAACGCTTTTGAGAGGTCACAGAAAATGCCAATTGCATCCTGGGACTTCTCCCAGGATTCCAAAATGTGACTGATGAGTAACACTCCCGCATCAGTCGTCGACCTACCTTTCGTGAAACCGAACTGGCGACTATGTAAAATACCATTTGAATTAAAATGTGACAACATCTGGTCTAGCATGATTTTTTCACAGATTTTACTCAATGCTGGTAGCACTGATATAGGTCTATAATTAGAGGGATCACTCTTACTACCCGATTTGAAAATTGGTACTACTTTACTATGTTTCATTAAATCAGGAAACGTACCGCTGTCTAAACATTGATTAAATATGCCTGTTAGGACAGGGGCAATTGTGTCAATAATATCTCCAAGAACCTTAACGGAAATCCCCCATAAGTCTACAGTGTTTTTTATGTTAATACTTTTGAACGCTTTTTTAATTGTGACAATAGAAATAGGCTTGAATTTAAAACTAGGAATGTCCTTACTGAAGTTTTCTTTGAGTAAAGATTCAGCTAACACAGATGATGAGGGAAGAGATTTCGTAACCTCAATTGGGATGTTGGTGAAGAAATTTTCTAGTGACTCAGCAACTTTCAACTTATCTGAAATGGTTTCATTATCAATTTTTAACGACAAGTCATTCTGATCTCGCTGTTTTTTGTTTCCAGCCTCTTTGTTAATTACCTGCCACACAGCTTTTATTTTATTATGGGAAATACCAATTTTGTTACTTATTAATTTAGACTTAGCTTGAGCGCAGACTCTTTTGAATATTTTAGAATAATTTCTTACATAATCATGAAGAGTTAGATCAGACGTCAATGATTTCTCGTGATACAACCTATATAAAATATCTCTGCTTTTTCTAATGCCAGCAGTGGCCCATTCACTAAATTTTGGTTTAGTATTGATAGTAACTTTTTTTACAGGACATGCTTTATTGAATTCTTGGCATACTGTAGAAAATAGGGTACCATAGTTTAAATTGGGGTCTTGTGAATCAAAACTGGCTGTTGAAAGATTGATATTAAGATTATTATTAAACATTTTCAACTTATTCTTAGTAAGAGGTCTTATTTCAATGGTTTTATTTGAGTTTAACTTTTTATCTAAGTCAAATGATATAAGTTGACCAGTATGGTCTGACCTGATGCCACTAATTAAGGTGGAGTCTTTTATTTTACAGTTGGTAAATACATTGTCTATGCATGAAGCCGAGGTTGCTGTTATTCTAGTTGCTTCATTAAATATACATTTTAAATTGAATGATTTAAACAATGAGATTAACTTACATTTTTCGGGTGAATTAACTAGCAGATCAACATTTAGATCACCACAAACAAAAACTAATTTATTATCTTTAAAAAGTTTACTTAGTATTCCTTCCATAATGATCAAAAATGATGACAAGTTAGGCGTGATGTTATGTGTCTTCTTTTTCCATACTTCTTGATAATGACAAAAGTATTATTGTGACTCGTACCAGACCACGCAGTACGTAGTGTGATACTCAGTACGAGTATCACAAACTAAACTAAACACACAACGCCGTAGATACAACCGATTTTGACACCAGGTAGTGCTATTCTATAACCATCTCACGGTAAAAACTTAGGTGAAGTCTGCGTGGAATGAGTTGTCAGTGCCACTGATGCTAGGGATTGTCCAAGACGGGATGACACTGACAGCTCACTCCACGCTAGTCTTCACGGTGAGATTTTTGCAGAATTGACATGCTGGTCTGATAAGTCATCTTCTGCCTAGCGTTTTCTTAAGTATTGGGGTCGGCTTCCAATCTTACCGGATGCAGCTGAGTACCAATATTTAACATGGAGCGACTGATCTGACCGCCACAGCCCAGCTAGGTACTGGGTAATACAATACGAGATTGGTTGTTAGACTTTCGGGCTTCTGTCAACCCGTAACGACTGACAAAGATTTACGACTGAGGACTTAACGTGCTTTCCGAGGCACGGAAGGGTCTTGGTATGTGAAGCAGGTAACCCATCCACGAACCATCTGCGGCACTTGTAGCTGTAACTGATCGATCGATCTGTACTGCTGGCATTACTTAGACACAGTTCCCGCACCTGTCTGATGAATGCGGTAATTATATCATTCTATTTATTATTTTTCATAATTATTCATTTAACTATATAAGTTCTCTTCACTTACCAAGTTAACATAGTCATTAGAGACCAATAAGCTTATTACAATACAATCAATACTAACATTCACCACTGCCTGTAATTGTATTTGGCAACTCAATCTATTTGGATAGATGGTTTAATTATGCACTAATCACGAAGTTAAATTATGGTGATTTTACATCACGCTTTATCTATCTTCTAGCTGTCTATTATATAGCTTCTAACTATATATCTATCCATAAATCTGTATATGTATATATATATATATATATAATAAATATGTAGACGAAACGTTTCTGAACATTGAAATATAAAAAAGTTGGGGTGCTAAAGGATAACCAATAGTTGCCATTTCTATCATTTTAGGAATATTTGTCTGTTTGGATGTGAGAGATTTGTTAGTACAGGTATCACGTAAAAAGTACGAAACTAATATGGTTAACTATTACACTCAAATATTGTGTATAACTCGGAGTAATTATTAGTTTTTGTTTCATCGCAATCATAATAACTTTTCATTCCATAATGTACATACACGTAACGAAATCTATTGACGCGAAATTGTAATAACGAATATAAGTGTTATGTGATAACCATAAATCAAGTTAATAAAAACACTTCATAAAGGTAACATCAGTCTTATTAAAAAAAAAAAATTATATATATATTACTATGTTATAAAAATCGCTTTCATTGGTGGTTGGTTAGTGGCGATAAAAGCATTTCAAATAAAAAGTGGTGATGATAATAATCTATGTGGTATTCTAAGTAATAAAGTATGCAATGTCAGATAACTATTTATTAAATCGAATCATAACAAAATTCTTTAAAAAAATTCGTGTTCGTATTGTTGTTGTGTGTATCTGTAATCTTCCACGGTACACCCCTCTCCGACACATAATACAATTGAGATGACCTTTCATTACAACTATCTGATCGATATAACACCACTGATTTTATGGTCAAATCACTTCAACGGCTGATTAAGCCCGATGTGTCCATTCATGTGTTTTAATTAAGCTCCATTGTATCAATAATTACTAACTTCGGCAGTAGATTACAATATTTAGGATAATTTAGTATTATGATAAGTGAGTAAATGCTAATTTCAGAGACAAGAGACTGCCTCGTTGGGCCAAACACACAATTTCATATTGATAAGTGATTTTTGTAGGGCAAGTGTTACCACAAATAATGTAGGTATGTGTTACAAAGTTACAGTGTGTGTGTGTGTGTGTGTGTATGTGTGTTACAGTCAGTGTTAGTCTCTTTATTCACAAATTCACTGTAGCAGTCTGGTGAATGGATTCGTGACTAGCAATACCCTAAGCCCCTACGAGTGTGTTTATTTCAAAATTATATGAAAAAATCTTACGATATTATAAGCAATTTTATTTTAGTTTTCTGTAAACTAAAATTATGCTCGTGTCGGCCGCTCCTCCGTCCCGCAGTCCGTCGAGTGGGAGCTCGCAGCAGCCTCTCCATCAGCCCGCAGCCCGTTGCGAGGGAGCTCGCGTCGGTTGGTGTTTCTTCAGGAGGCGGCGTCTCACGCCACGTTATTTGACGTGAGGACCTTGTATTTCTCAAAGACGTCTCGAACTGGCAGACTCAAGCGGGAGGGTCGGAGGTGATCGGGAGAGTTCGAACACCTTCATGCACACAAGATAAAATGAAATTCACTGAGTTTAGCTTTTGAAATATTTATATTTAAAGAGCTTTTAGAAAAACATAGACACAGTAAGAACAAGTACGAAAAGAAAGAAGCCAACAGAGCGAGCCAGAAGGGCGAGTCAAAAGAACGAGTCAAAAGACGGAATCAAAAGAACCTGGTGAAAAGTAACGGTTGCCTTATATAGCCCCTGGCCGATGGTTCTAGAAGTGACTTTTTTAGTTTTCAATCCAAATACTTCTTAATTGGTTATCGGCCAGGAACAATAAAGATGGCTTACCGTGAGAACCTGGCTTAACACTAGTTTTACGATAACTTTACAATAAAATAGACGACCTCTTAGCTCTATACCTTAGGAAAAGAAAAACTGACAGATGACAATGTTAGATACAAAATGTCACAACATTCAATAAAAGGAAAAAAATATGAGATCACATGAAATGAGATAAATGGATGTGGAAAATAGACAGAGGTAGCTAAAGGTTTGCTTTTCAGCAGTACAACAATATCAGATAAACCGATGTAAGTTAAATGAGTGTCATACAATTTTCATAAAGACTTTAGTATCTACAGAATCATAGAAAGAATTGCTGTGCACAACAGCTCCTCAGGTGTTAAATACATAAATAGATAATAAGATGTTTTTGGTGTAACCAAAATACCACACACTTTAAGTTCAATAAGATGACTATTGGATCTTTAAAATAGGCATCTTATGCCTATAATAGAGAAAATAAGTACGTCAACTTCTCAATTTATTTTGTAAAATCAACGCACGAATTAAATTATCTACAAACCATTATTTCGCGGGCATCGGTGTGAGTTACAGGTTTACCTAGTTTTTTATTCAGTCATACTTATATTGTAAAGTGTAACTGTTTTATGTCCCAACAAAGTAAAATAAAATAAATGTCCTTTTTAAATAAAATTTTATTGGTATAGCAGTGATTTTTTCAATACTTAGATAACTTTTATCTGAAGAATAAATCTGACAGTTTAACACATTTTCTATTAAAAACTGTCAAGCCACAGTATTTATTTCTAATCGTCGCATAAAATCCCTGAAGACGTGTACTGCTGCCAGTGGGCGCAGGGCCAGGTATAGCTCTAATATCTATTCAGGCGTATGTTTTCATTAAGCCGAACGTTAATTAATTATGAGGCTTAAAATCCATTTGCATTTGTAATAGTAGGGGCCTACACTTTGATTGCAATTGAACAACAACTATTTAATTTGAATAGATGAATGATTATTGGGTGAATTAGTTACATGTTTGGTTAAATTACGGTTGTTGAGGTTTTTGATTAGTAGATAGGTGTTAATTTAAATAACTTTTTAAATCTGATTTTATAATATTTGGGTTATAAGCTCTTTATACTTTCCGTCATGAAGTCCTTTCAGGGACACGACCTTCAATGATGAAGTGCGCGAACAGGAAGAAGGAACTTCTACTTTGGTGTAGGTATCGGCATCGGCTGAACGGATTTGGATGAAATGTGGCACACAGAGAGTTTATATCCTGGAGTAACATAAAGGTTAGTTTTAATCTCGGTAGTACGTTCCCGTGGGATTTTTACCGCCGTCCAAGCGGGTGAAGACGTGGGCATAAGTTAGTATAAGTTAATATTTTAGCCAGTCCGGATTAGTAGCAATGCTGACCGCCCACTCCCCCTGTCGGGTGTACCGCATCGTCACTCATGGACAGTCATGTAAGCTACATAAACTCACACCTGTAATCCCATACGGGTTAGGCAGAGGTGTACCTATTGTACACCCACATTTCGCCAGTTATGTTTAAGTCCCATGTTATTGGAGGCGAGCCTATTGCCATCAACTGGGCACGAATCCAGACTCCGGGCTGCTGCTAAGAAATTCTAGATAGAAAAACCCAATAACACATAGCCCGACCTGGGAATCGAAACCAGGACCTCATGCTCAGCAGTAGTTCTTGCGACCACTAGACCAATGAGGCATTCATGCAAGCTATTTCATTTTATTTATTGCATGTCTCGAAACATTGAAGATCTATGCGAATACGTCATTCAGAGAAACTCATAAAAATGCGTAAATGCGATTACTGTAAATGATTGACGTATATAATTAGACAATAAGCACTAATTTCAAGAGTAAGGGCTTGTATAAGACCGAGGTGCACATTTTTGCAAAACCTTTAAGTAACCAACAGCAATCATGTTCATGTTTAATTTTTTTTGAACAATTGCCAATTCTGTCTTTTTTCGCCATTGTCGCCTCAATTTTTTTTACGTTGGAATCTTTGCCAATTTATTAGCTTCACATTAATACATTAATTAATATGCTCCACGGAATCTACTGACCACAAAGCAAATACAAGAAAATATTTCCTGAACATAAGAAACCAACCGACACCACTTTATATTCAAATATGTAACACTATCTACATGAAACTGAACTCCATAAGGTATTACTAATATACTTGTCTTTACTGGAACGCATAGCATACCCAGCTTTTATGTCATAGATATAAAATTGATGTTCATACGTGGATACTATATCAGTGAAGTTAATACCTATAAATATTCAGCAAGGTAGTAACTTTGTTGACCCCTACTAGTCATATAGGTCCGTGCATATTTTCTTTACCTACAAGCATTGTCGATGCGTTTATGGGAAAGTTGAAATGCGGGAATCGTATTTCAATGCGGGCGAGTATTTATATGAAAGCGTCTAGCTACGTCCAATCGAAAAGACAACCATGAATAACATTACACTTACCAATTAAACAGCCATGTTTTCAAGGTTCTTACGCTAGCAGCTAGCAGATGGAAACATGTTTACAGCGGAAGCGGACATGTATTGCGGATTCCATTTATTATTTAGCGGGTTTTATATTTGTATCTATAGCAGAATTTTATCACGCGGCACACGTGTATCAAAAGGGATTTATTCCACCATACCACAATAATATTTGCAGGATGAGGCATGAGCGGTCAAAAAGAATTGATTATATGATCTAACGAACGAACGTACCCGGGAAACTTCCTTCGGTGTCATGAACTGTTTACGGCGAGTATGTGCCACCAAAACTCACTCTCCGACTGATTTAGCATGCATCGGCGCAAACAAGCATGTTTAAAAAGATACTGACATATTGCTTGATAAGTGTTATTCAATTATAGTTTTTTTTTAATATGTGTCGGTTGACTAAATACAACGGTCGGTTTAAATTCTATATTTTTTTTTTGACAATTTTAATTTGATTGATTAGTTTATTTTTATTATTAAAAAAGTTATTTTCAATGTTTCATGCATTATTTTAAATAGATTGTACAGGGAACACAAAGTTCTATAAACACCTTTATTTTATGTGCCTTATTTTTAAGCAAATAATTTATTTTGATTATATGATTAAGCTCTACGTTGGAGTACTAAGTCTCGATAAATTCATATTTCATTGTGTAGTATTGGCACGTTTAATGTCAATACTATACCTACACATCAATGATATTGAATTCCATCAAAGTCAAAGGATTTATTTCAAATAAGCACATAAAAGGCGCTTTTGAACGTCAACATTTACATTAAAATATAATTGATTCTAGGCGCCCTTTCCAAAAGGTAGTTTCGTATGGAGAAGTAGAATGTGAAAGAAACTCCGCCACTACTCTTTTTACAATGTTTTAAAAACATTAATTATATTTTTATATATGAAGACGATGAACCAAGAATAAAAGTACTGTATCACAACTTTACAAACATTGTAAAAGTATATGATTAGGAGTAAGTCAGTGTGTGGGTTAAGTAATAATAACAAATTAAAAACCTAAACTAATTAAAGTGTTTAACTTTAATTATTTTTAAGGTAATTCCTGCTGTATCAGTCCTATGCAAAGTGTTCAGAAGGAAAATATTTTCAGTTGCAATTCAATATAACGCCATATTTAATATCACCTTAGTTTAAGCTGAATACATGTCATAGTTGCTTTTACAATGTACGAGAAAATTGCTTTAAACGCCGGCATTAATACACCTAATTAATTTACCAGAAATTACTATCGTCATATGCGGTCTAATCATTGATCACCTTCTAAGTAACTGCCAAAGTGTGACGTTGAATTCACCTCATTGCAAGTATCTTTATTAGTCTTAATCCAACTATTTTATGGTCTACTTGAATGAACTGAATACCAGTATTTGTGATACCCCTTTACAAAGAATGTTCAGATAAAAACAATATAAATAACTGATGTTTTTCATATCACATTATTAACTTTATTAAAACCGATTGACTTTTAATCCCGAATACAGTACCTACAAAGCTGATAGCCTAATTAGTTACCTTACAATGCGATGATTGATAAAATAAGCAGCTTTTACGAAAATCCCAACAAAAAATGAAATGTTAAGATGCACTTTATAATGATGCACTGAATATTAACAACGGGCATGAGGAGTGTAATGGATTATTCTGCCAAAAAACGTTTTCGTTATCTTCGTGATTAGTGACGAGTTATTTAAATTTAAGGCTTCTTATTTAATGGGTTGTACTTTTTTTATTATTATGAGGGTATTACGAAAAGTTTAAAAGTACTGTAAATAGGAATGTGCCTAAACTATGTTAAACTGTGTGCTATTGCTAGCTGCTGCAAATCTTTATTTCATTTACTGTTTATTTTACCCGCAAAACCATGAAATCAAAATCCTCTTCTTATTTTTTTTTATACCTACCTGTCTAGAATGATTTTATTTAACGGGTAGTTCATTGACGTTCAAACGATATTGTTTTTTTTGTCATAATACCAAATCTCTCGTTTCATTCATGTTTTATCAAAAAAAAAAAAACAACCAAATTTATATATTGCTAGCGTAACGAACAAAATGTCGAGATATCTGTACACGTAAGCCCTCCGCGATAAGTTCTCTGAATGACAGTAAAAACGAATGAAAATCCGTTGCGTAGTTTATGAGGACAACGAGGTCATACAGATACACGAAAAGCGACTTTAATTTATAATGGTGTATAGATAAAGATTTTTGTGTATATTCTCCTGTACTGTATCATTACACTCCCCCATTGTGGTTATTCTGATCACCCCAAACAAATGCCTCATTAAAATATATGATTGATATCGAAATTACAGCTGGGGCGATGGCTTGCGGCTACTGACCCCACGATAATAGCTGGGTTGAATGATGTCTGATTCGAGCAGTCAAACCCTATTGATGTTTTGTGCGTCTTGTAGGTAAGGAATATAATTGTAGGGAGCACGAAATAATGTTCCTACTTTGAGTTGGTGTTTCATAAGCGCCCTCAGGCTTGATAAAGCGCAACACATCTTACACCCTTTCAGCTTTTTCTACATAAATAAAAATTAAAATACTGTTCGTTGGTAAGCGCTTCACTTGAAGACGGCTGTAGTGATATTCTGTAACCATCTCAGCATGAAAACTTAACTGTCACTACCACTGATGCTAGGGATTGACCAAGACAGGATGACACTGACAGCTCACTCCACGCAAGACTTCACGTTGAGATATTTACAGAATCGACATGCTAGTCCTATTTGATTATTTTTAAATAGGTCAGATAAGCAGTCGCTCTATGAAAAATGCCATTCAAAGGTAAGACTGGAACCAACACGAACGTAGTTAAGAAAAGGCTAGGCAGATGATGATGATGACGATGCTGATTTTTGTAAAAGTCCGCGAAGATTATAGGGAAAGAAAAATTGATTCCAAGGTCTTCACGCCGAACTTGTCTGCCTTGGTCTTTATGAACTGGCGAAACCACAGACATATAAAGAGTAGCAGACCAAACATATATTTATCTGAATGGACATGATTCTTTATACTTTACTTGCTAAGCGACAAGTCGTAAATAGTATCTCGTTCTGTCACCTGTTCTTACACTGACTCACACATAGACAAAATTTGAGGCGTAGCTTGTCTTTCCTGCGCCGCCATATTGATAAGCAACATCATCTGCAATTTATGAATGAACGAGTGCACAGTGGTCTAAAAAATTATCCTAATAAATAAGTTATTCCAAAACAAGAAAATTAAAAAATATTAATTAAATTCGTTATTTTACTCCAAAATTCCATATATATTCATAAACTAGCTTTTCGGCATACCAACACCATGACTCTAGGTCACCAAGCTGGGCATGCGGGTTAAAGACTGCAGGGCCAGTTCTTCTTATATATGCCGTCAAGCCGATCTTCAAAAGGAGGAGAGTGAACTGCTGCCAATTGTCCTCTTAAAATACTCCCTTAGTCGCCTTTTACAATAACTACCGTAATATATGGGTGGTTATTCGTTAAGACTTTATTGATAACTACTCTACACTTCTTATAACCAAAGACATAGATTTTCGCGGATTTTCAGTAAGTATATCGGTGGCAACCAGCCTCAATCCGGTCCAGCATAGACAACATTCCATATGTGTACGCAATTTTTTATCGAATTTTTGGTCTGCTACTCCTTAAATGTCTGTGGGCGAAACGCAAAGTTATCCATTCCACAAAGTCAGGGATCCATCAATGCAAATATTTTGGGATGGAACATAGGCTTCCTTAAAGCAAAAATTCAAATGTAGCAAAACGGGCCCAAGAGAAAATAAACAGTTGCCCGAAAAATTGGAAAATTCCGGAAATACTCGAATAGGTTTTTTCGATGTGATTTTTGTCAGAGTTATTGAAATTTGGAACGGACGTCTGCGCCTCTGTCGTGTCAGCTAGTTGAAAATAAAAACTACCGCCATCATGTATTGGAATGGACAGCAGCCAGAGCTTCATCAGCGATCTGGATGTACATGTATTATAGTTATGATAATATGAATTCATAAGTTGAATTAAACCACCATTATAACCTCAATCCAATGGACATTGGTTACAGACAGAAGAAAGGTACGAAACACCTGATTAATTTGTCATATTCATTATAAACTTGATAAATTACTGAAATAGACATAACCAAAATACACCAAAATATATGGTTAAAGAATCTTTATGAACACAAAATAAATTTACTACAAATTTCACTTATTGAGAAATATTGTAACTATTTAATAATGATGATATTAGTCAGCAGAGCTAGTATGACACGTGTTAAATACGGATCCCTAATGCATATCTCCGACGCTGCAATTCCTTCAATTTACGCCGAGTGCATAAAAACTGCATCGATGACATCCGTCCAGCCACGAGCCGCCGACGCAGCGAAATTCGACATTAGCAATTAGTTATTTTTGATACATATTTTTGTCATTCCATATTCTAGCATCGAATAGGTTTCACCAATTTAATTGTAGTAATTTCCTTTAAAATAAATTAGTTTTAAAATAACTTTGGTTTTTTTTCGATCCTCCGTCTGCAGTTTACATAATTGGCGCAGTCGGTAGGATACTCGCGGGCCGGTTCGCGAATCGCGTTAGAATCACTTCACATCGATAATCACGATCGCGAGTCACCCGGGTGGCTATCAAGTCACGGTACGAGTATCCTGAATCTACAGTAAAGCTGCGGAGCCGGGTGGAGAATCCAGACTTCGATTCACGGAGAAGAACCAGAGATGAAATATATGTGAGTACACCAGAATCTTTCTCGTGTTGCTTCCCATCTATCCCTAGTTACTTTTATGTCCAAGA
The DNA here is from genome assembly GCA_963555695.1 of Dasypolia templi. Classification (NCBI taxonomy): domain Eukaryota; kingdom Metazoa; phylum Arthropoda; class Insecta; order Lepidoptera; family Noctuidae; genus Dasypolia; species Dasypolia templi. The sequence goes on along the minus strand of OY743146.1, from coordinate 3,889,583 downwards.
TTTTCCATCGCGAGAAATCTTATACCCGGGAACCTGCATCGCGACAGGCGCGCCGACACATAGTAGATATTAATAGAGACTTAGATAGTGAATTACATTTTAACTTAAGTAGTTTGTTTGAACCTAAAATGCCGTACGATCCCGACGTAATCTTTAAGGCCTTACGCCTTGTGCCCGATTTCGACGGAAACCCCAACGTATTGACCAGGTTTATTAACATCTGTGACCGGATAGTATCTCAGTATGCAAGCCCCGAGCTAGGAAGTGAGCTAGGAAATCTGTGTCTCTTAAATGGCATTCTAAACAAGATCACAGGGCCTGCCGCATCTACTATCAACTCGAACGGCATTCCCGAAACTTGGGCAGGTATTAGATCAGCTCTAATTAATAACTTTTCGGACCAGAGAGACGAAACGGCTTTGTACAATGACCTCTCGTTGGCTACGCAAGGTAATCGAACCCCTCAGGAATTCTACGATCAGTGCCAAACCTTGTTTAGTACTATAATGACATTTGTGACGTTACACGAGACCTTACAGACGACTATTGAGGCTAAACGGACGCTTTATAAGAAAGTTACCATGCAGGCTTTTGTACGTGGACTAAAAGAACCCTTAGGCTCACGTATACGATGCATGCGGCCAGAAACTATAGAGAAAGCTCTGGAGTTCGTGCAGGAAGAATTAAATATTATATACCTGCAGCAACGTCATGATGTTTCAAAGACTCAAACTGCTCAGAGCGCACCTAAAATGTATAAACCTCCTCTTATGCCTGCTTTGCCGTTTAACCCATTAAATATTCCGCGACCCCCAGTACCTAACTGGCCTACTCCCGTAGGACAGCGTGGATATCAACCTCAGCCTCAGGCCTTCAAGTTCAACATGCCAGGCAACCAATATCAAAATCGTATGCCTACTCGAACACAACAAATGTTCCGTGCACCATTACCAAACTATCACCCTCAAAGTAACGTTTTTAAATTTCCATCCAGGAATAATCCACCACAAAATTCGGGTCCGAAACCCATGAGCGGCGTTCAACATTTCAGTCCGAAACCATTACCCATGACGCACGATTGGCAAAGAAACGGGAACCCATCACCGAATTATTTTAAGACGCGCGAGTTAAATCTTAATGAACTCGCTTTGCCTGATAGTTCCTATTATTCTGCTGACTACTACTATGAACCAGGATATGATTACTACACAGACTGGAATGGCTCTTACAATTTTTATGACTATGACTATAACACTAATACGACTGACTGTAATGCGACTTGTGATAATCAGGTAACAGGAGAAACAGAGCCACAACCAGGCCCTAGCCGTGCTAACCAGAATCAGGATTTTCAGTCGGACCAGACATCCATAGAGCAAAAATAGACCTCAATTTACAGACTCAAAGACAGTTACCTTACATAGAAATTTCTAGCCCTCCTTTAAAATTTTTAATTGACACTGGCGCTAACCAGTCCTTTATTAGCCCCGAGGCTGTACAAAAGTTTTTTCATGATTATCCCCTCAACTATGACCCTTTCGAAGTTACAAATGTTCACGGTGTCAGTAAAAATGATAACTCCATAACTCTACCGTGTTTTAATGAATTCAACGAGGCCGATAGTATAAAATTATTCGTATACCGTTTTCACAATTACTTTGATGGCCTTATAGGATTAGACTTATTATCCAAATGGGAGGCTAAAATAGACTTAAAAGATTTTCAATTAGTAACGCGAACTGCTACAAATCCAATTAAAGTATATAATTCACGCAACATCAACTTGTATGAGGATATTATCCCTGCCAAAAGTACTAAATTAGTAAGACTACCTATTAATGCCCCGGATGGCGATGTTTTAGTAAGCGAACAAGTTTTTTGTAATTGTATTATCCATGAGTGCCTTACCACTGTAGCTAATAGTCGTGGATATGTGGAGTTAGAGAATCCAACTCCCAATGACGTAATTTTTTCATTAGATCAGCCAACTTGTGCAGAACTGTTCAATGCTGAGTGCATGCAAGTAAAACAATCGAATCGCGTAGATGACGTATTATCGCGTTTGCGCACGGACCACCTTAATGAAGAGGAAAAAGCTAATCTTTTAACACTTTGCTCTCGCTATGCGGATGTATTTTACATTGACGGGGAACCATTGACTTTCACTAACAAAATAAAACATCGCATAAGAACAACAGATGAAATTCCCGCATATACTAAAAGCTATCGATACCCTTACGTCCATCGGGATGAGGTTAGGGACCAAATTTCAAAAATGCTACAGCAAGGTATAATAAGACCTTCCGATTCTGCATGGAGCTCGCCCATTTGGGTCGTGCCAAAAAAAATTGACGCTTCCGGAAAACAGAAATGGCGTCTCGTAGTTGATTTTCGCAAGTTGAACGAAAAAACCATTGACGACAAATACCCCATACCTAATATCAGTGACGTCCTTGACAAATTAGGAAAGTGCCAATACTTTACGACTTTAGATTTGGCAAGTGGCTTCTACCAAGTGGAGATGGACCCTCAGGACATATCAAAAACCGCATTTAATGTGGAACACGGGCATTTTGAATTCCTTCGAATGCCCATGGGACTAAAAAATTCACCGTCCACCTTTCAACGAGTTATGGACAATGTTCTAAGAGGCCTTCAAAATAGCATATGCCTCGTATATCTCGACGATATCATCGTCTATAGTACCTCTCTTCAAGAACACATGGATAATTTGGAAAAAGTTTTCCAAAGACTTAGGGAGTCCAACTTCAAAATCCAGATGGACAAGTCCGAATTTTTGAAGCTCGAAACTGCCTATCTGGGTCACATTATTAGTAGTGACGGCATAAAGCCGAACCCCGACAAAATTTCCGCAGTCCAAAAATATCCAATCCCAAAGACCCCGAAGGAAATCAAACAATTTTTAGGCCTTCTAGGTTATTACCGGAAATTTATCCCCGATTTTGCTCGCATCACCAAACCTCTTACCCTTTGCCTAAAGAAAGGTAGTAAAATCACTCTTAGCCCTGAATATGTCAACGCATTTGAAACTTGTAAGACCTTATTAACTAATGACCCTATCCTGCAATACCCAGACCTCAAAAAGGAATTTAACCTCACGACGGACGCTTCAAATGTCGCTATTGGAGCAGTGTTGTCTCAGGGACCAATAGGTTCTGACAAACCCGTCTGTTACGCATCTCGCACACTTAATGAAAGTGAGCTAAATTATAGTACCATCGAGAAAGAGTTACTTGCCATAGTCTGGGCAACAAAGTACTTTAGACCTTATCTTTTTGGTAGGAAGTTTAAGGTTCTGACTGACCACAAACCATTACAATGGATGGTGAACTTGAGAGAACCCAACTCACGACTGACCAGATGGCGACTAAGACTTAGCGAATATGACTTTACCGTAGTGTACAAGAAAGGCAAATTTAACACCAATGCTGATGCTCTCTCCCGTGTAGAAATTTATAATGAGGAGACAGATGAGATCAACTCACTGATCGAAAGTATCAAGGATCTCAGGTCAATAATTAACAACCCATCTGAGGCACCACCGCCACCGACAAACTCCTCTACGGACACCGTACATACCAGTAATGAACATCCTATATTAGAAATCCCCATTACAGATGAACCTCTCAATAAATTTCATCGACAGATTCGTTTTACCATAGTTGGTGACATAAAACGCCGTCCGACAGTAACTAAACCTTTTGAAAACCATACACGAATTGAAGTCCAAATCTCACAATCTAACCTAGAGTGCGACATTATCAATGCTATCAAAGAGTATGTCAACCCTAAGGTTAAAACGGCCATATTAATAAATCCACCGTTAGCCATGTATTCAATAGTACCAATTGTACAAGACAAATTTAGAAGTTCTTCATTTAACCTAGTATTAGCTAAAACGGAACTCGAGAATGTTAAAGAATACCTCCGACAACAAGACATTATCCGACACTATCATGACGGTAAGACGAACCACCGTGGGATAAATGAATGTAACCTAGCCCTCTCACGAAAATATTACTGGCCAAAGATGAAAGATCAAATCACCAAATTTATTAATGAGTGTACCATTTGCGGTCAAGCTAAATACGACAGAAATCCAATTAGACCTCAATTCAACATAGTGCCCCCAGCTACAAAACCACTTGAAATCATTCACATGGACCTCTTTACAGTTCAGAACGAAAAATACGTGACTTTCATTGACGTTTTCACGAAATATGGGCAAGCGTATCATTTGCGCGACGGTACCGCTATCAGTATCATACAAGCATTGCTACGTTTTTGTACTCATCATGGACTACCCATGACTATTATCACTGATAATGGCACCGAATTTACAAATCAGCTTTTCTCCGAATTTATACGTCTTCATAAGATAACTCACCACAAAATTCTACCTCATAGTCCAAATGACAATGGTAACATCGAACGATTTCATTCAACGTTATTGGAGCACATTAGAATTCTTAGACTGCAAAATAAAGACGAACCAATAGTCAATCTCATGCAATACGCCATCATAGCATATAATAGTTCTATCCATAGCTTCACTAAGTGTAGACCCTTTGACCTATTGACTGGACATTTTGACCCCAGGGACCCAATCGATATAGACCTGACAGAGCACATCTTGCAACAATATGCACAGAATCATAGACAACAGATGAAAAAGGTTTATGAAATCATTAACGAATCATCTCTTGCAAACCGTACAGCTTTAATTAATAACAGGAACAAAACCCGCGAGCCCGAGATAGAATATGCCCCACAGCAACAAGTTTTTATCAAAAACCCTTTTGCTAGTCGCCAGAAAGCGGCACCGCGTTACACGCAAGATACAGTACTCGCCGATTTGCCTATACACATATACACTTCAAAAAAACGTGGTCCTATAGCCAAATCGCGGCTGAAACGAGTTCCTAAAGCGAGCCAATTGTTACAGGATCCTGCTGCTACTGACAATCCATGCGACACACCCTCAAGAGATAAGACTTGAGACTTTAGCCGATGGACCAGGACTATTACCGTACAGATTAGGACTGACTAGACTAACCACACATTACCACTCATTCATACAGTATATACAACTAACTGACATTGAAGATAAAATAAACTCCGTACAGTTGCAACTTAAGACTTTTAGAACTAGACTTAATAACGAGACTTACATGCTTTACGAATATCAGATTGAATATCTTACTCACAAACTTAGTAAGGTACTACAACAAGTAAAATCTTTGGAACCTGTTAGAGCCAAAAGAGGTCTTGTAGATAGCCTTGGGTCAGTAGTAAAAAGTGTAACTGGCAATTTAGATTATATAGATGCCTTAAAATATGACGAGGCCATTAAAACTTTACAAAATAATGAAAATAAAATAGTCTCAGAATTCAATAACCACATCAGTCTCAGTAAAGAATGGATGTCCCAGCACAGCACTATCTTAGACCAAATAACAAAAAATCAGGAAAAAATTAATGCAACATTAGAACTACTCCTTGAGAAAAATGCTTATACCGATTATAGTTTAATAAAGTTTGCAAAGTTTGCCCAAATTTTAGGAATCATAACCAATAATGTAGAAGATTTAATGTTTGAAATTATCAGGTTAGAAAATATAATGGCTTTTATACGCGCGTCTAGCACCCACCATTCTATGATCGATATAGAAGTGTTAAGGTCTATGATAGATAGGTTAAAATCGATATACAATCAAGATCAAATCTTAAACTTAGAGTTACGAGAGTATTATAATCTAATAAAACCAGGTTCCTATTTTATTGAGAAAAGAATAGTTATAGTATACAGTTTCCCCATAGTCTCTAAAGACACCTACGATCTATACAAGCTATCCATTGTACCTAATAAGAAACAACTCGCCCTAATTCCTCCCACTCCCTACATAGCAACAAACGAGAAATCATTCGTGTACATGGAGGCTGAATGCCCGAAGTATAGCAGCATCCATCTCTGTGAAAAGAAGACAAGTCATCAGATCCGGACAAAGCCTGATTGTATCCAAGAGCTCATCATCAACCAAGGTCTAGAAGACAACTGCCAATTCACCAAGATTTCACTCTCCAAAGAAGCAGTAGAACAACTGGATGACCAACACTACGTTCTTTCATTGCCCCAGCCGACCAAAGTACAATTAGCCTGCGGCAGAAAAGACTTTAATATTTTACAAGGAAGTTACCTCGTCACCATCCCCATGGATTGCTACTTGCAAACAACGGAATTCACAATCATTAACGACAGCAACGAGATAAAAGGACAGCCACTAAAGTTATCAAAGATCCCTTATAACCAGATGAACCAAACGATTGATTCCACCCCCATCATTGGCCTCAATTCAGTAAACCTGGAAGAACTTCACAGCATCCAGAACAAAGTATTAATGGAAAGCCCTATTCAGATCGACAAGACTCAGTCAGTTGTCTTATACCATACAACCATACCATTTTACATCATTGTTCTATGCGCAGCCATACTCATCATTACGGTAATAAGTCGCAAATATAAATATTGGAACCTCAGAACAGACGACAAGAAGCAGCATAACTATGAAGATGTGACCAGCGATACCAGGAAGCGAGATGGAGTCCCAGCAATATTTTCTCTCAACATGAGCAAATAGTTGCTGATCTGCGGGTGGAGGTGTTAAATACGGATCCCTAATGCATATCTCCGACGCTGCAATTCCTTCAATTTACGCCGAGTGCATAAAAACTGCATCGATGACATCCGTCCAGCCACGAGCCGCCGACGCAGCGAAATTCGACATTAGCAATTAGTTATTTTTGATACATATTTTTGTCATTCCATATTCTAGCATCGAATAGGTTTCACCAATTTAATTGTAGTAATTTCCTTTAAAATAAATTAGTTTTAAAATAACTTTGGTTTTTTTTCGATCCTCCGTCTGCAGTTTACATAATTCACGCACAAATATTAAAAGAAGACAACAATAATTAACGTACATAGCAAGACAAGGTAGCAGAAAGATTCATGCGAAACAAAAATCAAATTTTTGTGGGTAAATTAAAAACATAAACCAGACCCGGATTAATTTTTTTGTCAATAATAACAGATTTCAACTGAGTTTTGAATATTTGTAACTTTTAGAGGTTTTTATTTCTCGTCATAGTTTGTTAAACATTTGTGCCCCTTCGTATGTAATACTTTTCTTTCCGTATTCTCGCGTGACAGATCATTTGCGCTACGGACAGGTCTTAATCCTTCTTCGGTGTTCAGTTTAAAAATTAGTTCCGAGTGTAGCCTTAAATCTTCATTTTTGTTAATGCTTGTGTTATAGTAATAAATTTGCTTTATAATCATTAATTTAGTTTCGGAGTAAATTTAATCTGTTTGTGTAAGAAAGTCTTAATGAAATAAGATTTTTATAACTTTATTTTGTATTCTTTGAATGCATTTTAGGTTAGTTTTGGCTGCGCTACCCCATATATCTATTAAATAATCTAGATGCGATCTGGCGAGGAAGTGATAGATATTCAGTCTAACCTTACACAGGAAACGTTTGACCGACTGGCTAAACGTGGTCACAAGTTAAAATGAAATAATTTTTAAATATAAAATACAAAAGTATTAGAAAAAGATATCAAGAATTAAAAGAGCTCGGGTAGGCCGCTCCTCTGGCCCGCAGTCTGCGACGAGGGAGCTCACAGTCGCGCAGGAGCTCGAATTTGAAGTAGCATGCGTCGGCCGCTCCTCCGGCCCGCTGTTTGTCGAGTTGAATCTCGCTGCAGCCTCACCATGCTCACGGTCGCGAAGCAGCTCGAGGTTGAAGCAGCTTCGCGTCGGCCACTCCTCCGGCCTGCAATATGTCGAATGGGAGCTCGTAGCAGCCTCTCCATGCTCACAGTCGTGAAGCAGCTCGAGGTTGAAGCAGCTTCGCGTCGGCCACTCCTCCGGCCTGCAGTATGTCGAGTGGGACCTCGCAGCAGCCTCTCCATCAGCCTGCAGCCCGTTGCGAGGGAGCTCGCGTCGGTTATTGTTTCTTCAGGCGGCGGCGTCTCACGCCACGTTTTTAGATCTCTCTAGTACGTGTCGAACTCCTCTCGTAAAGACCCCCTGATAACGAAGATAACGTAGATCTTATTTTGTTTATATGCGACTTCCATGTTAATCCACTGTCCAAAACTAACGCTAGGTATTTCTCTTCGATCGATTCCTTCAATTGATTACTATTAATATAAAGCTTGTGGCAGTTTTGTAATTGTTTGTTTTTTACTTTTAATATACTGTTTACCAGTAAATCATGTTGGAACCAGTCGTGTAATTTGTCTAAATCCTTTCGTGCATAGTCCATCATTTCGTTTATTGAGGAACAGTAATAAAATATACATATGATATCTGCATATAGACTACTTTCGCCATTTAAAGATACCTGGAATTTGTCATTAACATAGATTTGTCATGAACAGGTTATAGCAGGGGCCCAAAAATTGAGCCATGCGTTATACGCATGTAATAGGTTTTTTTTTTGGGTGGGAAATCATCAAATGACTTCTCCCGCTCTGGGTGGAGCGGGAGGGCGTGGCAGACTTTTACTGACTACATCCCACCCGTGTTCCTTCAATTGCCTGTGCCAGGGCCACGGTTACTCTTTCGAATTACCCGCGACCCTGAGGCGTCGGCCCTATCGGACCCCGTCATTTTGTGCTGACATCTCTTTGAGGATCCGTTGACCCGGGCCCGCTACCGGACGGTGAGCTACCCATTGCTCGCCGTCCGCAAGCCCGCGCCTACGGAGGCCGGGAATCTGCTTGCGATTCCCGACGCCCAGGGTATCTGTGGCGACTAGGGGCGTGAGGGCGCAAACCTCTCTCCCTCACGCGCTCCGCCTCCTCCTTCGCAAGCATTACTGCTTCGCAGAAATATGTGACGGCTTTCCATACCCTCTTTCTCAGTACCATCCTGCCTGGACCAGGGCCGGACGCGAGAGATCGCCGACGCCATTCGATTCCGCGAGGACACTGCGGTGCTCCGCCCAAGCTGGACAGACCTCCACCGTATGCTCCACCGTGTCCTTCGGGCGATCCACACAATGGTGACACCCGGGCGTTTTCTCTCACCTTATTTGAAACAGGAACCTCCCGAAACAGCCGTGTCCGGTGAGGACCTGTGTCAGGTGGAAGGTGACGACGCCTTGGCGCCTCTCCAACCACACCTCAAATAGGGGACTTACCGCCGCTACTGTGGCGTACACAACCGCATGTAATAGGCTGGTAATTTTTACGACTTGAAAGCGATTCGTTAGTTATGATTCCTAAATTTTGAGCGCTTGTCGGTGATTCCAATGTGTTCCAACTTTTTAGAAGGAGAGATTACTGTCTCACACGGTATCGAAGGCTGTTTTGTAACCAAAACTAACTTACTGCATGAAAAGAATACAAAATAAACTAATAAAAATCTGATTCATGCGTGCTTGTTAGATAGGGTTTTGTCTGAAATAAATTTAATTTATTCATCAAGTAAATTGCCTCTATTCCAGAGGATTTCTCTTGGTTCTGCTGCCGACTTAAAGCATACTTTCAGGGCACGGCCAATACCCGGGCTGTGTTTTCAAAGTCTCATAAATTTAATGGGCTGCGGCTTAGTTTTCATTACAGATTTTAGTATCCTAATACATTTTGTATTATCGTCCCTCTTCAAAGTACTTTTCCTCAATTTCTGTGATACCTGTAACTATGTTTTTTTTTCTCTTTCCGTGCGTTCTCGAATCTCTTGAAGAAGACTCCCTTCCGATTGAACCGTATTAGTTGATGTATGTGGGGACGGTTTCCCTTTTTAACTGTTCCAGATCATTCGAGATTGTGAGTAGGGGAGAACAAACCCTTGTTACAAACAACGCAACATTATATGAGTTGATAACAAGCTGTAATTAGACTTGCCTTGTAAATCTAAATTATTGTTATAATTACCACGTATGCATAATATAATCCGTCAAGTATAATTAAAATGGATACATGTTAAAGAGCTGTATTTTAACATAATTGACAGTTCGTATAAACCTCGTTTCAACCATTTTTAATTTAAAACCCACGTTGACGGGAAACATAATATTATTTCTTGGTAGTTCTATCAGAGTGATTTATTACGTATTTGTAATTAAATGGTGTGCTGGAAATATAATTTGATTAATAAAATAAGAAGTCTTTGAATTGCAAAAAAAAAAACGTTGATAGAACTTTAGAGTAGTTTATGCACTTTATAAAGTATTACAGAAATAGAAGAAAACAAAGAGTCTTAATTTCGAGTATAAAGAAACTAAATGTAATAAGATACCAAACATGAACAAAAAAACTACAACTCACATGACCGCTAAAATCCTCCAAATACATCCACCAAATAATTTATCAAAAAAAAAAAACCTGGAATTATGAAACAAAATCTTGCCAAAAGTATGACAGCTCTTATCTTATCTAAAAAACGGACCGATACCTTAAGCTGTCCGAACATATCAGTGGCAGAGGGGATATCATACGATTTTTCTCCTTGCCCCTCTTATTTTCTTATTATCTGGGTTGATGATTCCGTAAGGGCTTTCCGCAACTTTTTGAACGGCTCCTTAATTAAATGTCAAGATACTGAAGGTATGCGACTGAAATAGGATCAAATTAAGTAATGAAATCAATTTATCTGTTTAGTTTTATTTTATGCTCAGTTTAGTAAAAGATTAAGGGCTGATATTTCCATCTCCAGATCACATTTATACGAAGAATAAAAGTGCTGTTTTATAGATTATGTACAAAAATTACCGTCAAACCGCCAAATTTATTATTCATATAAAAAGTTATCTAACGACTGGAAAATCGTCCCTCAGTCCACGTTCGCACGGACGTGAAAATATCGTGGCGGGATGATTTCGCGCACTGTACTTTTAACTCTCGGTGTTGAGCCGAGCGTTGAAAATCTAACAGACTGCATCCCTAGCTCGTCGAAAAAATACACTGTTGGATTTTCAACTCTCAGGAACTAAGTAGAGCGTTGAAAATCCAGTGTACGATAAAATCCCGCCAAGATATTCTTACACCCGTGCAAACGGTGGGTATTTAAAATTGAATCCTCTTCATGTAGATGTTGTTGAATATGCTTGTTTTATGATATTTTTCTATTATTTTCATGTAGAAATAATATTATATGTTCAACAAACAATAACAATTAGTACGTCATTGTGAAAAAATTTTTGCTATGAGGCCAACCTTTTTATGCGATTTCACATCGGGAGAAAATCTACTGCATGTTCGCATAACTCAACAACACGTAGAGAACAGCTGTAGTTTGGTTTACTACTGAAGAGTTGGATGGCTGAGTTCACAGACATCAATCTCACGTGTGATAAATATCTACACAAATACCTAGCACAGGAATCTGTCTGTAAAACATAAACAAACATTTCCTTACTTCAGATAATACAAATCGCAAAAAAAATGTCAAAAATATTTCTCTACTTGTTTTTCAAACCGTACTCAGCTTTGCCCCGTAATGATTGGCTACTCTAGTTGCGCTCCGCCGGGTCTAATTGCCCATCAAAATATTGCCAATATCCATGTAACATGACGTAGCTATCCATATTTTGATGAATGCTTTATGATTGGTTGTGATTTTTCAGATGCATTTGGTGTTTGTTATTTTTGCGAAACTAAAAATAAATGTTCTATTATGTATTTTTCTTTTTAATCTTATCAAAGTACTCTCCACTAGCCTCTACACAAACTGCAGTTTTGGGGAAAAATCTGCAACTTCAGTCGGTGGCACATGAAGGCTACAACTACGGTGGCTTACGACTATTATACTACGTGGGACGCTCAGAAAGTTTCGCAAAAATAAAAATTAATGTTCTATAGGTAAATATTATTTTATTAAATCTTTTCAAAATACTCTCTACAAAGTTTCATGCGTCTGAACCAGTTCTCGAAAAACTTATTCCAGTCCGCCGTAGACACCTCGTTTCACAGCCTGCTCGAACGCTGACAGCGCGTCTTCCGGCGACGACAATTGTATCCTAACTAAAAATTCAGATCAAAGGAGCTAGGTCAGGGCTGTAAGGAGACCGTGACCGGCGTGCTGTCCAGGAAGTCCCTCAATTTACGCGGTATGCAAAGGCGCGTTTTGGTGGTGGAGCAGTAGCCCACGGAGCCCTGCCAAGCATTTGGGAGTATACCATTCAGCGTTGATGCTTCTTTGGTTCCATAAAGGAATTGTCACCAAGTAGCCAGCCAAATTAACAAAGCTCGCGATCAAAATCCTGGCCGCTTCAAGATCGCTTCACTTTGGTAGGCGTTGATTCGTTTTGAATTATCCAAATCTGGCGCTTCGTTTCGGGATCGTATTGATAAATCCAAGACTCATCACCTGGAATGTTGTCGTAAACACGCTGAGACGAGACTACTTCAAATTTGTTTATCACATCACGGCACCATTCAACCCGGACCTGCTTCTGAGCATCGGTGAGGTTGTGCGGCACCCAGCGAGAAACTATCCTCCTCACGCGAAGATGCACCTGTAGAATTTCGTGAAGGCTTCCTGATCCAACCTGCAGTATGTGCTGAAGCTCTTGGCATGTTACTCGCCGATTGTCTTGGATTAAAATTTTCACTGCCAGCACGTTTCTTCCGTAACAGCCATCAAAGGGCGACCATTTCTTTCGTCATCCCACAAAATTTGTCGACCGCCCTTGAATTCTTTATACCAACGATACAAGATTTCCTTAGAAGGGCCTTCATCGATGAATACCATTTGAAGTATATCGTACTTTTCTCTCGGTTTCGGGCGTCACTTGAAATCATAGCGCAAAAATGTTCCCGGCGCAGATCCATTTTTTTATGAGACACGATAATTTAAATTAGCTCGTAAACAATGTGGAGGGAAATTTTTAAATTGAAACGTACCTATTTTTACTTACAAATAATCATACTCGTATCAGTATACTAAACTTTATTTCGCAATAATTTCTGAGTGGCCTGGTATTGATGTAGACTGTGTTACTCTTGGTAGAGGTCTTTATGGATTTGTAAACAATTCTTTGGAGGAAAATTCAACAGTTGATTTAGTTGAAGGTAACCATTTCCACCATTTCACATCAGTTATTAATAACCGACTTCAAAAGAAGGAAGGTTTTCAATTCCAACGGAACTTTTTAATTGTTTTTTTTTATAATTTTTTTACCTAAGTACTCAGTAATTTTTAAAACAATTTTGAAAAAGTATTTTTCCATTTGAAAGAGTGGTCTTTGAGTTCGATTCAATGATACGTATTTTTTGCACTTAGTATATGTTGATGATGTTTTAATAGTGAAAAATAATAACTTTATTACAAAAAAAAAAATACAACTGATTTACCAAAAACCACTACAAAGAAAAATTACTTTAATATCGGAATTCGGTGTCAAAAAACGAAAATACGAAATCAAACACAACGACTTCCGAAAAAAGTAATTTTTCAGTTTGTTGGGTTTTTTAGTGGCAGACGGTTGTTTTTTACTTTTTTGTAATTACATTTTTATTACATCGACACACCATGATGACATCTATAACAGCGATAAAAATACGACTACTTAAGAAGCCTACAAAAGGACTATATGTAGAAAATTCCTTCCCTGAAACTAGATTCCTACGTAAATAAACTACCAACCATCTATTTGACCACAAAAACAGCATCCACAACGATTTCTTTGACAACATTTACTAAGAATATACTGACATTCAAAAACCACAAAGACCTGTGCTAGTGCTGCGAACAATGTAGAAAATTTTAAGTGCTTCTGCTTCCGTACTGCTTTATAATCTGGAGGGAAGAGTCCATTAATACGGTGATGCATTTCCTTGGCTCGTATTATGGCTCTTAAGTTGTGAGAACATTATAAATTTGCCTATACCCAGTTTGGTCCTAGAATTCATTTACTTGTTACGAAACCATTGGACGATTAATCTGCTCATTATCTTATTCCCTCGTTATAACATTATAAAATCTAAAATCATTTATTAAAATAAAGCTGGGAATCAGCACTTTTTGAATGACTAAAAATATTTGAGACAGACCCCCGAAACGCCCACAATTCAACACTTACTTTATCACTCCATGATTAGGGAGGACATCATGCACCCGTAGCAAAAAACTGCAAGAATAAGTGTGATTTGTATTAATTCACGGTTTACATTACGAAACTAGATAGCAAACTAAGTTTCGTAATGTAAATTCAGCTTTAAGGTAAGTGCCTTTCTGATCATTTATAAAAGCCATGTCATCCATTCTATTATTGTCAATTCTAAGCTAGTGTCATAGCAACACTGCTTTTTACTACTAAATTAGTTGAGAACCGAGTATTTTAATCAATAAAGCTGTCGATAACGGCCAGTATCGAGTGCCCACTCCACTACACGTGGCGCGTTACGGTGATTTGATGACGGTATAGGGACTTGAAAAATACAAGAGTCGGTCAGACGGTACGCCGGAACTTTATTACATTTTTCATTAAAGTCAAGGGGAAATATTGTGTAACAAGTTCATCAAAAATTTGGGAAAATGTTTAGATAATTGTCAGGGAACATGAAGATTTTTTGAACAGTTTAATTTTCTATAATAAACCTACTATTGTTACATTATCCCCTAAACTGACAAGCCCCAATTACGTCACTTCGCAAAATTGTTGAGCTCCGCGAAAATGAAATAGCGCGGTTTCTACGCGTTCACTAAAATGTCTATATTTCAGAAACTTCGCATTGTAGCTCTACAAACTGTATGTCATTGAAATTGTTGTGAAATATGCTATCTGAATATAAATGGTTTAGTATTGTTTTACCTTATAATTTATTGTTAATTCGTAGTTGAAAGTAGGGTGAGCGATTTTTTCCCAATTTTTCGTACAAAAGACGCCATAATTATAAAAATAAAGCGTTATTTCCAAAAATTCTTATTGTCTGTACTTAAAACTATATCATTTTACAATAATCAATCAAAATATCAGATATCTCCATACATTTTTTTCATGAGATAAGCTTATCAATAGCATGCCTCCGATCGCCGACCCGGGCGGCGAACAAAAAAAAAGAGTATGTTTACACATTCATTACGGGAACTCTGGTAGCCAGGTGGTTTAGGTTATTATCTTATTACATTGTTTGGTACACAAAAATAATACAGACAAAGTTTTAGCTGTAACAAAGGTTCAGTTTACGAATAATGAGCAAAAATACAAGCACTTGAAAATAAGTACTAAAAAAGACCCTCTTATACTTTGAATCGCAGAGCAATTATTATTGAACTTATTTTAAATATCAATTTACCATCCACATAATGAAGATATTTCCTAATCGAAAAACATAAGACAATAGCATGTTGCCTAACAAAAACAGTAAGCAAACCAACAATTAAAACAGTCAATTTATTGCGAAAAAAGTGTCATTAATTTTTGTAAAAATTGCCAGCAGCAACCTAATAGCAACCTTATAGTAATAGTTATAAAGTTCATTGTTAATTTGAAAGACCCAACAACCTAAAAGCAACCTTATTGCAATAGTTATAAAGATCAAAAAGGACCGTACCAAAAAAACAAAATGGCGATTTTTTACATTCCCATTCTGTCACAACGACTCAATGAGTTCGATCTATGTTTACAAGAGCGCTTCAGAAAGTGGAACATTCCCGAGAAAAAATGTATGGAGATGTTTGACATGTGATGTCATATGCCTATGCCATTCTATTTCCTACACTCTGTGTAAGTTAGAGCAGGAAAGGAGTTCTCTAGACAGGCAATATTTCCCATTAAATCCGACATGAGTCACGCTGACTCAATGAGTCGACTGACAGTTATGCGGATTATGGCGCCATCTCAATGAGTGGGCTTGTCAGTCCAGGGATAAAGAGTGAGGCCGAATTTTGTTAACTTGTGTATTTGTAAAAATTTCTTTGGTCGTTTATAAGGCGCAATTCCAGATGGACTAGGATATCCATTATGTATTTAAATACAAAACGGATTACTAAATAATACTAATGAAATATTATCTTGAATTAGTTCAAGCCTAGTACTTTTTGTTAGGTTACTGTTCAGAACTTGTGCAAAACGTGTCGTGAACAGAATAGTCTTCACATGTAAATTACTACTCTCTTACTTACATAAATTATGTTATACATTTCTCGTTTATTTATGTTTTCATTATTTTAATACATTTTTGAATATTTTTAATATAAATTCCCTGAAACTGCACACCTCGCGGTTGTGGAGGGTCTTCGCATGTAAAAAGCCTCGACCCCCGTACTTCCGCAGTATGTACAGTATCATCACCGATGATCGTGGGTGATGCATCCGGTTTGCGGTCAGCAGTGTACGGACCCGCCTATCCAGGGCGGTAGTATACCGAAAGTGTACATCAAAATCGGCATGACCCAACCGTTGAAGGACCCTTATTTCCGCCCGAAAGAAGGCTAATTCATACCTTTTTAAGGCGGCCAAAGAAGCGCTCCTTCAACGATTGATTCATGTCAATAACGTTGATGCCTAACGCTTCCGACATACCCAAATACTTATAGCTTTCGGATGAAGAGAGGGGTCTAAGGTGTATGGAATCCGAAAGTTGAATCCCCTCGTATTCCATTATTTCACCTCGTTTTACATGCATGACTGCACATTTGTCTACCCCAAATTCCATCCTGATGGCGCTATTGAATGTAAAGGTAACTTAAGTTACCTTCAGTAGCTCCATCAGTCGCAATTTGTTGGGGGTAAAGAGTTTCAAGTCATCCATGAGGTGAGCAAATATGGCAAATTCATATTTATAATTATTTTTGTCATTATAATGGAAATGTTTAGTTTTAAACTACCTACTACATACATTGGAATGAAGTTCTTTTCAGCAGTAACAACCAGTCTCTTGGCCAATTATGGTGATTACCGAAATCTGGGGAGTATGAATTATGGCCGAATCTATGGACGGAATCTATGTCTTTATGGCAATATCAAACCAACGCAACATTACTACGAAAATCGCCAAAGTTGGTGAGTAACAGCATATCATGTATTTTATGGTGATTGTTGCAATTTCAACATTCGCTTTGTCGAATAGTGACCGTCGGACGATTTATCAATTGTGGTGATTATCTAGTGAGTATAATAAGTGCCACTCGTTTTATATTTTATTTTAGCATGCCAAACAAAAACAGTAAAAAAGTCGGTTTTATGGAGCTCAACATAAATTAAAAGAGGTGGACCTAAATCAGTATTGTTCATACCAATTCCATGCGTAAAATCGACCCATGCTGCAATGACAAAAATTATTTGTTCTTAACTTGCTACATCGGTATCTCGTCGCGAGATCAAAGTGTCGCGAGAGCGAAGTGTCAAAGTGCCGTTTTAGAATTTACTCGAGCATATCGGTCATGCTAGGCATTAGGATGACGTCAAAATAGTAGCAAAATTTCGAGAAATCGAGCTAGAGAGCGTTCTCGCGCTTGTCATGTTAGCCCTGCAGGGCACACACCAGCGCCCAATTTTCTTTTGTGCCTATGTAGGCACGGTAATCGCGGTCTAAGTTCGGTCGGAGTGAATCTATACTCGCGAAATGCATCCTCCAGTGTTAGACCCCCCTCTGTAGACCTGTAATATGCGCGCATGACGTTCTCGTTCATAGACTGAGTCTATCTCATGCGCTGCACGCAACCGGCAGCGAGCCGAGTGGCTCGGAGCTGGATGGCCCCTAAGTCCCAAGCTTCTCGGTCTCGGTTGTCGGCCTCTCCCGTTGACGCTAGAGCATCTTCTACCTTTTAAGATTACGAAATAATCATATTTGTAACGAACTAATTATTACAATTTATCATAATCTTGATAATTACCCCCTCTGCGGGATATTTTATAAAATAGTCGATGCCTGAATGATATAATTTAAAACGACAATAGTTCTCGTTTAAAATAAAAATTAGTTTCAATAATATTTCACAAAAGAACTATAAAGCAACAAAACTATTTAATACTCACATTTATTTATGGAAACCTGTGGTTAAATTAAATTCCTTGAACTACCGGATATGTCATAAGGTAGAAATATTTGAGTTGTATAAAGTAATCGTAAATAATTGTAAATAAACATTCATCATAAAACGCCTTGCATTTGTGAAAATTAGCTAGTTTATTTACAAAAGAATTAACTGATAACCATTTTCTGTATTCTTACGGAGTGTTTCCACACACTGGGAGAGAGAGTCACGTTTATGATGGCGGTGGAAATAGTGCTTGTGTAAAAAGAACTGAAATTGTAGTTGTCGAACAAGAAACCTCTCTAACATAATGTTTTGGTTAAAAAGAGTGTCCATGTAGATTCTTGTCCGTTTTTCTTCATAAGGAACCTACCCCGCCTTTGAAAGGGTAAATAGCTTCACTTACTAACTCAAACTGAACAACTCCTTATTCAACGATAATTCAAAAGTGTGTGGATACTGATGAGGTGGGCATACTTAACATTAACCTAGTTCTCAATGCTAAGAAAACTAAATGTGTAAAGTTCGTCTTACCGAATGTTAGAAATCTAGGACCCAACATCGTCTTAGATAAAGAGCTGCTTGATACAGTAGACTCGGCAGTTTTTTTGGGCATAACAGTAGATGCCAAACTTCAGTGGGGCCCACATATATCAAGCCTAGCGGGGAGGCTCAGTTCAGCCGCCTACGCTGTCAGGAAAGTAAGACAATACACTGACGTTGATACAGCACGGTTAGTCTATTTTAGTTGTTTCCACAGCGTTATGTCCTACGGTATTCTGCTGTGGGGCAAAGCTGCTGATATTCAAAATATATTCGTCCTTCAAAAACGAGCTGTCCGAGCAATTTATCAACTAGGAGCCAGAGTTTCTCTTAGAGATTTTTTTAAAGATATTGGTATTCTTACGGTAGCATCACAATTCATCTTCGCCAACATCTTATACATTAGGCAAAATATACACTTATACACTAAAAACAGTGATTTTCACAATGTTAATACTAGAAATAAGAACAAACTACGTGCTCCCTTTCACCGGCTTCATAAGGTTCATAACTCATTTGTTGGGCTAGGCATAACCTTTTATAACAAGCTACCCTCTTCTTTGCTAGATTTGCCTTTTAATGCGTTTAAAGCTCAAGTAAAATCCAACCTTTGCTCAAAGGCATATTATTCAATTAACGACTACTTAAACGATAGGAATAGCTGGTCGCTGTAATTAACTCAAGACAATGTTTATGTTCTTTCTCCAGAATTAGGTTACATACTGACAGGGTATACGAGTTCGTATATTTATTTTAATTTTATTTGACTGTATAAGTCAATTAGTTTAAGTTACCTTCATTTATTATTGACATGATCCGCTCATTACAATGTTTTTCAATGAGTTGTATTGCAATAAGTGGTTAGCTAGCGACCTCGACAATTGATCTTAAATTATTCTTGCCTGAGCAACCGGCAGCGAGTTCGTCATGCTCCCGTAGATGTCGCTGCTTGCGGTAGCGTCGGGGATCGGGTTGCCTCCTTCCCTCAAATATGGCGAGGGGGGCAATGGCTGATCTTTGCGTTATGCTCGTGAACGGGTGCTGCTTGTGGTGACTGGTCGTCTTGCTGTATATGGTTTTGATATTGTTAAAGTAATTGTTCTGTTAACTTATTTTACTTCGATGGTCCTAGTTTATCATTTGTGTTTACTTCAAAATAATCCAATAATGCATATGTAAGATGTCACGCCCCTTATGCCTGGAGGCTTTTATTTCTGTATTAATTATGTTGTTTTTTTCATTGTTTTTTTTATTGGTTTCTGTTTTGGGTATATTGGCGTGGCTAGCTTAAATATGGCAGATAATTTAATATGTTTTTTTTTGTGATTCGGTTTTTATTCTTTGATTACCTTATAATTATATAATTCTATGGTTTTCTAACTAAACAGACAGCTGTGCTGCTGGGGAGTTTGTTGCGCCACTTCTTCTTCCCAGCTAAAGCACTAGGAAGTGGTGAAGGGCGGGCGTTTTGGGGGACTGTCTTATGTAATTTTGACGTTCGAAAAGTGCTGACTCTCAGCCTAGTTTGAATAAATGACTTTTGATTTTGATTTTGATTTTTAACATCATTACTGGGCAAGCGTGAGGTCATTATGCGTCCTCCCAGCGAAAAACAATCTGCGCTGTTACGCTCACTTACTCCAGATTATGCCCCTAATCTAGCCCCCACTTTCAAGTCAAGAAGTGATTGTTTAGAAACTGAATTTACTAGTCAAGAACTCGATAACTGTCTCAAAAAGAAGGACTCGGCCCCGGGGCAAGATGGCATATCCTACTCAATGTTATACAATTTACCGGAATCTGGAAAACTTTTTTTGCTCAAAGTATATAATAACAATTTTAAATCTGGTACCGTACCTCATCAATGGCGAGACATACAAATTATTCCTATTACCAAACCCGCAATTAACCATAATAGCGAGTCTAAGTTAAGGCCTATTTCGCTTATCTCATGTGTTTGTAAAAAAAATCACGTAATGATATGCAAACGGTTAGAATGGCACGTAGAAAAAAACAGACTTCTATCCCCAAACACTGTAGGATTTAGAAAATCACAATCCTGTTTGGATTCCCTATCTCGACTAGTCACTTACATACAAATTGGCTTCACTAAAAATGTTTCTACAGTGGCATTTTTTGTAGACATAGAAAATGCGTATAACAATGTTACAATTGAGTCAGTTATAAAAGTATTGGATGATGTTCAGGTCGGGTCTAGAATTTGTGTCTATCTTTGGTCTTTTATGAATGAAAGACACTTAAAAATTAAGTCGTTTAATAGTGAAGAACTTGGTGCTAGATGGACTAATAGAGGATTAGCATAAGGGGACCCTCTGTCCCCTTTATTATTTAACTTAGTTACGTACCAAATCTGTCGTAAAATTCAAAATGTCATGATATCGCAGTATGCCGACGATTTTGTTATCTATTTAAGCGACAAACATATAAAAATATCTGAACGTTATATACAGGATACGTTTAACTGTTTAGAAACTTTACTAGAGGAGATCGGATTGACATTATCACCAACCAAATCTAATTACTGTGTTTTCAGTAGGGGTCGAAGAAGAATATTGCCTTCCTTCAGTTTATGAGCAACCTTTATTATTGGTAGAAAGTGTGAAATACTTGGGTGTATGGTTGGATAAAAGTTTACACTGGCGCAAACATATTAATGAAATAGTCAGTAAATGTACATTTTTTTTTAATTTATTAAAAGTCCTAGCAGGTTCCTCCTGGGGTGTTCATACTAAACACATACGTAGATTATATGTCTCGCTAGTAAGAAGTCGACTTGATTATGCTTGTTACCTGTATGATTCTAGTGCAAAAACACATGTATCAAAATTGGATAAGCTACAAAATCAAGCACTTAGGGTAGTAGGATGTTTCATAAAAAGTACTCCGATCCATGTGATGGAAAGTGAGTTGCACATACCACCACTATTTGTAAGACGACAATATTTAGCATTTAAGTATATCCTAAAATCACTTTCATGGTCTAGTAGTATGTGTTTAAGCACAATTTCAGAATTGGGTACACTGAGACATTATAGTTACTGGTCCAACAAAAAAAAACCATTACTTGCTACTACCTTCAATGAAGTGGGGCAATTACAAATTAATTCCTCGGATATTATTAAAATGTTTACTCTAGATACATGGGTATCCGCTATACCAATTAAAATGCCTATCAAAACGGATTTGGAATGTATAAAGTACTCAAAAAAAAATGTATAATCCCACTATATTGATTCATGAGGTGGTGTCAGAATTAGTTTCCAAATATAGTGATTGGAATAAAATTTTCACGGATGCTTCAAAAAGTGTAAATGGGTGTGGAGCTGCATTCTTTTTCCAAAACACAGATTATAAAGCTAGTTTTAAAATCAATGCTACTGTATGTATAATGTCTCTGGAACTTATTGCAATAAATGAGGCAGTGGCTTATAAAAAAAATGTATAATCCCACTATATTGATTCATGAGGCGGTGTCAGAATTAGTATCCAAATATAGTGATTGGAATAAAATTTTCACGGACGCTTCAAAAAGTGTAAATAGGTGTGGAGCTGCATTCTTTTTCCAAAACACAGATTATAAAGCTAGTTTTATAATCAATGCTACTGTATGTATAATGTCTCTGGAACTTATTACAATATATGAGGCAGTGGCTTATGTAGTTAGTGAAAATCTCAATAAAGTAGTTATTTTTACTGATAGTAGTAGTGCTATCCAACATGTGGCTCGATGCGTCTCTGGTTGCAGAGGTGCATCGATAGCCTATGATATTCTCAATTTGATTAGTAATATTAACGATTTTGACTGATTTTTGATTGATTAGTAGTTTAAAGACGAGACTAGGGTAATATTGCAATGGGTTCCAGCACACATAGGCTTACGGGGCAACGAGGAGGCTGACCGTCTGTCAAAGCTTGCAGTGGAGACGGGTTGTGAGAAGCCGTATATCCCAGATTATTGGGAATATTGCACGAAGTTTAAACTGTTGTGTTTTGACGGATGGAGGAATTACTTCGATGAAATATCAAAAAAGAAAGGGATCTGGTATAAAGTAATTCAAAATGAGCCTCCTCGCGTGCCCTGGTTTGAGGATACAAGTTTGGGTAGAAGTTATGTTAAGTTAGCACTAAGACTCCGATCGGGGCACTATCCATCGGCAAAATTTGCTTTCCTAATGCGAAAGGTCGCTTCTCCTAATTGTGAAATATGTAAACAAATTGAAGATGTACAACATTTGTTGATGGAGTGTGTTAAGAGCAAGAATGAAAGGGAGTCATTGATTAGAGACTTTAAATTGAACATGTTGGACGTTGGGATCATTCAAAGTATTTTATCAAACCCTAAATCAGCGATTGCAAAGAGGTTGTGTGGCCTGGTGAAGATGCCTAATCAATGATTCCTTTTATGTTACATAGTATGTAGGTAGACCTAAATTAAAGTTAAATTGTTAAAAGGTACGATGGGGTTGGCATATCCGTATGGATAAAAACCCTTTTAATAATAAAGAATAAAAAATAAAGATTCCTTTTGGAAGTGGCGTTAAAGATGCAGCAATTTTATTTCGTACCACGAAGCCAACACATCTAGCCGCACGCTCATCTGCTGGTCTTTCAATCATCCTAGAGACGTTCATTGCTCCCATTATATGGTTTTTCGTCGTATTCTTTTTATGTCTTATGTGATCGCAAAAAGGTTGGTGTTCAGTTGACTGCAGTTTGCCATCCAATTGGAGGAGAGACGGACTATGTTTGAGCAACCTTTTCTAGACCCCTCCCCGGATTGGGGAAAGCATAGTGATCCTAGATAGGGCTGCTTTGTCGTCAGTCGTGCTGCCAAACCCGTCTTCCCACCTCAGTCAAATCTAGGAGCGACCACTCTCTGCTGACATCTAAGGGCGATGAACCACCAAGATCTCGCCCCCACCACCAGTTCCCAATCCGGCTTACCATAGCTCTTAGTCCTTTGAAAAGAAGCCAGGGTCGTTCGCGTCACATGCGGTGTTGTGTTAAATATTTGCAGTTGCCTGTCTGATATTGCGATAAAAAGTTTTTTATTGTGGGTGAATTGAGTATTTTGGTGTTTTCTTAGCGTATATGCTGTAACGCAATCGAATGCCATGGACAAATCACAAAAGATGCCCAAGACATCGCATTTATCTTCCCAAGCATTATAAATATTTTCTAAAAGTTCGTAAGTAGTTGAACGACCCCTTGTAAACTATTTGTTATGTAATAATTTCGTTTATTGTAATAAATTCGTTTGTTATGTAATAATGTATTTTTATTAAAAACTAGTGCAGTTGGTCGAAAATTTGTTTTAAAAATATTACCAAATGTAACTAGTACTAAAATAATTCTATAATTTGTGGGGTCTGGTGTACTACCTGATTTAAAAAGGGATTATTTTACAATTTTTCATAAGGTCAGGCAACTCCCCACAGTCGAAACAATTATAAAAACAAGAGCTAGAGTAGGTGCTGTAATTTCAATAATAGACTCAGCAACTTCTACAGAATTACCTCACAGATGTGCAGCCTTTTTACATTTAAAGTGTGAAAGCTTTAATTAAAAATCTACAGATATTACGTTCAAAATGAAATTCAGAATCGCAAAAATTAACATTTTCCTTTAGCAAATACTCAGAACCATATATGACCAAGATTATTTTCGGATTTTGGTACACTTTGACATTTAGTGACAGTTAGTTTACTTTGTAAAGTATTATATTATTTTAATTATTGTGAATGTGAAGAGACATTGTGGATTTGTCGTTTTGTTTACGCATTTTTGTTATTAGTTTTAATCATGGTCTGGCAGTTTGAGTAATTTATGCGGCCTACCCAAATGTCCATTCTTTGGTAATGTTCGTCGAATCGTTTAGCTCCTTTAGTTCTGTGTTTAGCTGCATGACAACTGACAAATGCGTGCACTGACTGGACAGGTCCACTCATTCTGTGTGGTTCTTTCCTCAAAAAACCATTTCAGACATCAATCCACATGGTCGTCACATGACCTGACCAAGATTATGTCTGGACTTTAAAAGAGACTGTGACCTCTGAGTTTGTTTCGGCCTTTCTTCTCAGAGTAGTCAGATAGGTACCGCCGATCTCATCTAGTTTTTAAAATATAAGTGTTTGTAAAAACCTACGTACAGAAAATAAATCATTTATCATTTAACCAACGCGATGAGTTAAGAAATTTAGTAGTTTAAACGGGAATAACCGAAAAGAAGTTTCCAAAGGCCGCGGCGACTTGTGAGTCTGATTTTATTATGTTGTCATTAATAGACAGGCTATAGTCAGTATTTCGGTTACTAGACCTTACCGTTTCAACATTAATAATTTTGCAAGTCGTTTTAATTACATTACCTACTACTGTTTTTAATATTCGAACCCTAACAACGCGACTTGGCCTGGCCATACAACAAACTTTTTAATAGTTTTGAATCATTTCTAACAAGCGAATTGGATTCAGCAGTGTTAACATATCTTTTCATTGTACAGCTCATAACGCCTATTAAACTTTTATGAAAAACAATGGTAGCCCAATCACTGAAAGATGCGTTCCCGTTAACCGAGATAGTCTTGGGATAAAGGTAGAATTATATTATTTTCAGAATATATAAAAAAACTCGTCATATATATGATTCGGATCAGAATGAATACATGAATATAAAACAGGTAATTTATTAATGAGTTGAGTTTAAATTTAAAAGCCTGTAAGTTGCTTGTAGTTTTGGAGTTAAAAGTAATACCCTTTTCAGCAATTTTGTTGTTTTAGTTTTGGATAGTAATCCTTTCCCACAATGATCAGAATCGAATAGTAAATAAATAATTATTTTATGACTTGGTACGAGTATAATATCTGTTTAAATATATTCTAGGCATGTGGCACTAGCAGAGGTTATTCATGTGGGCTTCAAAAATAGGTTTAAAAGATTTTAGGACTGAAATAAACTGATTATTTAACTACAAGACCTGAGTTTTTCAATAATTTAACATTAAAATCACCGCAAATCATAATGGACTTGTTCGAGTTACAAATCTTGTGTAACACCTCGTCCATTATTTTATCACTTATAAAAGGTATCGAAACTTCTGTAATAATCTTTTGAAGAAACTAAAAAATAAATGCGATAAAAATTAATTACAAAAGGCGGGGAAAAATAGTAAACTTATGTGGGTTTTTTTTTTTATCAATACATTTACATCGAAAAATCCCAAAACTGTACTTGATTTATTATCAACAGAGATAAACCCATCCGAAGCAATGAATAAAGTAAACACAATTTTTGTAAGTGTTTGTAAATTCATGGCTGAAAAATCTTTAAATTCTAGTAATTTTTCCCGTCAAAACCAGACTACCACATCTTTAACACTCTTTTGTATTATTAGAAACCGACGTAAACGAAGAAGTTAGATTAATAAACGGGTTATATGATGATTGAGATTGTGCTACTGGGTGGGATGACCTAATAATATACTTAAAAGATTTAAATACCTACTTGCCCCTTCTGTTTATCTAAGAACCTGAATTGCTTAAAAAAAACTCTGGTCAAACTTATATTCAAGTCTGGAGACAAAAACTGTGTGAATAACTACAGACCCATGTCATTGTTGACAGGCCTCTCAATTTTATTAACAGTAGATTGATAATATAATTGGAACATAACATGCTACTTTCAGACAGTCAATTTGGTTTTAGGCCCAATAAATCAACTAGCCAACCAGTACACAAATTAACAAATTTTATTACTTGCAATCTAGACAATGGTTTGAACATAATTAGGATTTTTCTAGACCTTGCCAAGGCCTAGAAAAAAAACTGGTACTTTACTTTCGCACAACTTGATACCCCGAGAGTATCAAGTTGTGCAAAAGTAAAGTACCATAAAAGGAGCAACTCTTCTACTATTTTCTGATTATCGCAGCGATCGTCATCAATGTGGAAAAATTATATAAAACAACTATTTTTAAGTTCAGAACATAAACACTTCCCGTGTTTATGTTCTGAACTTAAAAATATTTTTTTCGAAATAGGTATGATGACAATTTTGTTTTTATAAAAAAATAAGTTTGTTTCCAAATAGTGCAAACAACAGTAAAACTGTAGATCTTAAAAAATTGATGTGCTTAAGTATTAACTTTACGTAAAGTTTTAACTAAACATTATTCTCATTTTAGGTTTTGGTTGCATTATCATAGTATGCTACTGGCTCCTACCAACGCCCCACTGGTGATATAGGCCCTCATTCAATGTCCCAGCCAACATTTTCTATAGTAGATGCAAATCACTGAGATTTCTTCAGACTTCTTGGAAGTTGTATAAAAACTCCAACAATCTTTCCAGCTGAACATAAGTTAGGTAACGCGCCGACGAGGCGAGGGCGAGAACGCTCATCCACTATTTAAAAAAAACTTACATTGTATTAATATTTTAACATGTTAAAAACATGAATATTAATTGAAATACTCAATACTACTTTCGCTATCTTTTTGTTTAAACTCGTACTCCGTAAATCTTAGAATGGATCCTCCCATTAAACAACCAATACGATAGTGTTCTTTCATACTGTTATTGTTATTAACTAATGTTTGTCAAACAATACTTTCATTGAAGTTGTCGAATTCCCCGCTGACCTTTAAGTGGAATACGTTCGGAAACCTCGCGTTACAATTTGCAAACAGGAAATATTATATAAATTATTATAATCTAGAATAGCACAATATAAATTGCGTTCATATTTTCACCTACTATACTAGACTAACTAGTTTAATATATGGTATTTATTATTTTTATCATAAAATACGTGATTTAAACAAAACCGTAACTTCCCTATAAATATATAATTGGGTTTCTGAACGTTACGTCAGAGAATTACAAGCTAGCCATAGACAAACTACCCAGCGTGAAGTCGCTCAGAACTAGGAATGTCATAATATGAAATTTAACCAGCCCGTGAAATGAATTTCCTGGAACTTGCCTGGTTTTTTAAAAGTTCGTAATAGGCCCGCTGAAGACGCTCGCTTGCCGTTAACAGTTCATGAGACCGTTCATTGGTTAATTCTCAATCGACCAGAACAATCGCTCGCAGACCGCTTGCGCTGGCCCCTACAAATATTTTTGTACAATGGTCTAATAAATCCTTTTTAATCAGATGAGTGCCGTGTGTTAAAAATCAGCAAAAACACAGACTATGTAACCCGCAAACTAAGAAATCGAATCCGCTAAATATTTCGCTGTGAACGTGTCTACTCCAGCTGGCTGCGGCATCAAACCCTTGGCTCAAGGATATAAAAAACGTGGCTGTTTAATTGGTAAGTGATGTAATTCATGATCATAGCACATAACATAACATCACGCCTTGTTTCCCCGAAGGTTTGGGCAGAGGTGTACCTATAGTACACCCACATTTCGCCATTTATGTTTGAGTACCATGTAATAGGGGGCGAGCCTATTGCCATCAACCGGGCACAAATCCAAACTCCGGGCTGCTACTGAAAAATTCTAGATTTAAAAACCCAATAACACTTTGCCCGACCTTGGAATCGAACCCAGCAACTGCTTGCTCAGCAGTAGCGATTGCGACCACTAGACCAACGAGGCAGTCAATTCTTAATCATTCATCCATATTCTCGCCCGCTTCTCCAGAATTTAAATTTTCCCCATAAAACGCACCACCACCACGTCCTTTCGTCCTTTTTGATGTCCTACGCACCAGCTCTGCATAGTATGCAATGCACATACAGTACGGCAATTATTTATTTGATGCATGGTACTATACCAACAACCTGCACTTCCTTTTAACCCAATACTTTCCGACAAGACAAGAAAGGACCTGGTTTCGATAAAGGCTCCAACTAGACATGCGCTTGCTAATCGATTTTATGTGTTTTTAGGACCTTTTTGGTATAATAGGTTCAATAAGGTACTAAGGTTCTGTAGTGTATAGTTTAACTTGTAAAAAAAAAAAAAAATTGTTATCAGAATATTAATCCATAAAGTCGTTTTATTTTTGTAGATAATATATTCCCTCGTAAGTATTTAATTATGTTTATTTACATGGGTTTAGTTTTATGTACTAGTGTATCAATATGTTTTTTCTCATAGTTGTCAATAGATTAATTTTATTTCAGCTTTAATCAAATCTTACTATCCCAATTTAATTGAAATGTAAAGTGATGGCCTGAAACGCGAGTCGCTACCTTACACTGTAATTTCGAACCGTCATTACTTGCACCTGTAATAAAATTTAAGCTTGAGTTATTTTTATATTTTCACTGGAAATCTTACTACAGTTGGTTTAATGTATACTTTTTGTAAACGTTTCATGATATTAAAAATTATTTACTTATTTACGTCAGTGAATTTTGTAACATAAATGATTCAAACGCACAAGTCTTACGCGGATGTTATGGTTGTAGTCTTTACTGGTGAAACTTGGCAAAATGTTAAACTTAGTACTGAGACAGGTTTGGCTAAATTGCCAAGTGGTTGACAATTCATTTGCTTACAAAACATCACACACTAAATTACATTTGCTTCAGTGTCTGACAACGTACACAACCAGAGGAAGATATAAATGTTAAAATTCATACTTGCAATAACAGTTATCGCAATAGCTGTAGCTGCTCAAAAATCAACAAAGTACCTGCCTCGTATTAAGTACCGTGTATTACCGTGGACCAGAGACTATCATGGTACCCACACATTGAGCAGGGTGCCAATACAGTCAGGAAATTAAGCTGGATGTTCAAGACTCTTAGATACGTCGTAACAGAGGCTAACCAACGTGATGACATTTTTCATCGCAAGTGACAATGCGGTTCAAAATCCCTTCGTTACTGTGTCTGTTAAGCAATGCAAAGCATACCTCAAAGCTTTTTTTACTTATCAGGTTTTTTTACCTTGCCAATTTGACGCAAATAGACCAATATTGTTTAGATGCTAACGTTGAAAGATGCTGCTAACTCAACCATAGATTGAGTGTCGTCAGTTTCCACTATCGCCTTTATTTCTTCGTTGTTGACTTCAGTTTTCGGGCGACCACGGAGTTAATTTTTTTAATAAAATTTTCTTGTCGAAAGTGTTTAAACCAATAACGAGTCGTGCGTTCGTTTTTGGTGTTTGCTCCGTAACCGTAATTAATGTTGAGAGCCGCTTGTGCAGCATTCCTACCGCGACGGAACTCGTATTCCATAATTACTAGTCCTTTTATCGTGTCCATGTTGATGAAAAAGATGCAAATGAGGTGAAAAAAAACACTAATAGTCAAATGACTGAATTCGATAATAGAATTCCATATTTTTATAAAAAAAATCTTTTAAATTTAGAATTTAATGCCAGCCGTACATAAAACGGCATCTTCATATGTACAGACCTAATATTTGAGTTCATTATGGAAGAAATCGTTTCTGATGAATGATTCATGTGTAAATGTAACTCCTTATATGATCATAGTTTTAAATTATTTGTGGTCACCATATATAATCACTTGTTGAGGAATGTTCAAATTATTGATATCTTTTGAAATACTCAATATGCAGGATGTTGTAGTACACCAATACTTAGTAGAAATTCCTGCTAAATATGTACGCCATTGTTATCCGATTTGGTCAACTGCTTTAGTAGCTACGTACATATAATATATTTTCCGTCCGACCGTCAGGATAATTATCAATCACGGCAATAGATTTTCAAAAATTTAAATTATTTCTGGAATGCTAATTAGTACCTATTGGATCATGTAACGCGTATTTGACGTTATGAAGCAGCAGGTCACAATATGAAGGGAAATTAATTAATTATGAGTCCATATTATTTTCTAAAAGTTAATTAATCCACAAAGCAATTTCTGTTCTTGTCACATTACTTTCAAATTTTGTAATTTAAAGCATAATTTATGGAATGTAAAATGTTATGATTTAACTGGTAAATGTAATATTAAAGTTATTTTTTAATGTTTCAAAAATAACTTTAATATTACATTTACCAGTTACTGACTTTATTAAATTTATGTTACGGTTTGATTGCCGTTTTGGATTCCAAAGGTCCGTTTAAACATTTGTTCAAAGGTCCGTAAATATCCTGTTAAAGATATTTACGTTAGGTAGTTAAATATTTTTTCTTCCAACTATGCTTTAATTTCATCACAATCACACTAAAATCTCAGTACAAAGCGAGTCTTTAATGCAATAAAAATGTATGAAATTTCATTATTGCACAGTTTTTTTTTATCGCACCAAAAGGTGCCAATCTCAATGGATTTGCTCTATTCAGCCAGCCGATATCAATACTTTTTTTTTACGTACGTATTATTCGTTGTTGTACTACTTGTTCCAAATTTAAATATAAATTTGCCCAACAAAACTCTTAACCTTACGTTTAAGAATTGCTCAAGTATAACTTTTAATTTCATAAATGATAAATGATAAATGATAAATGATTTATTTCTGTAAGTGGGTTTGTACAAACACTTTTACACGTCAAACATTTTTTTTTAAACTAGATGAGGTCGGCGTTTCCTATCTGACTACTCTGAGAAGAAAAGCCGAAACAAACTCAGAGGTCACAGTCTCTTTTAAAGTCCTGACATAATCTTGGTCAGATCATGTTAAGACCATGTGGATTGATTCAATAATTAAACTTCTATTTTAACTGTTTGACATGAGTTTCTTTTATCTACTATTCCTATAGGTAATAGTTGAAAGAAAAGCAGATTATGCACCTCGCCTTAAGTAATTTATATTGCCCTCGTGCCTGTTAGATTAGAGCCCTCGCCGATTCAATAATAAATTACTTTGTGCTCGATGCAATAATCTACTATAACAGGCCGTTAGGTAGTTAAATATTTTTATTTGAGTGTTGGTCCATGTAACCCACGAAAATTTGTGTGCCTTTTTGTTATAAAAAATAACAAAGCATTGGTCAAAACAAACCAGTAGTTTTAATATTAAAGTATGTATGCACGCAATGTATCATATTCAACAAGCAGAGGTTTTTGTTCGGGGTCTGACCCATCATTCATGCATGTTATACGTTATTGCAAGTTATGTTTATGAATAGAATATTAAAAAAGAGTTTTTAGGTACTAGTTATTTATCAATATAATACTATTTGGTATTGAATTTTGTGTTAACTCTCAAATGCAAAAATAGTGGGATTTGCCCTCATTGTACTTATTCCCACAAAAAAGTGTCTATACTGACCAGAGTGAGCTCACACAATAATAATGGCGTTTACATGGCAACCAAGTCAAGACACTGCGTCATATTGTCTATTATTAATAATTTATTAATGTAATTAATAAAATTATAATCGGTCACAAGCGGTAGGGCGAATCTAACGATTTTTAATGTTTCCCCGAAACAACTTGGCTTCAAAACCAAAAACAATAATCATTAAATTCAACTCAAAATTATGAAAAATCTGAAGTCGCCAATTCATATTGACCATTAGCCCCGTTCCTCGCAGTGTGATGTCCCACTGCGAGGAACGGGGCTAATGGAGACAAAACACGCAACACAAGGCAAGACTATAAACACGACACCAAAAGATGACTTTAGTATGATTTCCGAGGTGCAATTAAATTGCCTGCCACACCATAACATGAAATAACAACAAAAGTTGCACTATATAAACAACGTTTTGACGAAGGTCATTAGTTGTTTAAATTTCATTGAATGCCAGTGGCGAGAAACCTTTTCGTTAAAATGTGGCTATTTTTTTCCAGAATATTTAGTTCTAGAAGGCAATACTCGCGCATCACGCATTCGTTATTGACTCGTACTTTTCTCTCGTAAAAGTCGAGTCGAGCTATTCTCCCCATGTCGATTCGAGCATTTCTCGCAGGAACGCCACGCGACATGCCTTAGTTTACGTGCGACATGCAAAGAGTGTTCGGAACCAGTACATTTCGACCGCCAGACCAACGTCAAACAGTTCTTGTGTCATTCAAGATTGTGCCAATTGCGGAAGAAAATAATATTTAGAAGTAGTTCATAAACATCTTAGAAGAAACTGCGATCGCTACAACAAGCAAATACACACTTTAAACTTTTAAAATTCTGTAAAAGCATTTCAAACAATAAAGATTTCAAATATGTTTTAATATTTTTCAATTTGAAACTTATAACTAACAAAAATACTGTACATATACCATACATTATAAGAATCACTAGTTTACATGATTAATCGGTGTCATGTGTGTAGCGCTACTCAGTAGCCATTACACCTCATGCCCAAAGTTTTCAAGAATTTCGACAGACGTTAGTCCAGCGCCTTTCACCACAAATAAATTGAAATTCGTGTTGTGGCGAGACTCTACAGCTTGACCCTCAGGGAGGAAATTTTGTTTTCGCAAGGATTTATAATCTTTTCAGATTTTGTAGCCGGACCCCGTAGATACAGCTGCGTCTTTGGAATGGTAGGACGCAGCAGCCATTCTGAGCATCGATTTATATTTTCAGCTCTGATTCTGAGAGCCGGTGATTCGGTCGGGTCTTTACGACAATCACGCTTCCTTCTTCTCTCTCATGATAAGCCTTGACGTTATTTCGGACTCATCTTTCAATAACTGACATTTCCTTCGCATATTTTCTTAAATCACATTCGACATTGCCAGAATTGTCGACATCGGCACCATTGCCATAAATAAAACTAGAATAGAATAACTGACATTGACAAATCAGCAGCAGCCATGCATTCCGTTGCAAAAAATAATAAGGAGAACTTATTATAATTTAATGGAGAATAATAATGGAATAAAAATGGAGTTTCGAAATCAGTTGATGATGAAACTGATAAATGTTTATGAAATACGTATAAAATGCTGCTCAAAACTTGTTTTAACAAAATTTTTTTTTTTCAAAGATGGCCAAAAGAACATTAACGATTGCGTCAAAAAATGGCATCGTTATGTTGAATGGATTACTTCATGCGACGCATAATGACCACATTTTGGTCCATAGACTCGTGATTTACGGTTGACTTGTAGCAACAATACAATAATCTGGATATTATCACCATTTTATAACGACACCTACGAGTGTAAGCGCGAGAATTGCCTTCCTGTAAAGGTTTTATTAACAGTCTAAACCAAAAGGCTTACTCTAATTCAATAATTTTACGTGCAAACGAAACAATTTCAAGCAGCCATACAGGTATACGAACAATTACTCCGAAACCCTTACCGTTGCCATGCTAATTTATGACCTCAAACATAATAACTTTTAATCCGAATGTACTATTTTATTTGTACTGATATTAAAAAACGTTTACTCAAGCAGATCAGTAGCCTAAGTCCCATTTTCAACAGCTCAGATGCATATGAAGTGCAATGAAAGGATTGGGTATAAAATATTATAAAGTTACTTTGTGGTGTTTGTCTTTGTAGGGTCAAGAGCTTGATGGGTTACCGTACTTATACTTATTTAGTTATGTATACTATATTGTGCTTTTGGTCTTCGAAGAAGTAAAGAGAAAAGGTATATAAATCGTCCTCTTACTGTAATAGATTATAAAGTCATGTCTATGATGCAAACCATTTACTTACATTGTTTGCATCATACATACGTTCGACACTCAGAAAGTTTTGCGAAAATTAAAAGAAATGTTCTAGAGATAAATATTTATTTTATTAAATATTTTCAAAGTACTCTCCACTAGCCTCTATACAAAGTTTCATGCGTCTGAACCAATTTTCGAAACACTTTTTCCAGTCCACCGTAGACACCTCGTTTACAGCCTGCTCGAACACGGTATTAGGTCAGGGCTGTAAGGAGGGTGACCCAGGAGTTTGACAAGCGTGCTGTATAGGAAGTCCCTCGTTTCAGCGCGGTGTGGGAAGGCGCGTTGTTGTGGTGGAGCAGTAGCCCCTGGAGCCCTGTGTTTGGTCGCTTGTTGCTCACAACAGAAAAAACTTCTGCCAAGCATTTAGTAGTATACCATTCAGCGTTGATGCTTCTTTGGTTCCGTAAAGGAATTGACACTCACATTGACAAAACCTTCCCCCCGCTTCGTGATCGCTTCACATTGGTAAACGTTGATTAATTTTGAAACACCCAAACCGTCGACTGGCGCTTCGTTTCTGGATCGTATTGATAAATCCAAGACTCATCAACCGTAATGATGTCGTAAACACGCCGAGACGAGACTGATTCAAATTTGTTTATCAAATAATGGCACCATTCCAACCCGGGCCTGCTTCTGAGCATCGGTGAGGTTGTGCGGTACCCAGCGTGAAACTATCCTCCTCACGCGAAGATGCACCAGCAGAATTTCTTGAAGGCTTTCCGATCCGACCTGCAGTATGTGCTGAATCTATTAATATGTAACTCGCCTATTGTCTTGGATGAAAACTTTCACTGCTAGCACGTTTTCTTCCGTAACAGCCGTCAAAGGATGACTACCTCTTGCTTTATCCCCCAAAGTTAGTCGACCGCGCTTGAATTCGTTATACCAACGATACATGGTTGCCTTAGAAGGAACTCCATCCATGAATGCCAATTTCAGGCAACACTTGGATAACACCAGGGCTACTGCGCTGCATGCGTAACCGAGACCGACTATATCAAAAATTTAAGAAAGATAGAGAAAACAGAATACTTGAACTAACTTATAAACGATATCGAAACACTTTTAATCAACTGTGAAAAAAAATAAAAAGGGCATACTAAAGGGCAGAAATAGCAAAACATAAAAATAATATTAAAAAACAATGGGATTTTATCAAAGAACTTAATAATTACGAAAACCACTGTCTTAGATCACCAGAGTTTTTAAAACTAAAAATTAATCCACTAGACTCACTTAATGAGGTTAACAAATATTTTGTGAATGTTGGGAAAACACTCGCTACAGATATACTTCGGCGAAAAAAGTGTAATGAGAGTGAACATATTAAGAGTTTTGAAAAATTACAATCTTCCTCCAATTCTTTCGTTATACTCCCTGTGGAAGAAAGGGAGGTCCTAGGACTGATTATTTCACAAAAAAATACTTTCTCATAGGGAGAGGATGGTATTACTCCTCAATTTCTTAAGATGGCTGCGCCCGTTTTAGCCATGCCGATCACAATTTTTTGTATTCTATGCTTTACTGTCGGGGTATTTCCAAAAGCATTAAAAATATCTATTATAGTATCTGTGCATAAGTCTGGGGACAGAGGCATAGTGTCAAACTATAGACCAATATCCTTGCAGCCTTCTCTCTCAAAAATAATAGAAAAAGCTTCAAATAATAGACTTATACATTATTTTGAGAAGTATCATCTATTGTCGCGGAATCTATTTGGGTTCAGACAAAATAAATCTACTGGTGACGCTATGCAACAACTTATGGCAGAAGTAGTGATTAGTATCGACAAAAACAAAAAATGTTTGAGCAAACTTCTCGACTTGGCTAAAGCCTTTGATACAGTCTCTGTGCCCCTACTGCTAAAAAAGACAGAATCCAAGGATATTAGGGGACTGCCTCTGAAACTGATCCAATATAAAACAAATAGTTAGGCTTGATAAATACTCAAGTACGGAGGAGTCTATTCAATATGGGTTCAATATTCAATATTCCCAGGGCAGTATTTTGGGCCTGACCCTATTTCTTATATACATTGACGACATCAAATTTAATACAATGATAACTGTACGAACATGTAACTTGCCCACTACTCAAAATTGCGATTGTTATCGTCTCGATCTTGCATCATCAGTCAGGTATTTAAGGATCCAAATAGATGAACGTCTAAATAGGAACAACCAAATCTCTATTCTATCGAAACGTTTAAGATAACTATTGTATGTTTTCAGAAACCTAAGATACGTTTGTGGTCCAAAGCTGCTCACCACAACCTACTACGGGTTATGCCAATCGGTTATTACATATGGCATATCCATCTGGGGAGGATGTGATAAGACACAGCTCATCAAAGCAGAAAGAGCGCAACGGGCTATTCTAAAAACAATGCTGTTAAAAAAATACAGATTTTCGACCGAGGAACTGTACGAGCTAAGTTCCGTACTTATTCGTATACGCATTCGTCAACTATACATTGAGAAGATCTTAAGTATTCAACATAATAAACCACCGGATTTTCCAGACGCTAAACGAAGAGCTTACAAAGTCTACAAACAACCAAAATGTAGGACAAAATTTGCCCAGCGATTTATTTTCTTTCTAGCTCCGTATATTTATAATAAATTAAATGTAACTCTGGGTTTTCGGATATAATTCGCACATATTTAAAAAGATTGCACGTAAACATTTACTCTGCTTAAATTCTAGAAGTA
This sequence comes from Dasypolia templi, assembly GCA_963555695.1. Taxonomy (NCBI): domain Eukaryota; kingdom Metazoa; phylum Arthropoda; class Insecta; order Lepidoptera; family Noctuidae; genus Dasypolia; species Dasypolia templi. The sequence goes on along the minus strand of OY743146.1, from coordinate 3,852,725 downwards.
CTGAAGATACCTATAGGATTCTGACATAGCAAACTCCATACATACATAAATACATACAGATAAACTATCAAACATACTCACACACTCACAGTTACAGAAAAGCCAAAAATAGTGTTAAGTGGAGCAATTTCAATGCCAAATAATTGTAAGTTTTAAATCTTTTATACATTTTTATTTTTTCTTATGGAGCCTATATTATACGTTCTCGTTTGTTACTATATGGGCCACAGCAATGAGGAATAATATCCCACTGTAATACAGTATCAACTAGTACGGAGGGTATTATGACTGTTACTGGCGGCCTTATATATTGTATTGTCACCAGTATACATGATGTAATAATTGTGCACAAATAAATAAATAAATAAACTTGAAATCTCAAAAATCGCAGCGTGAAAATGTTCCAGACTATAACTGGCCAGTCTCTCATCCATAAAAACTTTTTCTCGCAATACTTTCTGAGTGGCTTGGTATTTCGTAGGACTCAAAGTTTGTTGTCACTGGTTTCGAATCTGATTAATGTGGTCGTGCAGTCAGGTGTGCCTAAGGGATCTGTCTTGGGCCCATTGCTTTTATTTTCTTTATAAACTACATGAAATCTTGCATAGCATAATCAGCCTATAGCGTTCCCATTTCTGGAACACAGGTCTCCTGTCTATGAGAGGGAGTGAGCCGTAATCCACCACGCGGGCTCACTGCGGAATGGTAGATGTCACATGTCTTAGATTTTTTTGTTCTAGAATATGCCGGTTTCCTCACGATGTTTTCCTTCACCGTATTGAGAGCAGTGGTGATGAAATAATTTACACAAAGTAAAGTGCCTGCCTGGGTTCGATCTCACGACCTAAAACTCGTAAGTCGGAGCCGTTACCACTGGGCCACCACTGCTCCACAACTTCTACAAAATCTTGCATAGTCAACTCTGAATTCCTAATGTACACCGATTACATTAAAATCTATAAGGCTTGTGCAAACTCTCAGGATTGCATGCTACTACCTGCTACAAGAGGACTTATGCAGGCTATCACAATACTGTCTGGTCAATAAACCTCATCTGAGTATTCCAAAATTTCCCTTAATTTCATTTACTAAAAACAAAAATACTATCAACTTCCAATATTCCTTTTACGACATTCAACTGAAAAAACTGAGTGCACTCGTGATCTTGGCGTACTACTTGATTGCAAATTACATGTAGACACCCATATCGACAAGATAATTAACAAAGCCAAAGATGTATGGTTTTGTCATACGGTCTTGTAAGGACTTCAAAAACCTTCTACTTTTCTCTTCTTATTTAAAAGTAATCCGTTCACATTTCGAATACGCGGTACCCATCTGATGCGTATTACGACAAATATAAACATTCTATGTATTGAAATGATTCAGAAAAATTTCTTCGTGCCACGCACTACAAGTGCTTCCATGCAAGGATTCCCTATGCAGATTTGTTAAAGCATAACGAGATATTGAGCTTGGATTACAGGCGTTCATTAATCATGGTTATGATGCTGGTTGTTTTGCGTTGGTATATGCAACAACAAGTTTCGGTATAAAGACATTTATTTCTCAAAGAACAAAATTACAGTTCACTTAAAGAGAAACTTAACTAAATTAACAATAGGTTGTATTTTACTTTACGACGTTCAAGCCATCCAAGAAACTGGACACCATGGTTTTTTAAATAAAATATAGCAAGCTAAACATATGTATCTAAAATATTCGGTCGTTGTGTCTAACATATAATTCCTGAGACCTTTTTCAAATGTTGGTATGCTTGTACACTCTCTGACTTTTTTAGGTAGTTTATTGTATAGCCGAACCCCCACATACTGTAGTCACTCTTGGTAGTTCTAGGTCATCTTGATTACGTGTATTATACCTATGAGTCTCTTGTGTAAGTGAAATATTTGTGTATGTTGGTCTTAAGGATCTTTCGAATAGTCATGAATGTATGGTATGTATACAATTGTTGTCGGTTAAATAGTTTTTTTTTGTAGAGCAATGAAGGTGTTGTTGATTTGATTTTGCAGATTGTCCCCATAGATCAGATATTCCAGATGTGGTTTGACTAGCGTGTTATAAATAGTATGACTTAGCTTGTAGGGCACGCAGTTTGCAATGTTACGCATGGCTCCGGTTAGTGGGAATATTCGTGATCTTACGTAGTCGATATGCGCTCTGAATGTCAAATTACTGACCACAATTAGGCCAAAATTGCAAACTTTTCATGCATTGATTTTCGTAACGGTTGGTTATTTATTGTAAGATTTGTATAAGATGGTATTTTTTTATTCTTTGCTGCGAAAATATGTAAGCAGTTTTACTGACATTCATAGTCAGAAGGTTTTGGCTAAGCCATATATTCAAAACATTAAGATCTTTCTGTGCTTCTGAGACAATATCAGTGATGGAGTCACCAAATTAAAAAGGCAAGTGTCGTCTGCATACAGTGATATGTGTCCAGTCAGACCTGCGGTACTATTGTCGTTAGTATATATAAGAAAAAGCAACGGACCCAGGACCGATCCCTGAGGTACTCCGCACCGCATATTGGCCGAGGCACTTGCAGTTTGACGATCTGTCGTCGATTAGTAAGATAAGACTCAAACATTTTGTAGGCTGTAGAAGTAATTCCTATGATTTTAAGCTTTTTCAGAAGGATATTATGGCTAACCGTATCAAACGCTTTTTTTAAGTCAATAAACATACCTAGAACTAATTGTTTTTTTATGTATATTATTACATTTTATTTTAGTAATTAAATCAGTAGTAGCCGATAGTGTAATCGAGTGTGGACGAAAACCATATTGGTGCGAGTTAAGAAAGTTGGTATTGGTAAGCTGCTGAGATAAGCGCGTGTATAAAACATTTTCGAATATTTTGGAAATAACGGGCAACACGGAAATTGGTCCGTAGTTTCCGGGGTCAGTTCTTCGGGGTTACTTTAGCTATTTTAAGACTGTCCGGAAACACTCCACTGTCAAAGCACCTGTATATGCAATTAGTAAGTTTAGTTAAAATTAGATTCTTAATGCATTTATAGATTTTGTTGTCATTCCATCAATTCCAAAGCTGGTATCATTATACAAATTATCTATTATTTTTGATATCTCATCCCCAGTGCAATGTTCTAAAGTGGTAATTTGAAGGTCTTTAATTGGCGTTTTTAATGTAATTTCTGTAGGGTTAGTTTGCATTATACGAGTATCCTAGGCCAACAGAGAACCAATTGTAGCAAAATAATTATTAAAAGCGTTACAGATTTATGTGCCGTTTGTTATTTATTTGCCGTCAAGCGTGGGTTTAGGAAGAGCACAGTTTAATTTTAGCTAGGGTGTTAATCAATTTCCACATTTTTTGGCGTTCTTACTACTTCTTGAAAATGCATCATAATAGTAATTCGTTTTATATTCTTTATTTTACATTCTACTCTTATTCTAGCAGTTTTATATTTAGATTACAGTTGTAAATTTTCTTGATTTGTCAAACAATAATGCCAGTATTGATTTCGTTCATTAATAAATATAATTACTGTTTTATTGATCCAGTCCCTTTGTGGTAGGTTTAGTATTTTGTATTTTATTATTTTCGAGTCATATATATTCATTATTATGTATTTTTCAAGAATAATTTGTTTGTTTGGCATCTCGCAGGTCAACCTATTGGGTTGTCGTCTGCTTAAGCGGATTTGCCTGTGGTTGCCCTAATAAATTAAGGCCTCCAGCGAGGACTTAAACTTAAATGCTAACTAAAAACTAAGCGACTACACGCTAAGGGCACCCCCTGTGGGGTACGAACCTCGGCTTAGGGCGTCGCTGGAAGAGGGCAGCAAATGACTAGCTGGATCAGGATTGGTGTTATTTTGGGACGAATTTAAAGCTACAGGCTCAGCGACGCGGGCTAGCTCGAGCAAGGGTCGGGAGGGGCGTGGATTTGGGCGTCGCGGCGGGCCTCGGCGGCGAGGTCGGTAGGACGGCGATCGGGTTTTGGGCTTAATTAGGGTGCTGGTGGCCTTACTACTCTCCTGGAGGAGGGTAGTGGCGTCATCGGGGGCGATTAAGATATGCCTTGGTCGGCGAATACTACTAATGCGTGAGGGAGTATAGCGAGCGGCCGCTGAAATCAGGGGGTTTGAATGTTTGGTGCCACAGTCGAAGAAACGCTTAGATAAGCGTTTCATGAACTGGTTTATAGTTGGCATTTTTAGGTCGACGTGAAGATCTATGTTTCGGACATAGTAAGGGGCATAGTCATAATCATTTATTCATAAACAAGAAACTTGTATCTGAATTAACACACAGAATTAATAATAAGTAAATAATATAAAAAAAAAACTAATTAAATTACTTAACTCAATCAACTTAAATTACACAATTACAGTACCTGTTACCACTAAAATAAATTACATTAGAATTCCATACATTTCATAAAAATTTGACAATTCTTAATTCAATTAATCGGCCAACATATTAAGATTTAAATAATAATAAAAATATGATAATTAATTAAACATAAATTAGTATGGAATGATAGAATAAATAAAAAATAAAATTACAGTTCATCTACAGCATCTAGACACTTATTCAATAGGAATTTCTTTAGTTTTATTTTGAAAGTATTACCGTAGACTGCACTTTTAATGTCTAATGGCAACCTGTTGAATAATTTTACAGACTGGTATCGTGGACTATGTTTAACAATTCTTAGGTAATGATTGGTAGAAAATGTAATCTTCAAGTCTAGTCTACGGGTGCCTTCCCTGATCTGCCGTTCTTGTATTGTTTCATAGTCTTGTATGTTTTTGGCCATATAACTTAAAAGTACCAGCACATAAAGACATGGCACTGTAAGTATACCTAAATTGATAAAATGTTGTTGGCAACTTTCCCTTTGTGAGATACGGACCATGGTACGAATTGCACGTTTTTGTAGTACGAAAGCTCTTTGACTATTATATTCATAGCTATTTCCCCAAAAAAAGTATGCTATATCTTATTTTTGACTCCACTAACACAAAATATACCATTTTTAGCTGTTCTATACTTATTTCATTTCTCAAGGCTCTCAGAGCGTAACATGCAGACGATACCGACGCACCAATTGGTTTTAATTCTGGTTTCCAGTTTAACAGTTGATCAATATGCATACCTAAAAATTTTACATCGGCAACGAGCTCAATATCGACTTCATTTAAGGCAACTTTCAAATTATCTTTGTTACGGACTGTAGTTTTAAATAACATTATTTGAGTCTTTTTACTATTAATAAATAATTTATTTGCCGTGAACCACACATGAAATGCTTGTAACGTAGCATTGACCCTTTCTGTCAAATCAACCATGTCATTAGCTGCCACTATGGCGTTTGTGTCATCTGCGAAAATTACTAATTCAATGTCAGGTAAAATTGTATTTAGATAATTAATCAAGTCATTAATAAATAATAAAATAAAATAGGTCCTAAAATTGATCCCTGTGGGACACCCGTTGATATGCGCACGATTTTGGATTTATACCTTTTCTTATTATTATTCTGAGTTTGGTCAATTTCAACGTACATCCGCCTATTTTTTAAGTAGGAAGAGAATAGTCGCAAGGCATTTTCTCTTATTCCATAATGACTCATTTTAGCCAGAAGCAATTCATGGTCAATTGTATCAAATGCGGAGCTTAAATCAAGAAAAATCCCTGCAACTCTCATTTTATTATTAATTTTGCTTATAACATCATCCAACAACGTATATGTGGCGTCTGAAGTGCCAACACCCTTTTGATACCCAAATTGTCTTTTATTTAAAACTTTATTTACTCGCAAGTGCGCTAAAAGTCTAATTTTAAGTATTTTTTCTAATAATTTTGAATGCACTGGTAGTAGAGAGATGGGTCTATAGTTTTTAGGATCAAACTTACTTCCCTTCTTATACACAGGTATTACTTTCGCAAGTTTTAGCTGTTCTGGGAAGATAGCATCTTTTATACAGTTATTGAAGAAGTCAGATAGAGGCTCGGCTAATATTTCAATGTGCTCTTTGAATAGACAAATGGACACGTCGTCATACCCACAGGAATGTTTGTTTTCCATTCTTTTAACCATGGTAAAAATCTCGTTTGGAGTGGTAGGAGAAATATGCATGTCACTGCTAACCCTATCCGTGTATAGATGGAGGAATGCCGTAGCATGGTCTCCTTCATTGACGTTAGTAGCACCTTTATAGTCAAATTGATTCACTAGTAAGTTAGCTATTTCCTCTGGATCCACTACAATTCTTCCTTCAACCTTAAGCCTAAGTTCCCGCTGAATCACTTTCTCTCTATTAGTGCATTTATTTACAACTTTCCAAATTTCCTTAACCATATTTTTTGATGTTTTTATTTGTGTCATTATAGCAAGCTTTTTAGCTATAGAAACAATATTTCTATATAGCCTAACGTAAATGTTTTTATATTTCAAAACACTTGGTTCAAGGTTATTTCCATTGCTTGCACATAAAAAACGTTTCATTTTGCTGGAGGTACGTATCCCTTTAGTGATCCACTTTAATTGTGATTTATTCTTAAGGTTAGTTTTACATTCTCTCTTCCTGTAACTATTGCAAAACACTTTATAAAAACTTTTAAGAAAAGTATTAATACCCATATCCATCCAAGATTCTTTAAGAATTCCCTTTACGAATGCTACACTATTTTTAATGTTAAATACTCTTTTATCCATTACAATAAACTGATTCTCATTCAAATTTGGATTAGATCGATTTTCCAAATAAAACTCAGCAAAAATACCTGCATGCCCGTCGGCCAAACCATTGTGATCTACCTCACTACCCAAAACACATGTATCAGGCAGATTGGTTATGATGTTGTCGATACATGAAGTACTATTATTACGGTTGAAAGTAGCAGAAGAGATTAGGTGCCTAAAATTATAACATTTTAGCAAGCTAAGAAATTCCGAACCTTTTTTATTGTCCACTAGCAGATCAATATTAAAATCACCACATATTATACATTTCCTATTGAATAAATAGTCCAATAATTTCTCCAATCTTTCCAAAAACTGTTCGAATTTTTTATTAACAGGATTTCGATAGCAGCAACAGATATATAGACCAGTAATAGTATCTTTAGCACCACAAATTTCAAAACATTCCATTTTATATAATTTGTTTATTGGTTCACAAATTTCGGTCTGTCTATCCACATGCCCCAAAATTAAACTACCTCCTCTTAATCTATTTTTTCTCGTGTTGTAAGATACTAAGCTATAACTATTTAGATTAAAAACATTAGCATTGCTCTCATTCAAGAAGTGCTCACATATACACACGTAGTCCAGCCTTTTACCCAGAGTTTCCACATAAACTTCTAGTTCATTGTTCTTATTCATAACTCCACATAGGTTTTGGTGATAAATATTAAGGAAGTTATATTTATTGAGATCAGATTTTGCCAAGCTGTAAGAATCAATAGGTAATTTAGCATCGAAAAAAATCATTTTCATCTGTCTGTGTGGCAATGCTTTCTGTAGCTGCTTTGTAATGTTTTGAAACAGTCTCATTCTCTGTCTGTGAATATGCATTCTTATAATATTTTAATTTAACGGATTTAACATTAATATATTCTAATTAGTCATTTCTGTATTTTAAACGAAGTATTTCCTTAAGGAAAAGCCTACTTGCCCTCATCGTATTTATGTATTTTGAAGCTAATTTAGAGTCAGTATAATTCAGATCCAGCGGCAAAAATGACGTATTTTTAAAGTTGCTACTTAGTAGCTTCAGTGATTTATCGAGCATATTAACATTGAGAAAATTGTTTTTATAGAGTTTGCCAATTAAGACATTTGCGTGTTTCACTTGTCCCAGGGTGTAATACAAAATAGACTGGAAATTCAAAGGATTAGAATCGTTAGAACCCCCTAGTATTAATATGTAGTCAGAGTGGGTAAACTCCTTACACAAATCCACACATGAACTTATTACTTCTGCCATAGGGGCTCCTGGTTTAATCATCGAAGTAACTTGGAAAGAATTTCCAAGAAGCTCCTGAAGTACTCTCCTCATATTTAGTCCTGTTTGGTCAGCAAAAATCTTCACCTGATGTTTTTTTGCGATTACTCGACTTGTTTCAGTATTCAATTTTATATAATTGGTTACACCTAAATGATTTTTTCCATGATCTGAAATATTACTGATATCTACGGTCAAAGTTCCAACCATCACTGTATCCATTATTGTCCCCATTTCAATGTTACCTTGATCAGCTATGGGTCGGTATGAGGGCTGTTGACTATTTATCCCGTTATTTAAGTCACTTTCTGATGTTAGGGGCTGCTCGAAAAGGCGACTTAAATTGTAGCTTTCGTTATGTTCTTTACTTTCTCTTGTGACTGCGTTTAAATCTGTTTCTTTAGACGATGTTCTTGCTAAGCCTTTTGTTATTCCAAGCGAGCCATAGCGCTTTCGATATTGTGGAGAGTAGAATTTGAGAGGTGAAGCAATCGATTTGTCACTCTTATTAAGTTATAAAGCACCGACCGACTTGTACATATTAATTTTATGCTGAGCCGATGACAACTCTTTTTTTAAGGCGCTATTCTCAATATTCAAACTTTCTATCTCAGAGTTTGCTATTTGCAGTTCCTCATTTAACATTTCAAATTTTAAATTTAGTTCTGTTACTTCATTTCTGATAGTTGCGTTGTTTGGTAAACTCTGATAAGATATGTTTAAATCAAAGTCACTATCATGCAAATCTAAACTTGACCGGCGACCTCTTTTTTGAGTGTTAACATTTTGCGTCTCATCCATATTTTAATTTGTGTAGTTAAAATGTCATACCAGGCATTGATATACAATCAAAAATTATTATTTCCCGATGGCCGGTCTCGAACCCACGACCGTACGAGGAAATCGTTACCAATGTCGTGCAGTCCAGTAAAGCGCCAACGCGTCCGATACAATTAAGATTGAATTTTTGCCTCAGTATCAGCTGCAACTTTTTTACTGACTTTTTAATTCTTGTAATTAATACTAGATGTCACTTGTAAAATCAATCAATCGTACGAATATTGGACTTTCCGAAAAGTGAATGTTGATTTTGAGATTTTTTCGTGATTTTTTTTGGCACCCGTAACCCTTCTGAGGAAACGGTTCTGGAGGGTCTGCATCTTATGGAGATGTCGTGGGAAGGCGTGCGCAAAGACAACGCAGGCATAGGCCATGATGGTAAACGGATGACTGTGGTATAGATGCGCAGTTTACATTTTAACGACAGTTTGCTGCGGGCTGTCAGTATAAACTGGAGTCTACTAAGAGCGAAGGAGGCGCGCGCGCGAACCACCTTGATATGTTCCTTAAGGGCACCTAGGCGTGATCCTAGATTAGAACCTTACCTAGGTTCTAATCTAGGATCACGCCTAGGTTGGCTTGCTTTTCCCAAGGGATCGGCTTGCCGTACATAGTGATCGGGCTGGGAAGGGGGAGGGGGAATCGACGACGTCTCGAGAAGAGAACCGCCTGACTCTTATCGGGGTTGACCTCGATTCTCCATTTCCGGAACCAAGCGCCTAAAACGTTTGCGGAGGTTTGGAGAGTACGAGCGTTGGGACAGTGACCGGTATAGTAAACGGCAGTGTCGTCGGCGAAGAGAGCCAACTGAGCCTTTTTACTTTTTGGGATATCGCTGGTGAACAGCGTGAAGATGAGAGGAGATAGTACGGAACCCTGAGGGACACCGGCGCGAATAGGATGAGGGGACGAGAGTGCTCCCTCGATGCGATAGCGAAAGGTGCGATTCGACAAAAAGTCTCGTAAGATAAGCACGAGACGATCTGGCACTCCTAGTTGGTAAAGCTTGTATATCAAGCCGTTGTGCCAGACTTTGTCGAAGGCTTTCGCTATGTCGAAGAATAGCACACCCGTCGTCGCGTTACGCTGCAGACCATCGCATAAGTGTTCTACGATACAGAGGACCTGTTGGGTGCCCGAGTGTTGGCTTCGGAAACCAAACTGCTCGTTGGGTATGAGGCTTTTTGCTTCGGCGTAGTCTTTGAGACGCTTATAAATAAGCCTCTCGTAGATTTTGCCGAGAACATTGAGTAAGCTAATAGGGCGGTAGCTGGAGGGCTCAGACTTTGGCTTGCCTGGCTTTGGGATACCGATGACGGTGGCTTCTTACCATGCTTGTGGGAAGGTGTTGTTGCTCAAGGCGCCATTGAAGATGGCGGTCATAAGCATTATTAGCGGGGCAGGAAGGAGTTTGTATTATCCTTATTGGTAATACCATCCGAACCGGGGGCCTTACGAGCGTGGAGCCCTTTAATGATGTCGTGCACTTCGTCTGGAGTGACGAGAGGCAGAGGATCATCAGGGTCTTCGACGGGAGGGAGGGAGGCTCTCCGTTCGACTTCAGCATCGACCTTGTTCAGGTGAGCTTGGTCTACTGGTTGAGAGCTGGGAGAACATTGGGACTCTAGGCTGTCAGCAAGACATTCAGCCTTATCGGGACTGTCGAAAGCGACACTATTGTCGGGGCAGATGAGAGGAGGCATAGAGACCTCTTCTGAGGAACGCAATTTCCTCTGTAATTGCCAGAAGGCTTGATGAGTGGGCTCGAGTTCACTGAGCATCTTGTTCCAGCCCTCAGAGCGAACCTCCCCTATGCGTTTCTTTACAGCACGCTGTAAATGGCGCATGTGGGCTTTGTTCGCGTCACAAGGGAAGTAGTCATAGGCACGAATGGCCGCGTTCTTCTCGGTTATCAGGTCATGTACGTCAGTAGGTAGTTTCCAGCGATGGTCTTCCATCACCGGAACTTCCCGTGAACAATCCGTCAATACGGATTGTACGTGCTCTGTAAACGAGTCGATTGCGGCCGTCGTGTCGGCGACTGACACTAAGTGATCGGGAATGGTGTCCAAGTGAGGCGACGTGGTGGATTTCAGTATTTCGCTTACTTTCCTCCAGTCGGTTATCATCTGGGTCTGAGGGGGGCGGTTGGGGTCGGTAGGGCCCGAGTAGGGTGCAAGATGCGTGACTACTGGGCGGTGGTCAGAGTTAAGCTCGTGGAACGTCTCTATCGATTGCAAACGGAGGTTCTCATTCTTGAACAGCGCTACATCGAGTATATCAGGAAGATGGTTGGGATTTCCGGGGAAATGAGTCGGACTCATTTTCAAGAATAGCATAGTGGTTTCCTATTTATATCGAGTCGTATTGTAGCACGTTCTCATACAAAGTTTTGTTATCAATCGCATCATTTTTATTTTAGGGTATGTTTGTATTGTTTGAGTGCTAGGTAGATTTGTTTGTGGTCTTATAGTCCTGTTTCAATTATTGACATGTGTACCTTAGCGTTCCAAAAATTAGTACATGCATGGTCAATTATGCTTTTTGTGTACTTGGTTTGTCGAGTTCAGTATTTTTCGTTTATATTGTTTAGTAAGTTTAATTGTTTTGGGCGCTCTAATAGATTATGTTATGTAGTACCTAGGACTGTTATTCGGCGGGAGCCACCTCGTCTATTCTACACCGCACGTTGTAGATAACTAAGGCAGGGGTGCGAGCCCCTCTCAGCTGACTTTTAAAAACCTAACTCACAGTTTGTAGATTTTGATATTTTCGCGCTATCGCAAGATAAATTAAAAAATTGGCTTCACTATTTCTTGCTAGTCGCCCATAAAACGTTGTTATTTTTCTCCTGAATTTTATTCCTTTATTTTTTTTTTATTCTATTTTTGTTTAACTTACTTAACTTACGTTACTTAACTTACGTTAGTACTCTGACTCCGATGTCGCTTCGTGAACAATAGTATGGGTTACACGTTTTTTTCGACTGAAATGTAGCTGCTTTTTGTAAATTCTGTAATGTATAAATAACTGTTTTTTTGTCCCGAATAAAAAATTGAAATAAGTCTTTCAATAGTCAATTTAATTAGACAACAGATTACATTTTCACTAATAAATTTAAAACCTATCGGCTAAAATCCTTACTGGTGAAATAAACATTTCCCTTTCAAGTTTTAGGTTTGTATTTCTCATTTCTACATTTTGCTCGAGAATTTATCTTAAAAACACAGAGAGAGGTAAAAGAAATATCGCTAACATTGACAAGGTTGGTATGTAGAATATTATTTCACTCAAAATACTCTTCAAAAACATGCCTTTGATCATTTCAGTACGTTGCTTTATTAAAGCCCAGGTTCGTGAATCCTGTATAGCATAAATAACGCAACGTAGTTAAAACTTTATTTTCTACATAAACTTTTACGCAGCACGATCACCAATCTACTATGCGTAGTAAAACTTACTGCAACATGGCTCAATGCAACGGTCTTTAGTGCTTGCGATGCATTGGAAGTGGCATTCAGCGATAGAAATTCATTGGTTGATGAAGCCAATCAAGCCATGAAAGGAAAACAGACAGTAACTGCTACGATTCGTTGCATAAGGTTTTAAGTGAAATTATGTGGTTTCGAATAGAAATCACATTTTGGGTATTTATCATTTGCAAACGACTGCACATCCCAACTGATATGAGAAGGTAAGTAACAATTCATTCAATTTGATTAATACTGACTAACAACCACAGCTAAATATTGCAAATCAAATGAAATCATTTATTCGTTTGCAAAAATGTGTAATTAGTACATAGATGTTTAAATTTTCTAATAGCGCTCCAGGTTCTACCGTCATGGGCATGCAAATCGTGCTTAATGTAGGTACACAAATTTAAAAGACATTGTAATTTTAAATAACAAATATGAAATTATACAAAATAAAATAAAAAACTAAGTAATGTCAAATAGTTTCAATTAAAGTAAAAATGTTATAATAATACAAAAAAAAAACAAATCATAATAAAACGGAAATGTCAGATGTTATCAAGGTTGCAGTAACAAAATAAAATAAAATAAATATGTCAAATGCCAATCAGTTAGTGATGTATCGTTAAGTAGGTCGTCAATTGTGTAATAACTGTTTTCAATTAATTTTTTATTTAGTGCATAAAATAAACAGTTTTTGTTTATTATTCGAATGTTTTTAAGAAAATCTCATACGCCACTTCTTTCTAAGTTATTTAAAACTTCTTCTTAATTTAATATGACAAAAAAATCAATTTGAAATGAATAAATAGATAAATAAAACCAATCTAGAAAACAAAGATAATGAGAGCCCGATATACTTTGCGACAACGGTAAAAATTTACCCTATGATTTCTTTGTTTCAAAAGACCGTAATTTCGTAAGACGCCACGACGCCAATGTATCACACATACTCAAATTAAGAACAAACTTTTGAAATATCGTCGCTCTAGTTTCAGCTTTATTGTCTTATAATTTCAGTACATAAACTATCGTAAAAGGCCAGATAAAATAGGTCCATTTAAGCGAAGCGTCAAAGCTATGTTGGTTTCTGTCGGTTTTCTCGGTCGCGGCTTCATGAAGGGACGTATTTACTTGTATGGTGCAAGTTTAATGTTTAAAATATTTATGTCTATTAATTAAGATTGAAAATAGAAAATATCTCCTTATATCATACAGACCCCACCATGAAAAATACACTCTCAATCAAACTCGCTTTCATATTGACACATAAACAATCTGCGTTGTGCTGAGCTACAAAGTGTGGTTCAATTTTGTCATTAGACGAATTCAAATATAACTTGTATGTTTTTTTTATAGTCTTACGAAGGGGAATCGTTTTACCTAGTCACTTAATTGTAGAGGTCATTTAGACTGTCGCTTCAAGCAAAATACTGGTTTCAGCAGTTAAGATGGCCTAGACAAATGACGTTCGCTTCGGAGCGATTCTATTTCTGCAATCGCACTCGCTTCACAATGATACTACGCTATGACCTATGATCACATGTTTTTTTTTGGCTTTTCTAATAGCGTCATCGGTAATCGAATGTTACTTTGTCTAGGCCCTCTGGTTAGACTAAAAACCAACCAATATTGTTGGTAAAATTGTGTTGAATTGTTTTATGTAAGTGTCTACAGTCAAAATATAGGCTACCAAAAACAAATGTGTTGTGCAGGTTGTGACAAGTGGTTCCGTTAGTGGACACCGTCTAACATGCATGAACCTCGATCAAATAGGAAATTCACAATCCTTATTGCGAAGTTAATGTCTCCAGAATATTAACTATTCCAACTTTCACATACGCCGAGCAAACGACTCAATGAGATTGAAATGCAATTTATCTTTATAATACCATAAAACTTGATAGCGCCATTAAAATATAAAATAGCTTAAATCGCAATAAGATACATAATAGCATTTTTGTTTTTAAATTTCCAATATTCATTCGTAAAAATTCGTCTGATCCCTGTGTCAAAGTTCAGTCACCCATGAAGCTCATCGATCAAAGTGTAACGTTTCTGCGAACATTCTCGATTCTTTTTAAACCCTAAATATATGAGTACGGTAAAAATCTGTATAGTGGGTAACAATATGTAGCTCACTGGTGCTTTAAATATGTTGGTCTCATCTACGCAAAATCTTATAGACAGATAACATAACGTCACGCCTTTATACTCGAAGGGTCAGGCAGAGATGAGATACAGAACACCACTTTAAACCAGAATCAAAAGATTTCATACGTTATTATCATCTAACGGACTAAATACTTATAATCATTTCAGAAAAGATCATTATGGAATGTATTCGTCAAAGCAAGGAATTAGCAAGGAAAAGGGTCTTAATAAAAAAGAAGGTAATTAATACCTTGTGGCAGCTACTTCCTCTTTTTCGTCAGATCATTACCAAGCTTAAGCTCCGAAGCATACTGATCATTGTCAATCCATTTTGGGTTACAAATTTAGGCTTATACTGCTTAAATGATTTTATTTTTGCTGGCAGAACAATTTGTTAATATAGCCCATGACCATTTTCCACTATTATCTCAAGCAGCTATGGCGATCACTTTAGCTGCTTGACCCAGACCTGTCTAGAAATAAGTAACATAAGCCTCCAGCATTTATCGAGGATTATTTCCAAATATGCAGCAAATGCCTGAAACTGAAAAGCGATTCCATAGAGCAACGTTAGCTCCCGCGAAACTGGCGCTTGCTATGACCGTTTAAATGGGTTTTCCATACACATTAGTTATTATGACTAAGCGGATTTTCTCTAAACCCGACGCTAGGTTGAAGGCAAAGCAAATCCAGCACTGCAAAGAGAATTTGATCATTTAGTATGAGTTTATAGGTAGCAACGACGATTAAATATTGATGGAACACCTATTACCAAAATATTTCTTTGCCTGCTATAGTATTATGATCCTAAATACCGTTCCGTTCAATATCTAGGTATACATAGTACAGAACAAATTCGCCTTTCGTCTCTGTCTGTGTGATTTTCTAAACAGCACAATGGATTTTGACTCGGTTATCACCATAATTTAGAGTTCGAGTCTAAATCCATTGTCAAAATTGCATTGATTCCAAAACGTTAATATTTACTTTACTTACAGCACAAAGATCTCGATGGTTTGACACGTTGCCATTGCACTCATACGAAACAGGGTTGGGTCGCAAGCTTTCAATAAAACTAAGTCAATTCTTCAGATGTGAATGAAGAAACAATTGCCAACATTCGTGTTTCGAAATTTTCTCTTTTTTATTCAAACCCCTAAATCGCTTACCTCTCCATCCATTAATAAATAGCATAATACATTTCAGCCTAATAACAAGCACTTAAATCCTGGACTTAGTCGCAAATTCGTGAACGGCCTTTAACCTTTTTTTATGGCCCATTATATTAAGCTGACCTATGTGAGACGCCTCATTGGTCCTGAAGCGTCCATGGTTTGTTAGATCTAGTGAAAGATAACGGAGCACAGGATTTTGAGGGCAATGATCTTTGTAATAGCCAGCCTTTGTAACCACTGTTTAAGAGGGCAATCGAAATAATTATAGTAGTATACTGCTAGGGAGGTCAGACACTGTAGGTTTCGATGAAATGACGACCCCAAGAAGCATATAATATTGACAAAAATAGTCCAATTACTTCATTATTGTAGACAGCTTGGTGGAGGTTGTTCTAAGAATTCTATAAAACGTGTAAACGTGAGCAGTAGGTAAACTTATACGAAAAACAAGGTCAAATACATAATAAATGCAGGGTGGCAGGAGCATCGACTGCTTTGAAATTATTAAAAGGTTATTTAAAAAATGCTTTTTCGTATATTTTGACTGCGTAGGTACAGCACTTTTCTAAGTAACAGCAGTTTTTGTTTATAACCGAAACCGCCTACCCGCGAATACATTTCACGGATCTCCAAGAATTTCTAATCGTGAATATTTTTGCGCCCGACTTTTGTATAAGCTTGTTAGTTCCTGTAGGTACCTTTTCCCCGCGTTGCCAAGTGCCGCACAACCGCTCGTCAAAGTTGGAGGTGCGGGTTTTAGTCTCTGGTAAGTAAAAAAACTATCGTCGTTGGTCTGAGAGATACTGGCGGCTGGTTACGTTATTTTTTAAAATGTTGCATTTGTTTTTGTTTGTGTCTAAAATGGATTCTAATGACGTCACCATCGAGCGGTGGTTGGAACAAGATCAGGTAGACCAAGAAAATTTACCAAACGATGCATGTAGCTATGTGGAGTCTGATGTAGGACTACAAAATGTTCAGTGAAGCTACCAAGAAACCAAAACTAAACCTTTTTAAAATCAACCCAAAATTGGAGTTGATCAGGTTGTCGCATTCGCAGATGGCGCTTTGCTGTGTCTTATAGATTGCTCTATATTTCTACTTCAAACTGCTACGTTGTAAGCTTATCTGCCCAAACATTCTGATGTCGAAAGATTGAAAGCATGTTCAACTTCATAAAGAGACCAGCTGAACATTTAGCTGGTCTGCTAGTCTCTTTACGAACTTGAACTTGCGCATCCACCAGAGTAGTGAAGGAACCACTTCATCAGCAGTTCCAAGTACCAGCGAGACTGAAGGTTGGCGGTTTGAAAAAACTGTTCAACTTGCGACTACTCAAAGAGACGCAAAACACAATACATGATTATGTGTTTCGAATGCAAAGCACCAGTTTGCCTCGAATGCCCAAAATAGCTGTGCATTTGCTGTCATGAAAAACGATTACTTTTGGGCCTGTAATTTTGTCAAAATCTTGATTTGATTGATATGTTTAATATTTATTCATGTTTGTTGATTATTGTTATATAAATAAATAATGCATTAAAAAGGTCCTACTCTATGTGATTATTTTTTATGGGTCTCATTTTTAAAATAAATTAGTGGGGTAATTCCCTTATTTATAAGAACGTTCGCATTTTAATGTCAGTCTTTATCTGTCAAAAATACTACCAATTTACATACATTTATGAAGAGTTTTAGACATTGATTGTTTGAGTGTTTTGTAGTACGAAAATTGGCCTTCAGTTTGTAAGCCAAAAATATGAATTTTAACTAAAAACAAAACTATAACCAAATGAATATTGCATGATGATCACAACAATGGGTAGTGGTGGTTAAGGGTTAATTAAGTTATGCTGGAACAGCTGTTGGTATTACTTCTGTCTTTAGGCTTGCTTCCCCCGCTGTCACTTCTCACTTGCACCACACCACATCTTCAAAGATATTTCTCACGTGGCGCAAGTGAATTCTAATTGCATTTATTTGCACACCCGCGGTGTCGAGTCGCGGGCTATTTGTATGTGTTTGTGACTGTGTGTCTGTGTTAATGATCTTTTGTGTTGCACTTCGTATGACTGACATTTTGAATAGCTTTGCGAGATTGTAGGAGAAAAGTGTAGAAAGAAAATGTATGTATGGGGGGGGCAATTTTTTTGTTGGAACTTAGAGTTGGTTTAGGTTAGGTACATTAATGACTGAACACTTAACAATATCTCAAGTTAATAACAATTACAACCGTATGTATAGCTACTGTTTTTGAACGTTATGGTTTTTGTAAAATCTCTCAATTATTACTAGTATTTCAAAAAGAAAAAACGGAACCTTTAGAGGATCACTTCGATGTACGTCTATCGGTTTATTTGTCAAGACCCTTTTTCTTAGTACCACGTGGAGAATTCAAGTTAAAATTAATATCAAATACGTAGGTCTACAGTCCTTTGGATCTCTACAAAATATCAACCTTCTAAGTCAACGCAATAAAAAAACGGCCATTTATGCGACTTAACTTGATACTCACAAATAAATCAAAACATATAGGGTACTTCCTGTTAACCTAGAATCATGTTTGCGACAACAAACTTACATGTGTCGTTGGAGTGTTGACCGTGACATAATATATCGATGTATGGAACATGTTAAGTTTGTTTTTGGGATAAATGAATTCCAACTACCGATCCCTACATTGTGCGTGGTCCGACATGCACTTGGTCGGTTTTTTCCGGAACACAGCACTTAACATAATAATTTGACGGCATGTTATTTTTTGTGTTAATAACAACAATATTTGATTGATTGAGCATGAGGTCCTGGGTTCGATTCCCGAATTTCTCAGTAGCAGACCGCAGTCTGGATTTGTGCCCTTTTGATGGCAATAGGGTCGCCAGTAATCCTAAGTCCCATGTAATAGGGGGTCCTATTACATGGGACTTAGGATTACTGGCGAAATGTGGGTGTCCTACAGGTACACCTCTGCCTAACCCTTCTGGGATTACAGGCGTGATGTTATGTAACTCAAAATACAAGCTTCAATCGAAACCGCATTTATTAAAATAAAAGTTACTTCATCGAGAAGACTTAAAAATATTAAAATAATACTTGCGTGCTTTGGTGGTTGCGTGCTTATGTTTCTGCAACACCAAAGCACGCAAGTGACATTATTGAAGTTTGTCAGCTGGACTATCAAACTTCAATAATGTCAGCAGAGTTGGTGTAGTGGGTGAATTTAATTTTGATTTAATTACTTATTTTTTATTTCATTTATTTTTTATTTATTTTGTTTGTTAATAATTTGATTTGATTTTTATTTTATGTACCTTGATTTATTTGTTTTATTTATTTTTCACATGAATTTATTTTATTTTGTTTGATTTTGTTTGATTTTATTTGTATTTTATTGGTTTTATGTAATTTCTGTTAATTTAAAAAAAGAAACATAGCGATATTGTTAGAGAGATTAGCAAAATGTTACACTTCTCACAGCTTCCTCTCTCGTACTACGCTATCACATATAATTTTAAGTTACCACCTAAGTACACATTGTGGAATGCAAATAAATGATTGAGTGTTGAGTATTGTGAGTTCTCACCATTTGTGTTTGTTACACTGGCACCTACCCATTACGTGTCAGGCTAGATAATAATTTATTTTTAATACCATTGGAAAGAAAGTTCAATTGTGCGTTGTTCATTAACATCAACGCATGTCTGTAATTTTCATCATTCCAAAGATAGAAGCCTTAATTTTTGAGGGATAATATCCCTTGGAAGAACACTTTAATAACGAGATCCGACAAAACTGTGATTTTTACGGTTACATCAGCTTTCTGCTATGCATCACTCTGATCGCAAAGAACATTCACTCGTAACAATAATATTCCGTATAAAAACAACCGTATAAGTTAAAGTTTTTTTACAAACTCGTATTATTTTCTAACTCAGTAGCGGTGTTTATATAACTTTATACCTCCATTACGGTAGTCTTTTAAAAATAAAATCTAACAGCTTGCGAAGCATTCAGCTAGAGTATCCCGGCTGTTAGAGCATTAACAGGTCATAATACTATCTTCACTTTATAATTTTAGTTTCCTTGGCTAGTCTAGTTAGCGATGGGCATTATTTTGTTAATCTTGTTGCTAATTGCAGGAAGGGGTTTTAGCAAGTATTAAATGTTTGACTGCGAAACTAGCGATTTAAGCTTTGTGCAAGATAGAGGCGGGAACTTTATCTATGTCAAAGCACAAGCAACCTTATAGATTTTGGCCCTAGAGATTTTAAACGATATCTGAATAAAGAAAAGAAAAGAAAAATAAACGTATTTTAAGAACGTATACCGCATATTTGCGGTAAACATGACGCAGTGATCGAATACAAACACCAAAAAGAACAAGTTGGGGGAAAATATGCGTCACATCCACGCAAAACGGCTCAGCTTAATGCTACGACCCTATGCGAGACAGAGCCCAAGAGAGCTGGTTTTCGGCGACAGCTGGCGTTGAATGACGTCAACCGGTGCAGCAAACGCTAAGATTAAAATAAAATACTACTATACTACTTTCCGATGATAGCCATTTACAAACTACTGCTACAAAACAGGGTTACAGGGACATCAATACTCAACCTGTTACCTATCATGGAGTGGAGATTCTGAAAACCGTCGGTAATAAAAAATTAGCAGTTTCATAAAAAGTGCAATACCTACTCAGTCAAAATGTATGAAAGCTCTTTTTTTAAATAACTTACGAAACATTTCAACAGACACGTATTGTGTAGAATCGTGTGCTGAATTTATGGCAACAGTTATCGCGTTGATGTCCGTGCCACCCTTTTTAAGGTTCTTCTCAATAGTATTGTTGTATTTATTTTAATAGTAATGAATGCCACTTTCCTGTTTTAAGTGTCATGGAATTTTCAAACTCTTCAAATGGTCAATTTTAAAGACAGTCCGAAATTATATCATGAATCAATAATTGTTTTCTAGTTGCAGGTGCCAAAAGGTGCCACCATTTTTAATCAAGTGGGCCGGCCGGTGTGACCGACTTGTTTGCCAACCTTCAAAACGAAAATAAACAAGTTGTGTGAATCAACAACAGCGATTTTACTGTGAACGAAAATACTTGTTACAAATTTGTAAAGACAACACTTAGAAATTGATAAAGTGTAATCAAATTCGCCAATTCTCTAAAATTCGTAAAAAAAACAAATGGTCATGATTTTTCGATAGTCAGATAACTTTTATTTTAAGAATAAATCTGTCATTTAGACATATTTTCTATACAAAACCTGTAATACCATAATATACATTCCTCAGATAAAAATTATCTGACTATTGATAAATCAGCCTTGAGTCGTATAAGGCCATCATAGTCTCTATGTTATACTTAGAAATTATTACTTATATCAATTTTACAACAATTTTTAAAAAAAGAACAAGTATTTTAACACACTAAATCAACGACATAAATCCAAATATATCAGCACATCATCAAAAAGGCTACATTAAAATCAGCTCTTCAAAGAGAGCCGAGTCTCGTTTAAAACGATTAACTAATAAAACAGAATTCATTAGTGACACTCGAAAAAGGACTTAATGACAACTGCAAAAAGATGGTCGAGATATGGTGGCGCAAAAAAGACTGTGACACTTGTCATATCACACATGCGTGGCTAGTCGCCGTGATATCTCTAGAGATGGGTGGAGTGCGTGTGCAAAGGCAAATAGAATGAACTAAACTTAAAGTTATAAATATTACTCGCCATTTGGGATTCGCCGCAAACGGGTAAAAGTTCTGACACTTTACTGTGACACTTGACATATCACACATTGTAATGTTCTAGAGATGGACAGAATTCTTTGTGCAAAGATAAACAAAATAAAATAAACGAATATGTAAAATCATAAAGGATACTCTGATTAAGATATCTGGATTTTAGTAAAATAAGAGACATTATAATGGCTTGCAGGATTGTACGGTTCAATTATAATATTTAAGAAACAATAAAATTAAGATGAACATGACATCTTTGATTTACATAGTTTACATGAGTTGGTAGAGATAAAGAGTCGCAAAAAGACTATGACACTAAACTTGTCATATCACACATACAAGAACTAGTCGCTGCAATGTCTGTAGAGATGGGCTGAGTTGTGTGTGTAAGCCTAATTTTCTAACTTTATTATTTATCTGGATTTAACTGAAATATTTAATCATTTAAATTATTACTATTTATGCAGGGTTGAGTTGCAGTTTCTGAAAAAAAATGTAACGTTTTTAAAACAGTATTAGTACTGAACGTAAATGGTTTCATCTCTATATTGGTCACTGTAATTTGTTATAAATATACTTGACTAGCTGTTTGTGCCCGGCGGCGCCCTGGGCGAATTTCAAACAAAAATAGCATCTAAATTTCCGACGTTACCGGTGGATTTGCCATAAAAAATCTTTCATACAAACCTTGTCCTGACAATTACAAACACAACAAAAAAAAAAAGAGCCAAATAGATGCAGCTGTTCGGAAGTGATGCGCCCGCAAACATTTGTGGCAATTTATTTGTATTTATATAGATTACTAGCTGAGCCCGCAAACGTTGTTTTGCTTCTTTTTTTTTATTTTAAAATTGATATTGGCCGATTCTCAGACCTACCCGATATGCACACAAAATTTCATACAAATCGGTCCAGCCGTTTCGGAGGAGTATGGCAACGAAAACTGTGACACGAGAATTTTATATATTAGAAGATTTTTTTTTTTTCTTAAATAAATAACTGATCAACTACAAGAAAATGGTCGAGGTATTTATAGTGGCGCAAATACACTTTTCATTTTCACACATTTTGATTTGAAGAATAGAAAATAAGTTAAAGTTCACACGCGTTCATGAGGAAAGGGGTCTTGACAGACAGACAGACAGACGAACGGACGGACAACAAAGTGATCCTAGTTCCGTTCCGTTTTCCGGGTTCCGTTTTTTCCTTTCGAGGTACGGAACCCTAAAAATAGAAGAAATATTCGGTACAAATCACAGTGAAAATTAAGATGAATTGAGCTTGAAGTGAGCAGTGTGAATAATGTCAATCTCTAGCATCGAGTGGAATGACAGCTCACTTCACCCTCAGTTTTCACGGTGAGATATTTCCAGAATAGACCGCGGCGTTCAGTGTGTACAAATTTTAAAATACTTTCACACTTGTCATACCACACATACGTGGCTTTAACTAGTCGCCATAATGTCTCTAGAGATGGCCTGATTTTTGTGAATGTGAATTGGAATATTTAAATTAAAATAAACTTGTAATTTGTGCTGCAGTTCATTTATTAAATCTTGTTGGGACTTATATGTTTGAGCCGTTTGTTCTTGACACACTAGGTCCATGGAGTCCGAGTGCCCACTTAGCTTTTCGAGACATTGGTAAGCGGTTAACGAATACATGTTCGCCAATTTGATCTTTATTTGCTAACTAGAATTGTCGCACTGACAGGTTGCAAGAACGCATTAACTCGTTGGCCGGACTGTAGTTGTAAATAAAAACATTCCAAAACCCATTTAGTACTTAATCTGAATAAAGACCATTCATGGAAGTTTGCTCTCATTGTCACATTAAATTTTAAATGACCACACAGAATAATCATTAAAAATAGAGCACTCCATCAACACTCAAACCTTAATGTGTGGTATTGATTTTTTATCACCTTTACTAATCACCGATCTACAAAAATTAGGGAACCGCGGCAAAAAAAGTGCCCCACACTTCATTCACACATGTCCCTTGTGTCGCCTCCCTAGCGTAATGCTGACAAATCGCCGCTGGTTTGTGCAGAGCGCGATGATTCATGTTTATTGGCGGGTTGCCAGACACTCCCCACCAACCGATGTTTGGTCAAACATTTGACGTGGCAGAAATGTTTTATGCCCAACTATTTGTTTGTAGTTTTTCGGAGACTAATGTAGTGGTGTTCGAGTGTGTCAACGATTTTGAAAAAGCAAGATCAGAAGCCTAGGTTCCTATACCCAAAAGATAAAGAGGGAGTCTATTAATAAGCTTGCGCCATCCGTCTGTCTGTCCTGTGACAGACATTTAAACAGATACTGCCCTGTGGCTGTATCTCTTAAACCGTAGTACAAGGAGCAACCTTCGTTAGATTTTGTTTTTCGTTTGTTTTTGTGGCAAATGAAAAGCTTTTTATTCCTCCTTTTTTCATATCTATTTTAATGCGAAAGTCAGACTTACATCGACTTACTTCGTCGTCTGCGTCGGATTTTTCTTTGATTTAGTTTTTTTTACTTTTTATAAACTTTACATCACGCCAGTAATCCCAGAAGGGTTAGGCAGAGGTGTACCTATAGTACACCCACATTTCGCCAGTTATGCTTAAGTTCCATGTAATAGGGGGCGAGCCTATTGCCATCAACTGAGCACAAATCCAGACTCCGAACTGCTACTGAGAAATTCTAGATAGAAAAACACAATAACACTTTGCCCGACCGGGGAACCGAAACCAGGACCTCATGCTCAGCAGTAGCTCTTGCGACCACTAGACCAACTAGGCAGTCGATTTTTTTTTACTTCAAGAATAGGTTGTAAAAACACTACCCATTTTTCATTTTCAGACTGACGTAGGAACAAAATATCCATCAGTGTATTGAATGTTCGATGGCCAGATGGATGTGTAGGTTTGTTATGGAAAAAGTAATCAGTCTTCGTATTTTGATTTTATTGATAAACATACGTAAGTATGTTTTTTGTTTTGAAAGAAAGAGAGAAAAAATATTTATTTGCACGCAGGTCGTAAAGCACAAAATACAAATGAAAAAAAACAACAGCATTAGTGTGTGCCTCACGGCTGCGCCAAAAGGGTTCATTTCAGCATTAATGCCAAACAGTTTTATCCAAAGCACTGAGACTAACAAGCCTTCACCATCAACTTTTATCATTCAACTTCGTTTTAATCACAATTACATTTTAAGACAAGACACTTGAAATTCTTCATCTATAAACACCACAGCTCAAAACTTAGTCATAGCAGGCAAAGCTAGTATAAATTATAATTTACTCTTTTAAAGGTCAAAGTTGAAGACAACGGACTATTAGGGAGATTTTTTTGGCTCAAACTTAGTAGAATTATGGATCAAGTTTCTTCACACAGCTTCCTTGCTTCGCCGTGAACCGTCTCTCAAAGGGGCGAAAGACAGAACGTTACAAAAATAGTTTTCTAAATATACACCCCGTTTTATTAAGGATTTCGGCTTCAAGTTCGTTCGTCGTCCGTGTTTTTGTAACGGAATGTTTGTGTGTATTGTAGTCAATAAAATTGTTTCGGCTAGTATTTATTTGGGTGAGAAGATTGTTTTTCTACGGCTGAAACTGTTTAGTTTATATCGCGTTTGTAAGGATTTGAGTTAAAATCAGGGACACAAACTGCAACCGCTACAAGTGCTTTTAAAAACTGCTTTAAAAGAAACACATTTAATTTTATAAATGTAACAGATACAATAATGTTACAGTATCAAAGTGTAATCTAATGTGTCATCTAAAGTGTAATGTAAGTGTAATCTAATCTAATAAAGTGTTAATATGTATAATAGAAATAAGCAGTTTTAGGTATTTTTGCACGGACAGACGCGGCGATGCCAAAATAGCCTCAATCCAGTCGGGATTGCGGCTATTTTGGCAAAGCCGAATTTGGCTGTTACACTTATTAACACTGTTAACCCTTTTATATCAGTTACAGATATGTTACTGTAACAATTTGCGTTAACACATTGATAAGTGTCAATACATTTATAAGTATCACATATTTGATTCTGTTATCAATTCAAAATGTAACACATATAATTCTGTAACATTTATGAAGGTGTTTTTAAGTCCCTGTTTATAATTATTGTTAGAGAATTATTTTTGGTAAGTTTTTTTTTTTTAAAGCTTTAAATGAGTTTTCCTAATAAAAATCAAAAGTCATTTTTTTCAAATTAGGCTGAGAACCAGTACTTTTCGAACGTCAAAATTACATAAGACAGTCCTCCAAAACGACCGCCCTTCACCACTTCCTAATGCTTTAGCTGGGAAGAACAAGTGGCGCAACAAACTCCCCAGCAGCTCAGCTGTCTGTTCAGTTAGAAAAAACTTGAATCTATACCATATGGTACGAGTATGCAAAGTAATAAAAATATACCCAAAAAAGCCACGGCAATATACCCAAAAAATAAAACAATAAAAACAAATAATAAATAAATAAATAAAAACAACATAACTTAATACACAAATAAAAGCCTCCAGGCATAAAGAGCGTTGGGCACGCCACAATAGAGGCGGTAAGTCCCCTCTTTGAAGAGTGGTTGGAGAGGCGCCACGGCGTCCTCACCTTCCGCCTGACACAGGTCCTCACCGGACACGGTTGTTTCGGGAGGTTCCTGTGTCGCATAAGGCGGGAGGAAACGCCCGGGTGTCACCATTGTGTGGATCGCCCGGAGGACACGGTGGAGCATACGGTGGGGGTATGCACAGCTTGTCCTCGCCGAGGCGATTGGCGGCGTAGATCTCTCGCGTCTGGCCCTGGTCCAGGCCATGGTACGGAGCGAGAGAGAATGGAAAGCCGTCACCTCCTTCTGCGAAGCAGTAATGCTTGCGAAGGAGGAGGCGGAGCGCGTGAGGGAGAGAGCCTTGCGCCCTCACGTCCCAACTAGTCGCCGCAGGAGCCGCCCGGGGCGTCGGGAGTCGCCTGCAGATTCCCGGCCACCGTGGGCGCGGGCTTGCGGACGGCGGCAACGGGTAGCTCGCCGTCCGGTAAGGACCAGGCCCGGGTCGACGGCGCGTCGTGTTCCACGCGCGCCTCAAAGAGATGTCAGCACAAGATGACAGGGTCCAATAGGGCCGACGCCTCAGGGTCGCGGGTAATTCGAAAAGAGAAAACCGTGGCCCTGGCACAGGCAACTGAAGGAACACGGGTGGGATTTAGTAGTCATTTGATGATTTCCCCCCAAAAAAAGGTATAAAGGTCGTGACAGCTTACAAATGCAATATCAGATTAATTGTACACACAAATGATTTCTGTAATTACTTTATTAAAAAAGTTATGGAAATCATCTACTTTTACAATATTTGTATATATTCAAAATCAAAATATTTTATTTCACGTAGACCTACATGGGCACTTATGAAACGTCAGATTCTAGGTGCACGGTTCCAATGGTCGTTTCCCATGGAGAAGAGCCGGCAAGAAACTCCATGGTTACTCTTTTAAAAATATGTCTTTTACAATGTTTTCCAATTACAGTGTTAACTGGTATGGGAGGACAGTGTAGGCCTGTCAACGTACCATATGTTAAACAAATAGACAATTGTCTATAAATTTATAATCCACAGGGCCTACGACGTTCTCACATTTACAAAATATAAAATAATCTAATAAAGTAAAATCAAAAACTAATTAAATATTGTGAGCACCATGTATCTATCACATAAATAATTTATCAGCCATTGCTTTATATTTAATTCTTCTTACCTATCTTGGAATAGTAATTTTATTCTAGGTGCAACGTCTCAAATAATACATATAGAAGTACAACATATTGTAAAACATTAAAAAAAAGTAACGGTGTAGTCGGTAATTGCTCATTCTTCTCCATACGAAACTATTTTTCGGAAGGTGCAACTAGAATCAATCCAATTATTTTTTTGTTGATGATGACGTTCAGAAGTGCTATTTATGTGCCTATTTGAAATAAATGATTTTACTTCAAATAGGACTTTATATTTGGATTTTTGATACTCAATTACGCAAATACGGATAAACGAATTTGGATGAAATTTGGCAAACACACACACATAACATAACATAACATCACGCCTTGTTTCCCCGAAGGGTTGGGCAGAGGTGTACCTGTACACCCACATTTCGCCAGTTACGTTTAAGTCCCATGTAATAGGGGGCGAGCCTATTACCATCAACCGGGCACAAATCTATGGATTTGTGCCCGGTTGATGGCAATAGCTCCGGGCTGCTACTGAGAAATTCTAGATAGAAAAAGCCAATAACACGTTGCCCGACCTGGGAATCGAACCCAGGACCTCATGCTCAGTAGCAGCGGTTGCAACCACTAGACCAACGAGGCAAACATATAGTTTAAAACCAGGATTAACACATAGGGTACTTTTGATCCTAGTGGTACGTTCCCGTGGGATAACTTCCGAAGCTGCTGCAGAAGCCAGAACATTTTTTTTTCTTACTTAAAACGTATGTTTTAGTTTTCATGTCAATAAACGGTTTTTTTTCTTTCTTCTTTGTCATATAGGTTGATATTATCAACCACAACACATCCAAGAAGACTTCACCCTATTATAGTAAATAATCTATATTAATTTCATCAGTTGCATCCAGCAATCCAGACTGACCCAACGAAAATCCGACGTTCATTCCCTTGATATCGCTGTCAAAACTACCGCGATTTGTCGTTCACCGTCGTCAATGTGACGCGATGAATGCTCTTCGCAATATGAAAATAAGCAGGACCACAGCAGGACTGTCTGTTCGCGAGGCGGCTCTTCTGATGCTGTGGGTCTAGTGGAAGTATGTCAAGTGGTTGCCAGAGATGATGAGATAGAACTTATATTGTACTACGTCGTAGTTAACAGATGAAAGGATGGCTTTATTTAATTTTGTGTGAAATTGAAGTGATGGCAAGCCAAATGTTACAGACATTTGGCTTGCCATCACTTCAATTTCATCTTAAAGTTTTGAACACAGATTAGTACAGATACCATACGATACGATCACCTGTTTAAAACAAAAACTGTTACCATGGATTCACTACACGATTCTGAACGCGATCGTTAAAATATTTAGTCAGTTATTTAAAAAAAAAACTTGAATAACAAGTAAATTAAGAGTACCCCTTTTAAAAGATACAATTTTGGATTAACTCTGCAAAACTGTTCACTTTCAACAAAAATCTTTTGTTGAAAGTGAACAGTTTTGCAGAGATTATTTTGCAAAAATTTGCAAAAATTTTGTCGCTTCTAATGAAATTAAAATTACCCATATGTTTTCTTCCATTTTACCGAATCTATTAACCTCTCAATCCTTATTTTTTTATTTAAATGGAACAGAGAGCAGACTGTTAAATTAAATGCTCCATCGAACTCTTGTTGAGTAGTCGTATTTTATTTCTCCTGTAAACCATATCGGGTAACATTGTCGTATGTATTGAAATTGATGCTAGACAGAAAACGGTACGAAAATATTTGCTGAAAAATTTTGATGGAATTCGTGCGCGGATTAAAAAACGACATATTGTCGTAATACAGAATTAATATTACATTGTGTAGCATAGGTACCTAATAGATTTGTTTTTGCAAGTACATATTTACAAACTACGCTTTTCTGTTGGTATCTGATGAGTCATTTTATATTTTTTACACAAAATCAGTTTTTTTTTAAAGAATTTCAAATGAAATAAAAAAAAATCTTATCCGTTATATTTTTTCCCTCAAATATTGACGAATGACTTAAATTATGACAAAATAATAGGTAATTTTCATAAAGAACATCCAACATCTGTTGGAAAATTTTGCGAAAATTTCAGATTTTGTTCAGACTCAAACTCAAACTCAAAGCATTTATTTCAAATAAACCCATTACAGGCACTTTTGAATTTTTAAGGGGTCGGTCAGTCAGAAATATGAAGCTCCATTCCAAAGCGAAGTAGGTACCTATGGAGAAGAACGGGCAAGAAACTCCATGGACACTCTTTTAAATAATATGGTTGCAGAAAATTTGTTACATCAGTCTTGTTGAAATTAAACATGTGAGAACGATGTAGAAAGACCCGTAATATAAAACATAAAAATCGGAAAAGATTTAAAAAAAAAAAAGGCGTGGCAGCCAAGAGATGACCAGTCCCCACTGACGGCGCCCGTTCACGAACATGACGTATGGATCAGCACCATTCAGCTCAACCATTTTGAAGGGAACTTAATGATCCAACACACACGCCACCACCAGCGAGACAATTGAGTGAGCGTGACATACTCTCAGCCGCCAGGGCACATTCAAGTCAATGACAGACGTGCTCAGTATAGGGTAGCTTTATAGTAGGTACTACATAGTGCTCACACGTGTGCTTTGCAATTATACAATACTAAAAGATTGAATTTATACAGTGCAAACATAGTTTTTACAATCTTCAGCAGCTCCAACAACATTTCCGAATGCTAATCAATTGTTTAGGCGCCCTTGTGGAGCAGAACCAGCGTTGAGCCAAGCATTTTTGTGAGAGATGTAATCCTCCAACTTATAAGATCAGAAATAAGATATTCGGAATGTCGTTTTGTAAACCTTAGGTTTCCAGATGTCGAGACGAAACAGCTTCCAGCATTCCTTGGGCGATATCTTCGACACTTTTGCTCTCAATTCAATTGAAGTCCTGGGGCTCTACATTCACTGGTCTTTTAAATATTCCAATAAAACCACTACGAGAAAACTTTTCCTGAGTTTTAAGCCTTTGAGAATGAAAAAGTTGAAAGGGTATCGCATGGGAACCCTTTATAAGTTGCGACGTAATTGATCGCAGTCATTTCAATTTGAGATATCGTATCATTCTAATTGATTAATTCGCATTAAACTTTTGCTTTCGAACTGAGGTAGGTAGATACATAATTTAGTATCTGGTTAATAGGTCCATTCATTTGGTGATTTCAATTCGCTGTAAGTCCACATTATTTTGGGCACAGTTGAACATTATTGAAGCTGAATGTTTATAGCTAAAATCTATTTTATGTATATGTATATACTTTTAATAGAACAAATGAAGTAATAATTGAATCATGATTAACTTTCTCGTTGATAAAATCTTCCTGACCAAAATATCAAGTAAATTATGATACGTTTTCAATCAGAGTTTTTCTCTTAGTATATAGTTATTAAGCCCCGCGGTAGGGAGTATGACAAGATTAAAAGAAAAATACCAAACAAAATATAAACTAATTACTGTTAATCACCCTGATCTCAAGAACTCTCCAAGACAGACTTACGAAAAGTAGAAAATGATAGGTTTCCACAGATTTTCTACAGAGATCCAATTTGACTACATATTTATTTATTTATTTAAAAGAAAGATTTCAAAAACCGTTCTCATTAAAAATGTATTTCATAACATTAAGAAATCATCACACCACAAGATTTTGCAAATGACAGCCAAGACGCCAGCTTTTTTAAAGTTCTACTGAAAGACCGCAAAATAAACTATATACAGTCAGTCGCTTACAAAAATATTATTTAAACAGACCACGACGTTAGATCAAAGCACGTTTAACTGTTTGACTACATACAAGTTTACAACCATATGACCGACCTCAGATTTATAGCATTATCCTGTTTATGCTTCAATAAGTTTGCTGCTTGGCTGAGCAGACTTGAATCTTTGCCCGTTTACGGTGCACTGTGTATGACGAAGCAACTCAGTTTGTCCTGACCGCCGCCGGGATAGGACGCGCGTCCCGTTCTCAAGTTGTGTTACGAAAATAGTAACGTCTATTTGACGGGTATCTATATTCGTATGCGAAGTGAAAGTGACTAGTACATTGTTAAGTGTAACTTTAAATTAAGTGAAATTGTACAGCTGACAAAAGTTTTCAAGAATATTTGTTTTGTTTGGAGAGGATTTTCTGAACGAAACGTGAGTAATTTCTCTTCTCCATAATTATCAAACACCCTCATTTCGGATTACCGCATTAATGTCGAGTTTTATAAATTTTCAGTTGCAAAATATATTCTAATTCGGTAATTATTTTGTAATTATTTTATATTGTTACTTAGTTAATCAAAAGTGTTTAAATATATCTGAATGTAACTAAAATAAATAAGCGGTATTGTGTTGGTACGATATATTATTTGCTAATTTAACGATTGTAAATTTTAATCAATTTTAATTTGTCAAGCACAATACTCGACTTACTTTTGGACCAACATTCCATAATACAAATTCACTGATTATATTGCACTTACCCCTTTAACCCTTAATCTCAAAACCATAAAAAAATGCGTGCCTAATACAACACTTCAAAGAAGAATTTTCCAATAAGCATCCCATGGTAAACAAAATTTATAGAATGCAAAATAATGTAAATGAAAATATTCATGAAAATTCACCGATCAAAGGAAGGCACGACATAACAACTAAGGGTTCATAGATTGACAGGGCGAGTGCAAAGTTTGGACAGAACTGTCACCAACCGACTCAACATAAATTGGTTTGCCACATTAAATGGCGACGTGTTCTACTTTTTAAATGTAATGTGTTTAATGGTGTTTAGGTTCTAGGTGATTTGAAATGATAATTATTTGGTTTTAAATTCATGGCTCGTTCAAATGTTTTGAGCCAGGATTTTTTTTTTTACTT
This sequence comes from Dasypolia templi, assembly GCA_963555695.1. Taxonomy (NCBI): domain Eukaryota; kingdom Metazoa; phylum Arthropoda; class Insecta; order Lepidoptera; family Noctuidae; genus Dasypolia; species Dasypolia templi. The sequence goes on along the minus strand of OY743146.1, from coordinate 3,820,683 downwards.
AACTAAGTTTAAATGGGGTATGTAAAATTAATGTGCATTGCGGCCATGGAGTTTTTTAAATTATCAATTTATAATTAAGCAAATATTGTATGGACAAAACTACACTGTTACCCTTAATTTCAATGTTCTTAATTTTTTCACCTTGACACTGTTTTATCAATTCTGTTGTTGCTAATAATTTTTATATTTCAGGAATAATTGAACTCTTAACATAATAAGTCCGTACCTAATATTTTACCTCAGCAACTGAAGTTTATGCTATTAAGGGACACTGGTTTTTTTTTTTTTAAAACCTACTATTATATTTTTAATAAACCTAATACACCAACACTTATTCCACTTCACATTTAGATGAAATTGGAGATACGAACTTAATATCAGCCTTCAAGTAACATTATTAAATCGATAAACGTGTCAAAGTTAGTTGAGATGAAACTACTAGTATTTGTAAAAACAATATTATTTAAAAGAGTGTCTATGGAGTTTCTTGCCCTTTCTTCTCCATAGGTACCTACTACGCTTTGGAATGGGCAACTAGCTTCATATTTCTGAATGACCGACTCCTTGACAATACAAAAATGCCTGTAAATGGTTTATTTGAAGTAAATGCTTTGAGTTTGAGTTTAATTTTTATCGATATCCGTTCAGTGGTTTATACGTGAAAAGGTAATATTCAGACGAAGTTACTTTCGAATTCAAAATATTAGTATGAATTAATTTATGGCATCATGTTATTACTACAAAAACAAACATACGGAATATGAATTAGTAATACATTTCTCAGAAATATACATCTGATTACGACTTAATATAGCATGAGTATGATAGATTACTCAGAAATTTTGATATTAAAGATACAGGTAGGAAACTAACGCCTAGTTTTGGGTTCACAAACTTTTGTCATGCTCACGTAATTATCGATTTTATTTTCATAGCAAATTTTTGTAGCTTTTCCAAATATTCTAATTAATAAAATCTACAATTCGTTCACTGACGAAAATCAAATATACTTAACCACTTGATCTAGAAACATCCAAGAGTTCCTTTTATAATGAAGGTGAGAAGTATAGTTTTCGAAATTTCATTTTCAAAGGGGTCGATAGGATGAAAATTTGTATTGAAGTTCGAAATTTTGCCTATGGAAAATTAGGCTTGTATGACTATAATACAAGTTGTCGATGATCACAAAGAAAACTGAAATGATTAATATACTGATCGTTATAATCCATCAAAACCTTCTGATGTGGATAATCGCCGCGACAAAAATCTAGTTGTACGAGTATATACGACAAATCGATTTGTGCTGCTGACGCGAGTGGCCCTCTACAACAATTGGATTCTTATGATTGGAGCAAATTGCATGGAACTGATTTCTATCGAAATTTTATCGAATATGATAAATTACACTTTAGAAATAATATTCCAATGGCAAATAGTGTTAATGTTACAATCAATCAAATATTGGTTACAATATTCAATTGCCCAAGATGAGAATGAGCAAAGTAGGTATATTATTTGATTTTTTTGGCTTCTTTTGAATCGGTAAATGCACCAAATATTTTATGCTTGTGCCAGTGTTTTATAATTTGAATGATAAAATACTGGCATAAAGTATTTAAAAAACAGTAAAGTATTTTTATTTTAAACGTTACTTATCTTTAATGTTTGGTGCAATAAACAAGGAAGTAAGAAACAACAGCTATTGCAATTATTGCTTAAGTACTCCCTTTGCATAAGGGAGTATTTAAGCAACAACTGCAACAGCCTGGGCAAATAATAGTTATACACTTTATTTTTAAAATGTTATTTTGTGTAATATAAAAATTATTACGTTTTTTTATGTATTAGTATTTAGGGCAAGCAAATAATTACATATGGAAAATAATGTCAGACAAATGTCCACCTCTAGCAGTATGGCAGATGCGCACCCGTTTTATTGCGTTTTTCACGACAATTTCACACCTGCGTTATCTCAGTGAATGTGTCCCAGATATGAAAGAAAGAAAAAGAAAGAAAGAAAAATTGTTTATTCTGCACAAACAAAACGCACATTACAAAAAGTTGACACAAATTTCACATATATTCACAGTAGCCAAAGGCCTCGTATTCAGCTTTTAAAATTTTGTATTTTGTCCATTGCCTGATGTCACTCACTCTCAGCACCAAAGACAATACACATTGCTCTGTTTGTGTTGCGACACTGGCAAATGACAATAAAACAAACATTATTTGTACAAAAACATGCTGCCGATTGCAAAGTGGAAGAATGACTACTTTTCTAACAAAACAAACAACAATAATAAGAACAATAAGTAAGTCGTGCGTCGCATCTGTGCAAGAACAGGTCGCTGCTCAGCAAAATGCTGTGACTTCGGACGAACCTATCGTCAACAGCGCTGATTTTCAGCAACTACCTCTCGAAATGACGTAATGATGTCCCCTGGTGTGACATAATAAATCGGGTAAGTTTATATCAAAGAATATAGCTACTACTAAGAGGTATAAATACAATTTTCTACATTGTGTGTGATTCTTGCTGAACATAATGTGTACTTAAATATATAAATAGATGTATAAACATATTTATCTGTATATATATAAACGTAATTTAATTAAATAAAAAACTTCCATAAGTATAGGTAAGTACATTACAATGAAAACAAAAATGCCAAATAATAACTCTAGACGGTACATACAACAGCGTTGTGTTTATTCCCCATTTATGCAATTCAATACCTAATAGCTGTAAAGTCGTTACTATCAAAACAAAATTAATTAAAAGTAGTGAAGTCTTCATTGATCATTGATACAACATACTAAACATTATTTCAATGCACCATGGGAATCGCGACAGCGGCCATTTGCATAACGCCATGTTACGAGGCATGGCGTCGGCAAACGACGACCAAGCTTTTTCGATCAAAGCGATAAATCAGCAGATATGTTGTTTTAATTGTTAGAGGTTCATTAGCATGTTAGCATGGACACGTCCCTTTAGATACTCCACAGAAAAGAGTCAATAGCTGTTAAATCCGAGGATCTTCGGGGCCAATCAATGTCACCGTTTCTCGAAATTAATCGACCGGGAAACGTTCTTTTAAATGTCTCGATTGGGTTGAGTAGAATGTTTTAATCATTATAACACAAGATTATTATTATTTAGTAGATATTGATTGTTTAGTCGATCGATAACTTTGCTGTGTCTATATAAATAATTTTCATGAAACAACTGTCATTTTTGCCGCCAAAACATAATGGAGACAACAAATGTTGTTTATCTCCATGTTTCCCAGCCTGTATAAACCTCATTTGGCAAAGTTATAATGGGTAGGTTCAATATTAATGTAACTGCATTAATGTGCATAACTATCATTAGCAAGAATTTATTTCAAAATGCACTACTAACAGTACTATAATTACAACTATAAACGAGTGTTTACAGGCTACACCCATATACCTACAAGTTGTGATACTTATTTTTTACAAGTCTTGTCAAAAAATTACGTGTATTGTACAAGTATTGACTTTGTTTCAGACATGTATTGTTAACAATTTCTATTTAAGATTTGTATACTACTAACATTTACAACTTGTTTTAGATATAAACGATTAAAAGCTCCCGAAAACAGGCGCGACGCTAAAGCGCGACACAACACCGAGTGTCGCGCGACGAGCGGTGCTTTTGTGTCGCGCTGTGGCATCGCGCCTATTTGTGGGAGCCTTAACGAAAACAGTAGACACAAAATGTAGAATACATGTTTTGTACCTTGTTGTAAATGAGGGGTAGGTAATGGTACCCTGCGACCATTACATCTAGAGCCAATTCTGTAATTTTTAAGTGTTCTTATCCATTTACAACATCATTCTCCTATTACTCTCACAAAAATTCTTGTCTTAAACTTATTACCTCACTAATATCATTGTCAAGACTTTATCGTCAAATGCATTTTTAAGCACATCAGAATTTAAGCCGGAGATATGCAAATTCTTAACAGTCATAGAACATTCTCCAATTGATTAAATTAATATAGATTCATACAGAATTTAATTATCGTTGCATACTCCATGTGGACTTGAAAGTTGGGATTTCTATATTCAGCTTTAATTTGCACGTTTAATATGCACAAAATAAATGGGTACAGAAGTTCAGCTCCATATAACGAAGAAAAGCAGTCGCACGCCCACAGACACACCAGAGTAGAGGTTCAGTTAGTAACTAACTGAACCTCTACTCTGGCCTCAAGTACAAATTAATGTTATCAAATGACTTTGTACTTGAGGCTAGTGATTGAACTGTCAATAGCCAAGGGCCCATCAGACACGTCACGAGTGCGCTAGCACTTGCTGTACCTACGTAAACAACATTGTCCAACGCGTTTTTGCATGGAGTGGCTTATTATTAGTCGATTCGCACGAATTTACTTGTATATTTGTGGCGAATCGACAAGTCCAGAAATACATATGTATAGGCCAATTGATAAATTTTGAAGAAAAAGCACACAAAACTAATTAGTAAATCTAGTTTCTAGTGTACTTTTTCTAAACTTTAATACATAAAAATTCAAAATGTGCCAGTAGCCTAATACATTTTTCTGGAGTTGTCGATTCGCCCACAAATAAATAAACTTCGTCCGAGTCGACTACAGAAAAAAAGAATATTATTTAAAAGTGTCGTTCCGCTCGTTTCGGGCGAGTAAAGTCGTCCGAATCGACTAATAAGCTCATGGAGTTAACCTTCTGTACACTTATGTGGTACATGTTAGTAGCAATTCGTTCCTGTTGTGGAACTAGGATCACACGTTCTAACGCTTGGGTTAATCCTAGGAGCGATGTTAAGTCGCAAATGTGATTTATTGGCGACTTCTCTACGGGTTTTGGCGTTGGTTTTGCAGTTGGTTGTTTTGTTTTCGAATACGTTACCACTAATGGAGTAGGTCACACTAATAGCTAAGCACAAACAATTTAGAAAACGAAGCTTCAATATTTCAATGTGGTGCCACCGTTCAATAACAGCATGGTTCATTAATTTGATAAGTGATCAACTGACTCGTATTATCTAATTATACTAAAGAAAATGATGATACATAGGATTAAACCAAGCCGCTTTTGGTGTGACCGCTTAGATCATCTAAACTACACATTGGATTTTGATGCAGTTTTCAACATTATTTAGAAGGGCAGGGAGGCATTTATTCGGGAAGGTGTGTGTGTAAATTAAATTAATATTTAACGTAGATAAAGCACAGAAATCTTAAATGTTTTACATCTCGCCATTTACCCGTGCAAAGCAGGGGCGTCGTTTTATATGATCTAGGCTTAAAAAATCTCAAGCTACAGTTAAATCGTAATCGCCCAAAGGGATATTTACACCAATCAAAAGTCCTTTTTATCCTACACCTTACAAATTATTCTGGTTACAATTTTCGTTATTTCTAAATTGTACTGTTGTTATAGAAACGAAGATTATTAATTCACCGTTGTAAACGAAATTGTGGGCATTTAAATGTAACAATTGAACCAGTTTGCTTTAATTTGTTATCGTTGGAATTTTTGATTTTGTTAGGATTCAATACGTAAGCGATACTGCGATAAATTAATATGCACCTATGATAATATTTTAAAGAAAAGAGTGGGTCCAAATCCATACTAATATTATAAATGTGAAATTCGGGTCCATTAGCTTACATGCCTTATCGGCGGAACGAATTTCGATGAAATTTCGCATACAAGTAGCTATAGCCTGAGTATATAATTTATATCCCGTAATAACGTTTTACTCAGGAGCTTACTTATTTTTGATGGTTGAGTCCCCTACCCTCCATCACCAGTCAAAATAAAATGCCTTAAATGATTTCCTTAAAAACTGTTAAACATGAACAGTGATTGAGCAAACAATCCGGCCGTTTGCCAAAAATAAAAAAGAGGCACGTCATCCACAAATTTCAGTTTGTTTAAGCGTCATTGGCAATTTGGTGAAAATGTAAAATTATTTACTCTTTCTTTCCTTACTGCTCTTGGGGTGAAGGGAAAAAAACATTTGTGTGACTTCTTGTCATAAACTGTAAAGGTCAATGGTAGCTGTTGTTTTATGTCGTTCCTGTCGTGTTATTCTCTGAGGGACTGATTCTTTTGTAACGTCCGGATTCTGTCTTCCAAATAAATGGGACAGAATTCGTATGACTGATGTCATACGAATTCTGTCCATAACTATAGAATATGCAAGGTAACTTCACCGCATCTTATCCTGACGTAGTGCAACGCATAATCACTTCGAAAGTCGAATGATGTCGATGACTGAACCGCGACAATTCACTTCAAAAACAAAATGAGTTCGTTTTTTCCTACAGTCAATTGTTTGTTGTTATTTGAACAATTTTTAATAAAAATGTTGCAACTGCAGTTGTTTCATGCACCATGTTTGCTTTACGCGTTATATTGAAACAGTTAAACTGTAGCCAAACATCGATCGCAGTGTGGGTCCTTAGGGATGGGCGATCAATCTATCACTATTTGCTAGCAATTACGATATTTAATATAGACGGACGCCAGCTTTCGGGGAATCGACACATGTGAATTATTTGGGGTTATGGTCAATATCATTAGGCTGTTAACGTTTTGCTGTATATTAAAACCTGTGAAGGCCAAACCTTATAAAATATAGTCTTAAATGTTGTAGCAATAAAAAAACTTTTTTTTTTAAATGCAGTTAATAAATTTTTCATCAGCAGTTTTTTTTTATTGATGTTTTTGCTGTGGAAATGCGTTTACCTTGCGAAACTATGAATGATAGGCTGCGAAGTTATGTGATAATTAAATGAGCATGCTTAGAATGCTTTGGTCATGTTGAAAGGATGAATGAAAGACAATTAACGAAAGGGATGTAAAAAGCAAAAATTAGTAAAAACGTCGATATAGAGTCACCTTATTGGTGATGTCCTTAAGATAGGTTAGTTGCGTATTAGGTGCTCATAACCAGCGTGCGTGTATGACCAGATGTATGAACGTAAACGAAGCAAAAGGTATGTAAGTCTTGGATGTTATATTGTTATATATGTGGTATAAAAAGAGCGTCCCTTTTGCCCCATTTTCTTTGAGAAATCTTAAGTGTTCCAAAGCCATCCCGTATTATCTTACACAAACGAACCACATTGCTTCCAGCAATCTACTTCGCAAGTAAATTTCTCAAAACAATAATAAACTTATTCCACACACTCTTTGTAACGATAACAGAAATACAAAATACTTGAACTCGCGTCGACGAATCAAGCCTACATACTTTCCACTATAACGTGGTCTCGCATTGTATAGCTTCCCGTACATTTGAATGTCAGCTTATACTGAAATGTACATCTTGACATGCAAAATATAGGTAAATGTATGTATACACGATATGTACGTAAAAGTCGCGTGTTTCCACATCAGTCACTTTGCAGACTCTTTAACGTATTGACATCCCCCTCTCTTCTGTACAAGTATTTGAAATGCTTCTAAAGTATAGATGATATATGTATGTTACTTTTGAGTTTTAAAGGAGATGATGTTATGAAATGTGGATGGTTAACTTTGTAAAGCAACTGTGTTTTGTAATTGTGTGCTTAGTTAGCTGCGCACTTGCAATCAGTTGTATATCAATAATTACGTATGATGGGTATATCATCCATATGTTAGGTACAATCAATACTTCAAAATTCGTATGTTATTGTTTTACAAACACAACTTGCAAATCGAAAACTGCTTAACACAAGAAACCACCTCGTAAAAGAATATTACGAAAGTGAATTACGAATTTAACCAACACAGTGTCAAACTAATCAGTACGTTTGGATCAAGCCCATAAAGACTCCACGGGGCTCTGTGTTTAGTATCGTTTCTGGTTCATTGTCAGTCAGTAGGGATTCTAGTGAATTGTGTCCAATAATTACGACTATTTTCCAGCCAGAGATTTAGATGTATGTTGCTTTGCATTCGTGTCGTGGATAAGCTTGAAATGTGATTTCGAAATTCTCGAATTGAAATTCCTGTTAGAGCAGTAAATACTTTGTCTATGAGATTGTTTTGAGCGAATAGTAATGAGGCGTGTTTATTTATTAATTTTAGTTGTTTTTTGAATCTAGAAGAAGTCTATAGTGGGCCTGACATATTCATAGCCTTACGGCGCCTTACTGTTTTTATTTTGACTGCCCTTAGTTTTAAGTGATTTTCTGAAAACGAAATTCATAGAATCATTATAGTAGTAGTATTATATATTATCACGAAATACTCAAATAGACAAACTTTTTATATAAAAAAGCACTACGTTATCAAAAATCTTGAGTCCTCGATATTAAAAGGAGACCGGAAAGAGTTTATAGACTGCAATTTTGCAGCACTTTTAGGATTCTATTAAATGTTATTTTATTAGGGCCTCAGGGATATTTCAGAGCCTGTCACTGCTGCCTTATGATCAGAGGCTTCACATTAACAGGAAATATTTTGAGATAAGTAGAGGACTCAAAGAACGGCGAAATGGTTTTCGGGAGAGTATAATTTGACGCTTATATAGGTACTACTCAAATAGACCAAATTCACTTATAATTTATTGTTTCCATTAACGTCAACAATATGTTCCTATATTGTTTTGTATGAGAACTAATTTCAAGTATTTAATATTTTCTATGACAGTTATTTCTCTGTTATAGTAATTAGCAATGCTTCAGATTCATTACATAAAAACTTTGCAGCGTCCCCCCGAAGTTTGTTCACCGATAAAGCTTTACAATCCTGATGCCTTGCCAACTCTTCACAGATTTTATCAGAATTAAAACTAACGCAATCTCAAGACGTATTTTCCACCCCGAAAATTTTGAACACAAAAGATTAACGACTTGTTTTCTTGAACCACTAAGAAGACAAATAGCTCTATAGCATTAAGTACATTAATAATGGCTAACCAAGCAAAAATTTCAAGTAAAATATAAACAAGTTAAGTGGTTTCTTGATCAAACTATGGTAATACGTCTTTAAGAAATAAAATCTGGTGCTTATCTTGATTAAACTTGTTACTAAGAGCAAACTATTTTAATTTGTTGTCTAAAATATATATGCCTCGGAAAGGATGTCAAGCCATTGGTCCTGGCTGTATTAGATCTTCGTAAGTCGTTACAGGTTGACAGAAGCCTGAAAGTTCGCCAACCAGTGTTACCAAGGGGTTGCGTTTTACCAAGTAACTGGTTTGTGGACGTCAGAAAGGCAGTCGCTCCATTTAAAATACTAATATATTAAGCTGCATCCGGTTATTTTGGTTAGACAACCATTTTTTTTTTTTGCGGGCGGAGGGGTCTGTCAGACTCTTACTGACTAGAAACCACCCCGGTCGTCCATCTCACACCTACGTCGGGGTCGCGGGAACATATGATACTTCGTGCTGGCCTGCCTCGGCGGGCCTCCTCGTGTTGGGGCGCGCGTGGAACACTACGCGCCGCCACCTCGGGTCCTGATTTCTGGGGGGTGGCGGACGTCCCCGAGCCCACCGTCCCTGGACCCATTTGGGGGGCTGGAAGAGGGCGTTTTCCCGCCCTTCGCCTACGATCAACCCCTTGCGACGAGTCGGATAAATGGCCACGTCGCGCGTCGCCTACCATATTTCGGCCGCAGAGGATTGGGAGAGCGGCCAACAACATACCGACACTCCTCTTCCCCTGCGGTCCGATCGCGTCCGCCATCAAACGGTGGCGACCCAGTTAAGGCAGACGGTAGGGAAAGCGGCGCACCGCAATACCATCTTCTTCTTCATCTATCAAAAATATTCATCTCCCGCTGCGGCCTCTGTTACGCAAGTCCAAGCGGCACCGCAACCTTGGCCGCTACGTCGTCGGCTTTTCGGCAAAAGCCCTGACGAGCGTCCCCTCCTCGAGTTCCTCTTAGCTGCACCGTAGGGATCCAAGCCACGGTTACTGAGCCCCCCCGCCTCGTCAATACGGGAACCCATTGGGAGGGGGTGGTTAGCTAACCTTTCTTTTTTTTTTTTGTTCCGGGGTGGAAAATCCTCATGGATGTCCTCCGCACTGGGGTGGGCGGAGGGGTCTGTTAGACTCTTACTGACTAAAAACCACCCCGGTGTTCCATCTCACACCTACGTCGGGGTCGCGGTAACAAATGATTGTTACGCATCCCCGACTGGTCCGACCGGCCCATATGCGCGGGCCCCGTCTCGGGCGTCGTCTGTGAGCGTCGCACGCGGAACACTACGCGCGCCTCCTTCTCGGGTCCTGATGTTGGGGGGCGACGGATGTCACCGAATCCGTCGCCCCTAGACCCATTTAGGGGGGCCGGAAGAAGGCGTTGTCCGCCCTCCTCCGACGCCCGGTGCGTCTGCTGCGGGCCGGGTCGAGAATCGAAATCTCTCTCTCCCTTTCCGCAGCCTCCTTCTGCGAGATGACCGTTTCGTAGTTAGCTAACCTTTTTTTTTTTTTTTTTTTTTTGTTCCCGGGGTGGAAAATCCTCATGGATGTCCTCCGCCCTGGGGCGGGCGGAGGGGTCTGTCAGACTCTTACTGACTAAAAACCACCCCGGTGTTCCATCTCACACCTACGCCGGGGTCGCGGGAACACATTATTCTTCCACAACCCCGGCTGGTGCCGGCCCGCTTGCGCGGGCCCCGTCTCGGGCGGGGGGAGTGAGGTGTACTCCCCCCGCAACGTCTGTGAGCGTCGCACGCGGAACACTACGCGCGCCGCCTTCTCGGGTCCTGATGTTGGGGGGCGACGGATGTCCCCGAATCCGTCGCCCCTGGACCCATTTAGGGGGGCCGGAAGAGGGCGTTGTCCGCCCTCCTCCGACGCCCGGTGCGTCTGCTGCGGGCCGGGTCGAGAGTCGAGATCTCTCTCTCCCTTTCCGCAGCCTCCTTCTGCGAGATGACCGTTTCGCAAAAGGAGACCACTGCGTCCCAGGACTCTGCGCCGCCGACCATCGCGTTCACGACGGCCGGCAGCGACAGGTCGTTGCCTACTTCGGTGATGAGGGCACGGCGCGGCTCCTCCCAAGCGGCACACTCTGCCAGCGTGTGCCGCGCCGTGTCCTCCCGGCAGTCGACGCAGTGGTGACACCGGGCGTCCGGCTCCCTGTTAATGCGACACAGGTACTTCCCGAAGCAACCATGCCCCGAGAGCACCTGCGTCGCCCGAAACGTCAGGGAGCCGTGTCTTCTCCCGAGCCAGCGGTCGAGCACTGGCCGGATCGCCTCGATGGTGCTGAGGCCGGCGGTAGGGCGTGACAGCCTCACCCGCCATTCCGCCACCTGGACCTCGCGGAGCTGCAACCGATGCTGCTCGATTTGTTGCTGCATCGGTCGCTCGCCCCGCTCCCGCGCTGCCTCGCGCCACCGGTACAGTGACGCGAGCACCTTAGCCTCCAGGTCCCAGGGCGGTGATCCGGCCAGTACACAACCCGCCTCGAAGGAGATCGTGCGATACCCCCGAATGACTCTGACGGCCATCGCCCGCTGCGGCTTGCGCAGGACAGCTATGCTGCCGGCCGTCAGGTCAGACGCCCAGATCGGCGCTCCGTAGAGCGCCATGGATCGCACGATCCCCATATAGAGCCGCCTACAGGCGGCGCTCGGGCCCCCCAGATTGGGAAGCAGCGTTGCCAGCGCCCCGGCCACGCCCAACAACTTGGGCGCCAGCCGCCGGAAGTGGGGTCCGAAGTCCCACCGGCTGTCGAGCACCAATCCCAGATATTTCATGGTGGGCTCGACAGCGATCCGGACCCCCCCGACCACAATGTGTGATCCGGCCGGCGGCGCCCGCCGGGGGCCATGAAACACCATGGCCTCCGACTTGTTGAGGGCCACCTCCAGGCTGAGGCGCCGTATGCGGCTCACCGTGAGTGAGACCGCCGCCGTCGCGAGCAACGCTGCCTCCCTGTGCGAACTCCCCCGGGCCGTGACCAGCGTGTCGTCCGCGTAACACGTCAGGTCCGCGCCCGGCGGGAGCTCGCCCCTCAGCACCCAGTCGTACCCGATGTTCCACAGGAGCGGTCCCACGACCGATCCCTGTGGAACACCGCACGACACTTGGCGCTGGTTTCCGCCATCACGTCCCATGTAGGTGACACACCTCCCCGCCAGATAAGCCCCAACGATGCGGCGGAGGTAGAGAGGCACCCGATGATAACGCAGTGCCTCCCGTATGCAGCTCCAGGGCAGGGTATTGAAGGCGTTGGAGATGTCCAAGGACACCGCCACCACCACCCCGCCCCGGGACACTGTTTCCTCCGCCAGGACTCTCACCCTCGACACAGCGTGGATGGTAGAGCGTAGTTAGCTAACCTAACCCAACATGATTGGGAAAAGAAGCACATTCAAACAAACCAATACGAGTATGCAGGATCCTCCAATGACACACGAATCCTTTCCTTCGGAATAGAGTGATAGCCAATTACACATTCTCAGCTAGTCTTACGACCGAACCTAATAACGTATCTATCTCGAATTTTGGCGTACTGGAGATAGAATAATAAGAATTATTTTTACTTTTTACTATTACGAGTATATTCTACTTTTTTGTTCTTTTGCTATAAATGAGTGTTTTTTTTGTTTTTTAAAACTTTAATTTATTTTCTGAATTGTTTGTCTCAAGACGGCATTATTTTTTATTATAAAGTTATGCGATTATTTTATTGCTATCGGCCCTTGAACCCCGTGAAAATTTTCAAGTTAATCTGACTCCTAGAAGTAGGTGAAAATTAAGTTAAAAGATTTCGTAACATACATATAGGTCAAGCTGATAAAAGCTGATAAAAGCGTGTATCAATCTCTGGTTTCAACGTCCCAATAAAGCCAAAGTATGCGGCCCTATATCGTGTTGACAGCTTTTTGTTTGACAGGGACAGATACAATTGTACTGTCTATCATCAGTAGCTATATTCCGTCTTAAGGTTTCGGGTTTAGCTGTTAGTCACTTCGTTTTGAAAGACAGACTTGGTTTAGACTGCTCTGTTTTCACCCTCCGTCTCATGTCATAAAAATGCTAAGAAAATGTGGATTTTTAAGATAAAAAAAAACTATACTCATGATTATGTGTATGTTTCAAGAACCATACATCAAATATCAAGTACGCTGTTAATCCCACAACAGAAAAGGGCTTCAAATAATCATCGAGACTTTTCCTTACATAGCAACATTTCTGCTTTACGATTTTATTTCCGCCTCGTGTGATGTTACGGATTGTTGAACCTCCCGTAATAACTAAGTTACCTTATCCTTGTTGTCAATATCGATAGGGATATTGGATTCTTGTTTCGGCTACATATCGATTCATATTGAGCTCTACGATGGAGGTGAAAATAAAATGTTTACTTTTTAATAGTAGATTTTTGGATAATTCTATCATGTTACGGGTTTTTTCAACGATTTCTTAAATTTTTCAACTGATTTAAAACGAGTGAGGGTCGAAAGACATACCGGTTTGTCTTTGAATCTAAAATTTGAAGACCTAGTACGTCTTCCAACCCACATTGGGACCGCGTGGTGGTCCTCTCACAAAGACGAGGAACTGTTTCTTGCAACGATGTTGCAATAACGTACCCACGTTATCCCACGTTATACGTTATAGGCTGCTTATTCAAAAACTATTACTTAACATATAAATCATGCTCTACACGATACCTCACACCGTACCCAGGGGAAGAACTCGAGTGTTCTATTCTTAGTTAGGCTACTACGCGGCCAAAATACATTTATGGTAAATATATTACATACGGCTAAAGTACGGTCTTAGTTTCACCATGTCTCAAGAGATTACTATGTATATGCCTCCGGTTATACAAAGTTGAGTTTATACTCTAGTTCCTCATAACCTTAATATAGTAAAGCCAATCCCTTATAAACTGTATTGACACCAGGTAGCAACAGAGTCTGCGCTGCTTAGAACTTTTAATTGGATAATTGGTATTCTTAGTAGGTATCACTCTAGGCTTATTGTCGGGCTATGGATTTCGTTTGATTGTAAAGTTTTATTCTTTAACGAAAGAGTGTTAAATGACTTGATACATTCGAAATGTGGGCAGGCATTACCACATTATAAATAACTTACCTGGAGTGTCATAAGAATTGCCCCAACATTAAAAATTATAAATTCTCAAAGCATTGTACCACGAACGTTTATCAAACAATGTCATCCATTCCACAACATGAAACGCAAAAATGCGATGTTCCAACGACTATTTAAATTATAATACACGTATCGTATGATTCAGACCAGTCTTTGTTCACTTCAATGGCTGACAACACAAAGGGACCGCCATCGTTTGAGCTTTTTCAAGTTTTGCCAGTAGAAATTCCTATTGAAGTAGTAAGTTTCTTGAGTTTTTCAAGTATAAAATACGCGGATATTTTGCATAGTGTTTATTGAGGTAGTTAAAGCTTTTGATAGTCTTAATTATCTGTGAGATGGTGTAAAGGAGGTTTTATTTGAAAACATTTTGTACAATTACTTTGCCAATTAACAAGATTTTGTTACAAGTAATAATAGTTTCAGTCTTCTACAATGTACACTTAGTCGTTATATATTATAAGGTTGCGTCTACACAATTTGTTTTTTTACTCTTCTTGTCAAATTTCACATTTTCATTCTTTACATTATAAGCTCTATTCACACCTTTGGCTTAATCTCTTTTTTTTAACAATATACACATAAATATTACTTTCTTTATTTTTATACCGAAATTGCTTTTCTCCTTATCTGCTATGTTGATATTCTTTTTTCGTTTAGCTGCTGTGTTGAAATTTAATTTTGTATGCTTGTGTATATTTATTCAATTGCTCCGAACTATTCCAAGTGGATATAGTGTCGCACTGTCAACCCTTATCAACAGAATAGGTGTTAAGTTAAAAGAAGACTGCGAGTTGGTTAATATTTTTAGAATTTGTATTTTGTTTTTGTCATTTGTTGGATGTTTATTTTCAGCTATATACGGCTTTAGCTTTGGCCACAGTTTTGAGTGTCTAATTAATTGATATACCTGTATCAATAATATGGATTTATCATTTTCATCGTTAGCATCATATTTACCAATGAAGGTTATTTGCGTAACACACCAACAACAGCAATGTTTGGCTTTAATTTTTACAGTTCAACATCATTCATTGCGTTATTTACGTTGTTGTGCAGACATTTTTTTAACATGAAGCAATGGATTAGAAACATCTTACAAAATTATTCAGATGGTGATTGAAAATGCAACTAGAGTGCTGTTCAAGTCATCGCCTGCACCTACTCGGCCATTGTATTACAGATAAGTATTGTCAATAAACAGATTCAGCCACTATGTAGGGCGCTGTGCGATCAACAAAAATGTATTCCAGCAGCTTGCCAGCAGCCTATTTGTGTAACACATTATTGTAAACGATTACGACTAATCTATTTGATTTTTACAGTTCAACATCATTCATTGCGTTATTTACAATATTGAGCAGAATTTTTTATCGACCTTATGATTATGCAATGGATTAGAAATCTGTTTCAAAACGATTCAGATTCCGATTGACTGTTTATTACGCAATTAGGGTACAGTTTCTACAAACTCATATTCCAGAAAGTTTCACTTGTCTCTCTCATTTTAAAACATCTCTTAGATTTCATCCCTTGCAAAGTAGGCTGAAACACAAAAACAGAGTGTATAATGTTAGTGTGCCGAATAACATTACGGAGCCCTTGAGCGGTGCTCCTACCAATTGTAAAAGCCGTTTGTTTTTCCGACCTTCTTGCTAAAGGGTCATCTCGAGATCAAATTGAATGCTTAAGTCGTAATTTGTAGGCAGTAGCTGGCTGACGATATTATAGTTTTAGGTATTGCAAAAGTGTGCTCTTGAGCGGTGTTGAGAGTGTCTGTCTGGTGAGATGAATATTTTATTAAAAATATAGCAGCCATGAATAAAATGAAAAGTTAGAAAATATATATAAAAAAATACAAAAAGATTACCCACAGAATTTTAGTGATAGCAACCATTTTGGAATCGGAAAAAGCTTGATACAAACCCACACATAAATCCTGCAGCCTAATTGTGTAACACACCTCAATCTCAATCACAATCGCAATGTCTTTAATTTTGAAAATTCAACAATAATTATTGCGTTACGCTGTCGATCAATGTCGAACAAATGAATTTTTCAAATATGTAAGGCAATGGATTATGAATTTCCTTCGGGTTGTGATTATAAGTACGAGTATGTTAAGCAATTGGGGTGCTAACTCGTTAGTTACGGGTTATAGAATTAACACCTGCTCAGTTTTTTTCACTCATCCTAACAAAAAAAATCATAATTAAGATTTGAATAAAGAATTAAAATATCATGGGCCATAAATTATGCACTAAGTATACACTAATGCATATTCCTGGCGCCTCAAAAGTCTCGAATGAAACTCTGCTAATTAATTTGTAATTCAGTTAACAAGTATCTCTATGAAGGCTGGCAATTACTTTTATTTAATGACCGTGTTAGTTTTCATAACAGATTCTGTCAACAGAAGTTTTAACGTTTATCAACTTCTTGCATTTTTATAGCGCTTACGCTTGCCTAAAAGTAAAAAGATTGTAAAAGCTAGGTTGTAAAATGATTCTTCACAAGCTGGTGACAAAAGGTTGGTTACTTGAGTGGTAGTGGCAAGATATATTGCTCACAGAACAGATGGTCTATGGGGCCGAAAGGTTGTAACGTAACGTTTAGCCGACTGGCTAAACGTGGTTACAAGTTATTATATTTTTTTAAATATGAAATACAAAATTACGTAGAAAAAGATATTAAAATAAGAATTAGTCGAAGCTCGCGAAGGACGATCCTCTAGACCGCAGTCTGTCGAGTTGAAGCTCGCAGCAGCCTCTCCATGCTCACGGTCACGCAGCAGCTCGAGGTTGAAGCAGCACGCGTCGGCCGCTCCTCCGGCCCGCAGTCTGTCGAGTTGAAGCCAGCAGTCTGTCGAGTGGGAGCTCGCAGCAGCCTCTCCATCAGCCCGCAGCCCATTGCGAGGGAGCTAGCGTTGGTTGTAATTTCTTCAGGCAGCGTAGTCTCACGCCACGTTTTTTAGTTCTCTGCAATACTTCTCGAACTCCTCTCGTAGACGCAAGTGGGAGGATCGGAGGTGATCGAGTGAGTCGGAACACCTTTACGCACACAAGATGTTTATAAAGAAAATCACTGAGAATAACTTTTAGGAAGGTTTATATTTAAGTAGCTTTTAGAAAGTCATAAACTGGTGAGTAAGAAAAATTGCGAAACGAAAGAAGCCAACAGAGCGAGCCAAAAGGGCGAGTCAAAAGAAGGAGTCAAAAGAACGAGTCAAAAGACGGAGTTAAAAGAACCTGGTGAAAAGTAACGGTTGCCTTATATAGCCCTTGGCTGATCTTCTAGAAGTGACTTTTTTAGTTCTTAATTGGTTATCGTCCAGGAACAATAAAGATGGCTTACAGTGAGAACCTGGCTTTACGCTAGTTTTACGATACCTTTACAATAAATAGACGACCTCTTATCTCTATACCATAGAAAAACTGACAGATGACAATGTTAGATACAAAATGTCACAACATTCAATAAAAGGAAAATAATAAGAGGTCACATGAAATGAGATAAATGGATGTGGAAAATAGACAGAGGTATCTAAAGGTTTGCTTTTCCGCAGTACAACAATTATCAGATAAACAAATGTAAGTAAAATTTGTGTCATACAATTTTCATAAAGGCTTTAGTATCTACTGAATCATAGAAAGAATTTCTGTGCACAACAGCTCCTCAGGTGTTAAATAGACACATAGATAATATGATGTGATTTTGGTGTAACAAAATGCCACAAGGTTCTGAATTAGCGACCGCGTACCGGAAGAAGAAGTGTTGGAAGGCCTCCAACATGGTGGACCGATGACCTTGCAAAGACCACAGGAATCCGCTAGAGGTGAGAAGCACAGAACCGGTTAAAGTGGCGACGTTTGGGGGAAGTCTATATCCGGCAGTTTCCATCTTTTGGTTAACATGATGAAGGTCTGTACAAGTTAAGGACTTAACATAACAAAGAATCCTAGATTGCATAAATTCCTTCTCTATCATAATAATGCTTTCGATAAAAGCAGCCGTTGCTTCCAATCTGTCTATTGATACATTACAAACACTTTTTCTGAGCGACGTAGGTGTAGTAGGATGTATTTTTAGAAAGACTATAAAAAGCTCTTATGTTAAGCATACAGTACTTCAAGTCTAAAGAAAATCGATGAAATCTTCTGATTCATCATTAGAAACGAGTCTAAACAAATATCCGTCACTAATCCATCTCGAAAATCTAATAATGGTAAATCGCTCGTTAAACCTACACTGTAAGTAAAACTGAATGGTCCACGTTTTGTATTGTCTGGCCACATTGAATATTGCGTTTTCAGCTCAATATTATTGTAGCACTGAAGTTATATTAAACTCTTTTGTTGGCCCCATCACAATGGCCCGCAGTGTACATTGCGACTGGTTCGGATTTTTATTAATTTTGTCAACATTGTTTTGTTGTATTTTAGTTGGCTCGACTTAGTTTTAGCGTTGCATTGTTCTTTATTAAATTGTTAAGATTCTTTGGAGAAAACGTCATGATTTTTTGTTATTTATTTACGTAAATCGGGAGAAAGTCTCGAGCATGATAATGGATGGTTGAACAGCTAGTATTTTTGAGAACCACTGCCAAAAGACGACGAATTACGGAAGTGCATAGTAACAGTAGTCTAGAGCAATGATTAACTATTTCCTTTGAAGATTGATTTGGAATATTTTCTGTTGGAGCTAACTTTTTCCCGAGGCTTCGCCTTCGTTGGTATCGGAATTGTCCCAAGGAAACGTACTACCGGGATGTAAAAGTCACCGAAATTTTTGTAATTTTTAGATACGTCGTGTTATATAACTTACGTTACGATTTGGAACCGTTGAATAAGAACGTGGTTTATTACAAGGACGATAGAGTCGAAAATTAAAATGTTATTTAGAGGCTGACCGCGTTTTCCTAACTAAAATACCATAAATGCCCAAAAGGCCGTCCATTGTGTATTTTGTAGTGTTTGTTCTTTTGTTATGTATTTTTATGGTATACAATAAAGTACATATAAATAAATAAATAGTATAAACGCGAAAATAACTATCTCTGCCTGTCTGCGTTTGACACACGTATAGACCGTGACCAGCATGTCGATTCTGTAATAATCTCACCGTGAAGACTAGCGTGGAGTGAGCTGTCAGTGTCATCCCGTCTTGGTCAATCCCTAGCATCAGTGGCACTGACAGCTCATTCCACGCTCACTTACACTACACTACAACCTAAGTTTGCACGGTGAGATGGTTATAGAATAGCACTACTGTAGTGCTATTCTGTCACTGCTGTAGTGTCAGTGCCACTGATGCTAGGGATTGGCCGAGACAGGATGACACTGACAGTTCACTCCACGCAAGTCTTCACGGTGAGATATTACCTAACACCAAACAAATACATTTTCATGCATTTCCTATTCCCAAATCACAAACAGTCACACGCCGCAACAAATGGAAAACTTTGACACATCATCAATCATCGATTTCTAAAAACTAGATGCGGAAACATCTGTTATGTTTTCACAAGAAATGGTTACGCTTAGTAAACCTTTTGCAAATCGTGTTTTTCTGGATTCACCGTGTTACAGTGATGCTATTGTATCACAATATTATTATATCGTCGTATTGTGTATTTTAAAAGTATACAAATGGGGAAATTTTAATTATTCATCTTCATCATCATTTCAGCGACAATACTTCATTTGCTGGACATACGCCTCCCCCAAGCGTCGCCATATCGAAATTATTGGTAACACAAAACCTTTTTCTACAAGTTTTACGAATGAATTTTATCAAAAAACACATAACAAAAACTCAATAACACTTTCACACCTCAACGAGGCAGTCATGGAAAAATACGTTTCTATACAATGAATGAGATTTTATTCGTGATGAGAAACTACAGGAGGTACTAACAGTTATATTGTGAGGCAGTTCTGTCTAGCGGAGGCGACATTCGCTTTATTAAACTGTTCTCTAGATGAGCCAAGAAATGTCGCATAGATATAGCTGATAAACGAGAACTGACTCTTGATGGTAAGTTACCGAACACGGGTCACCTGTAAGTTCTACATACATAGCCTTGTTTAACTGGATGAGGGACGCATTTAAGATCAACCAAAAAAAAAACTTGCGGATACTTTAGGGGGGGAATTAAAGACCATGTTATATTATAGTATTACATACATACATAACATCACGCCTGTAATCCCAGAAGGGTTAGGCAGAGGTGTACCTATAATATACCCACATTTCGCCAGTTATGCTTAAGTTCCATGTAATAGGGGGCGAGCCTATTGCCATCAACCGGGCAAAAATCCAGACTCCGGGCTGCTACTGAGAAATGTTACATGGAAAAACCCAATAACACTTTGCCCGACCTGGGAATCGAACCCAGGACCTCATGCTCAGCATAAGCTCTTGCGACCTTTAGACCAACGAGGTTTTTTGATTAGAAAATAACTTCTGCCCGTAACTTCGTTTGAGTGGAAGTCGTAAGATACGAAATTATTATCATACTAAAAACTGCTTTTACAAAAACAAAACTGTAATGATGTTCAAACGATTATTTTTCAATTTTATCTACGATTTTTCAAATATTTTCTTTCATACGAACCTTGTCCTGACAATTACTAATACATAAAAAAGTATAAGCCAGATATTTGTGGAAATTGATTTTTATTTATTTATATTTCTCAGTAACAGAACAGAGTAGTTGTTACTCATAACTGGCAAAATGTGGGTTTACTATAGGGACACCCACTTTTCGCCAGATGGAGGGGAAAAGATCTCGTGGACGCAGCCCAATACGATGGTCTGACCAGATCCGCACCGCCCTTGACTCCACTATCCGTCTCTAGCTGTGTGAAGGGCGCTGTGGCCTTTCACACAGCCAGAGACAGATACAGATGGAGAAAGATCAGCCGAGAGAAGGTGATACTGAAGGGAGGCCACGACCCTCAGCATTGAGGAATACGACACAAGAAGGATAGGTACACCTCTGACTAACCCTTCTGGGATTGCAGACGTGATGTTATGTTACATTTCTCAGTCATTCAGCACACGTGGCATGACCACCATAGAAACGAGTTTTATCGACTAAAGAATAGACAAAAACGACAGATGAATAAAATAAATATGTCATTTAGTCTATTCTACCTGTAATTTTTTTTAGAAAACCCGGTCTTTTTTTGTTTTTATTGCATGGGAAATCATCTAATGACTTCTCCCGCTCTAGGTGGAGCGGGAGGGTCAGACTTTTACAGACTAAAACCCACCCGTGTTCCTTCAGTTGCCTGTGCCAGTTCCACGGTATCTCTTTCGAATAACCGGCGACCCTGGCAGGATGCTATGCGTGCTGAAGTGTAGATTTAAGCTCGGTTAAAGGCTTGCCCTCTGTTATATGGGACTTATACAAAACTGGCGAAATGTGGGTGTACTATGGGTACACCTCTGCTTAACCCGGGGAATACAGACGTAATGTTATATTATATTATTCAATAAATATATTTCAAGTATCCTAACTATTCATATCTTACTAAAGATTTAAAAGTCAAAGTCAAAGCATTTATTTCAAATAAACCCATAAAAAGGCCCTTTTGACCATCAACATTTATATTAAAAATAGAACTGATTCTAGGCGCCCCTTCCAAAAGGTAGTTTCGTATGGAGAAGGGGCAAGAAACTCCACCGTTACTCTTTTAAAATGTTTTACAATATTTTGTATACATTAATTATATTTTTATATGTGAAGACGATGCACCAAAAATAAAAATACTGTACCACAATTGGTAAAAAGAATTAAAAATAAAGCAAAGGCTAAAATAATAATAATAAAGGCTAAATGATATGTACATCCTAAAATATTAACTAGGAATAAGTCAGTGTGTGAGTTAAGTAAAAATAACAAATTATATTATATCAAATTATACTTTCCTTGATTTTTTTGCTCCACTTTTATTTTATTGTAAAAATAATATTTATGATCGACCATTTAAAATAAAAGGTTACGTTTTCAAGATAAAAATCGTAAACCTTATGGATATTTGGGTTACGGTAGATTTTTCATGCTCAATTTAACACGTCTTATAGCTGTTCTCAGAACATTACACCCGTTATTTATTATGTGGATAATGTTCAGGATTTGGATGGTTGTTTTAATAGTATTAATAGTTTTTGAATGAAATGTTTACGTTTTGTTTAATGCCGAAACTATTGCATCAATTAAACAAGTAGGGGAGATATTAACACTGTTATATAAATTTACTTCTCCTTTATGGCAGGAGAAACGAAAACCTTACCTTTTGAAAAAAAAGCAAAAAAAGGCCAATTGCCAGTCGGACACGCACGCGAAACTAGAAACATGTTACAGTTTTATCATGTTTTTGTAATTTTTTTATCGAGACATCTTATCCTACTATCTATACATATGTATATATAAACGGTGACTGACTGACTGGGTGATCTATCAAAGCATAGCTCAAAAACCACTGAAAAGATTGGTTTGAAGTTTGGCACACAGATAGTTGTTATGACTTAGGAATCCGCTAAGAAGGCGTTTTTGGAAATTGGGGGGTGTAATAGGAAGATTTTGTTTGTTTGAAAAATCTTATTCCTTGAGTTAATAAGCTTGAAACTTGGCACGAATACATATAAAGGTAAATTTTAAAAATTAAAGGGATATTGGGATTTTTTTTAACGCGCGGTTCTATTAACACGAAACAGAATACTTATACTTAACCAAAAATAAAGAACAAATTATATCAGGGTTTTCCGAAAATCGTCCCCTGCCCGCCTTGCGCTGGGCTATATATTAATTCTGAAGGGGAGGATTTTACTGCGTGGCTTGATTAACTCAGAAATTGGTATAAATCGTCTTTAGTTTAAGTTATGGAAATATCTTCGCTGTACGATTAACTCTAAACTCAGTACTAATATTTAAAACAAATAAAAATACGTAATTCAGGGTTTTTCAAAAATCATCTCAGAACGAGGTAGAAAAGGTTATAATGTTTGGATTTTACTGCTTGCTTCAATTAACTCCAAAGATGAATATCATTCAATGGAAGCATAACACATGCTTTTTTTTTAACCAGGCTTTTCGTAATGAAAAAGGACATTGTGTATTTGAAAAATCTTATTTCATAGATCTATTAACATAAACACTGTCCCGAATTCTTATTTATCTGAATCTATACTTTTTTTTTTTTGGAATGGCATCTCGCAGGTCAACCTATGAGGTTGTCGTCTGCTTAGACAGACTTGCCTGTGGTTGCCCTAATAAATTAAGGCCTCCAGCCAGGACTTAAACTTATTTAGTAACTTAAAAACTAAGCGACAACGCTAAGGGCACCCCCTGTGGGGTACGAACCTCGGCTTAGGGCGTCGCTGGAAGAGGGCAGCAAGGGACTAGCTGGATCAGGATTTGAGTGATTTAGGGACGAATTTAAAGCTACAGGCTCAGCGGCGCGGGCTGGCTCGAGCAAGGGTCGGGAGGGGCGTGGATTTGGGCGTCGCGGCGGGCCTCGGCGGCGAGGACGGTAGGACGGCGATCGGGTTTTGGGCTTATGTAGTGTGCTGGTGGCCTTACTACTCTCCTGGAGGAGGGTAGTGGCGTCGTCGGGGGCGATGAATCTATACTAATGTAATAAAGCATTAAATATAGTTTTGTTTTTGTTTGAACGCGTTTGCAAGGCCAGTTCTAGAGTTAGGTTAAGGCAATTTAACATCATGCTACGTCACTTAGGAGCCGAGCAAAGGGAACTAAGGCGGAAAGAACACTGTGCGAAAACGGAGTAGGCAATAGCGCGGGCGGGTGATGCGATATAACGGAGTGGGTCGGGGGAACAAGAAATTTCATGGAGACGAAGTTGAGGGCACAAGCTAGTCCTACTTTAATCCTTCTTGTCATATTATAAACTAGCTCCTCCCCGCGGTTTCACCCGCATGTATCTTGATCCCGTTGGAGTATCGGGATAAAAAGTACTCCATGTGTTAATCCAGTCCGTCATCCGTTAAGTAGTATTTGCGTGAAAGAGTAACAAACATCCATTCATACTCACAAACTTTCGCGTTTGTAATATTAGTAGGATGTGTTATGTGTATGTTTAGCTGTTTGGATGTTTGGTTGTTTGTTACTCAATCACGCAAAATCGGCTGAAAGGATTTAAATTAAATTTGGCACTCAGACAGTTTATAACCTGAAATAACACATTAAATACTTTTAATCCCGGTAGTACCTTTCTGTGATATAATTTATAACATCCACGCGGGCGAAACCGCAAGCAAAAACTAGTTTTCTTTATAAAGGTTTTGCTGGTATTAGATT
Source organism: Dasypolia templi (assembly GCA_963555695.1). Lineage (NCBI taxonomy): Eukaryota > Metazoa > Arthropoda > Insecta > Lepidoptera > Noctuidae > Dasypolia > Dasypolia templi. Next base: position 3,796,266 of record OY743146.1, on the reverse strand, counting down.
CGCGATGCATTCTTCTTGGAATGTTCCCACTCTTATTATGTAAGAATTTTCTTTTGTAGGTTTTTCATGATTCATAAATCGTCGCCGTATACTTTAAGTAGATAACGTAGTCAAGATTTTTCTTCATTTTTCTTTGAACATGACCAACGTTTTTTGTGACTGGCTGGTGGCATTATTAGGCTTGGTATGTTATCATATTAAAGTTATTGTTCTCTTTCAGTTCATCTTTAAATGTTTAGTTATATTTAAATTCATAAGTATTTTTTATTAATTAATTTATAGTTAATTAAAATGCTACTACACCAATTACATTAATTAACATAAAAACAATGATTGCGTAAACAATAATTATTATGTGGTATATAATTTAACTAATTACCCCCTCTTCCAGACAGGAGGCCTGTTACCCAGCAGCGGGAATGTTATAGGCTGATTATGATATTATTTGGTTTATATCTAACCTGGAACAGTGGACTCCCATTTTGCATACTTTCTCTCACAGAACACCATACCAAACATATCACATTCAGGGTTGGCAGTTAGAAGGGCATTTAGCATCTTTAGAGTTCAACAGACTGGGGATTCGGCTCTGGCTACAGTTTTGGATGGCAGTTGCGCAAACAGATTGTGCTCAACTGGCTCTGACGGTGTCCGATGCATTTGTCGGGCACAAATATTCGGCAGAAAAGGCCATGGAGCTCTGGGCAGTCGATACGTCCCCGTAAGATCTTACAGTCTACCGAGACCTGATCAAGGCCTCTTCTTACCTCCAACGAGTTAACGCCCCTAACAGATAGTTGGTGGGGTACATGTAGGGAAAAAAGGTATAACCTTTGGAAGGGGCAATTTAGAAAATTTTCTGCACCAGTTCCAGCATCAGTGTTTAGGTCGCGGGTATAACATTTGTAAAGCGAAAGTCAAGAGCATTTAGCAAAACAAATCTCAAGCGCCGGATAGATTCCTTCGCAAGGGCAGAAACGTGATTCTAAAAGTCAGACAGTGGTCGAAAGTCACACCCCAATCCTTTATTTTGGTGACACGAGTAATAACTTTACCTCCCAAACGATAGTTGTAATAGTTTATTCACAATGCTCCGCTCATAGATGGCATCATTATCCCTTTGCAGGAGTTTGCAATCCTCGTCCGTTCGGATTTGTGCGACAATCATTGATCATCATGATCAGGAACAGAGGCGGCCCCAACACAGATCCCTGACTTACCCCCGAGTGTGTATTATAAGGCTTGGACTCGAAGCAGCCATGTGTAACAAACTGCTTGCGATCGCGCAGATAGTCGGAAAAGAAGTTAAGAAGACCGGATAAGAAACCGATGACCCCCAGCTTTGTCAACAGCACATCGTTGTGAACTCCGTCGAATGCTTTCCGGAAATCGAAATACAGAACGCTGACCTTTACGAGATTTACCGAGATTACGAGATTTACGGAGCGACCCGGTCGAAAACTGTGTTGGGTGTCAGATAAAGACATATCTACGCGTTTGAAAATGAAAGTGTGGAGTATATGCTTGAAATCCTTAGCAATGGTTGGCAGGATAGCGATGGGTCTGTGTTCCTCTACTGATATTTTGTCACTAGTTTTAGGGATAGGAGTGACTCGCGTAGTCTTCAATTGCTCTGGGTATACTCCGGACGTATTTTCTAACTTACTAAAATACAGCGTTCTGTGTTTTTATTTTAAGATAAACAGTAGAAGTAAACCAGACTGGATACAGCCTATTTCCAGCGGTCATTCTCTTCTTCTTTGGAATGGAAGAGTCAAATAGGTTATAAATTATTCTGTAAAACTTACCAGCGGCAAAGGGTGCGTCATTGCAGCGAAGAACGGCTTGCCATGGAGCAAAACAAATTAGGTCCCTTTAAAGTGCGTAGTCCCCTTTCACAAAGTTCCAATCCCTTCTACGATCAATATTGCTGGGGTCCAAATCTCATTACCTATCTCTATGAGATGTGACGGTAATCGTAATTTCTATCGGAGGGTGTTAAAGTCGATTGGAACCAGTTCTGTACCTTTGACATGCAGTTTACTTCGGTACCATCCCGAGCCAACACTACATCTAACTTACTCCCACGCATATTCACCACTTCATTCATCTCAGCCAGTCTACAAAAGCTTAAGAAATAACAGTTATAATTATTAACATTCAAAGATGCGCTTTTTAAGTTAAGGTCGCCTAAAGTTGTTATCATTCTGTTCAAATTGGATATTATGCTCTCCACCTTGCAGTTCCGTCATTTATTCGTCGTCAGTTACAGTGGGCTTAATGTAGACCACACAAACAGATAAGTAAAACCGTAAATTGTTATGGTAGCCCATAAATCGTCGCCACGGTCAGTCTGGAGATCATGCTTTCTCTTCATGGTAACGCCCCGGCTCGTAGCAAGAACACGCTGCCACCCAGAGTCACTCTGTCTCTGCGTAGAATGCTCCAATCTCCGCTTGACATTTCTGAATCCTCAATAGAATTGCCCAGATTTGTCTCTATTACGGTTATTAAGTCATGCTTTGAGAGTAACAAGCTTGATCTCCATGTCGGTTGCTTGGTTTTGAGCCCACGCACATTCTGGTACAGTAAACGCATATAGATTTTGCGATCAATCAAGGCGGATATGTCAGGATCGTTGAAGTGCTTACTGAGTCTCATTATATTTCCGCCACGAAAGTTACGACGCCATGGTTAGACGCAAATATCAATACAAATAATATAATGTTATGGTGTAATTAAACATACAGTACCTAGGCCTACCTAGTAGATAAAAATAAATTGGAAAAATATCTTGGTACAATCATTGTTACGCTCACAAATGAAATATCCGTTTCGTACCACTAATGTATTAACAATTTGGGGGCAAATCGACAGTTTAATTGAGTCGATCCATCTATTCGGATTAATCAATTGCGTCTATACAACCGACTCTAAGCGCAGCTGCGATGAGTATTAGTAAATGATTGTAGCTGTACTGTTGAAATAAATATTATTTTATACCTACGGCTCCATCATCCATTGTTAGAGAACGTTGTTCAATAAATTACAGACCTCCAAGGAAAAGTACGTAGTTCAGAAATTATCGTCTTACTTCGGAAATACGAACGCGCGTCGATGAGATCTAAAATAGAGCTGTTACTAGCATTTTTGTATTACCTTACAAAATTATACATTAACAACTCTAGTAAACTTTTGAGTAATATGTGATGGATTGCGACCAGAGTCGGTAACATGACAGAGAAAACTTCATTCAAACGCTGAATGGAAGATGCACTACTACAAAGCACGGCAGGGCAAAAGATAAAAGCTTTGCCTATATGGGGTACTCTGTGGCGAACCCTTTCTTGTTAATTCGGAAACCGAATTATCGAAACGCAAAACTTTTCTGGTTTAACTGTACGTAAGGTGACTGTGTTTGTTCGTGCAGTTTAATATAAGAAAGTATTCTGTTTGGTTACTTGTCAAGAGATTTCAACTACACAGCGGATAGTACTAAAAGAGATAGGTACTTGGCCTAATTAAAATGTTTAATAAAAAACAAGCGGTCAACATAATTATACACAAAAGTTTTTTTTTTTGGTGTTAGTATATAATCCTTTCTTTTTGTTTTAAATTATTGTTGACTGACTCATTGGTCTAGTGGTCGCATTTCTGCTGCTGAACATAGATTCTGGGTTCAATTCCCAGGCCGGGCAAAGTGTTTTTGGGTTTTTCCAGCTGGCATTCCTCAGTAGCAGCAGTATTAACACCAGTGCTAGGATGTGTGCCCGGTTGATGGCAACAGGCTCGCCCCCTGTTTCAGGGGGCAATGAACATAATTGGTGAAATGTGGGTGTACTATAGGTACAACTCTACCTAGCCTTTTGGTTTATCATGGCGTGATGATAACATAACCGAATCCTTTGTTTGATTTCGAATTATCAATCTGTAATTTATTATCTAAAATTACACAAAAAATATTAATCTTCAATACATATTAACGACCCCTTTTTTTAACTACCCTTTACAATTTTTTTTTTTTTTTTGTTTGGCATCTCGCAGGTCAACCTATGCGGTTGTCGTCTGCTTAAGCGGACTTGCCTGTGGATTCCCTAATAAATTAAGGCCTCCAGCCAGGACTTAAACTTATATACTAACTAAAACTAAGCGACAACGCTAAGGGCACCCCCTGTGGGGTACGAACCTCGGCTTAGGGCGTCGCTGGAAGAGGGCAGCAAATGACTAGCTGGATCAGGATTGGTATTAATTAGGGACGAATTTAAAGCTACAGGCTCAGCGACGCGGGCTGGCTCGAGCAAGGGTCGGGAGGGGCGTCGATTTGGGCGTCGCGGCGGGCCTCGGCGGCGAGGGCGGTAGGACGGCGATCGGGTTTTGGGCTTATGTAGCGTGCTAGTGGCCTTACTACTCTCCTGGAGGAGGGTAGTGGCGTCGTCGGGGTCGATTAAAGTATGCCTTGGTCGGCGAATACTGCTAATGCGAGAGGGAGTGTAGCGGGCGGCCGCTGTAATCAGGGGGTTAGAATGTTTGATGCCGCAGTCGAAGAAACGCTTTGATAAGCGTTTCATGAACTGTTTTATGGTTGGCATTTTGAGGTCGACGTGAAGATCGATATTACGGACATAGAAGGGGGCACCCGTGACCCTTCTGAGGAAACGGTTTTGGAGGGTCTGCATCTTATGGAGATGACGTGGGTGAGCGTGCGCAAATACAACGCAGGCATAGGTCATGATGGGACGGATGACTGCGGTATAGATGCGGAGCTTGCATTTGAGGGACAGTTTACTACGGGCTGTCAGTACGAATTGCAGCCTGCTAAGAGCGAAGGAGGCGCGCGCGCGAACCGCCTTAATATGAGCCTTAAAGGTAAGGTTCTCATCGAGGATCACGCCTAGGTATTTGGCTTGCTTCTCCCAAGGGATTGGCTTGCCGTACATAGTGATCGGGCTGGGAAGTGGGGGAGGGAGTCGACGACGTCTCGCGAAGAGAACCGCCTGACTCTTATCGGGGTTGCTACCCTTTACAACAATATAACGTCAATAATATCGGTTCATCAACATAATTCCAGATGTGGTGTGTTTGTTCGTAAAATTGATTGGGCTGATTGACATTCAAATTGGCCATTTCTTATTTGATTCACCGTTTTTGTTCTGTATTAACGGACGATTACCTAACTAAATATTGAAACAACCATGTTTTGCTATTTATTGAAAATTAATAAATTAATAATTTTATACGAAAAACTGAATATTATTTTCGGTTTAGTGCGTAAGTCATAAAAACAAATAACAACATTATAAAAACCTTACCAAAAACAAAAAAAAAACGGCAGTACCAAACAAAACTCAACAATATTTCAAAAGTAATATTTCCAAATCTAGTTATTAATATTAAATTACGGGCACTCATATTGTATTTAATCCATGGATCAAAGCCGAAGCCCATTGAAAATTATTCATTACATAAATGGAATTGTATTTTTTCCCTCTGTATTTCCTTGCTCATTCGGGCGTTGTTTTGTTCAAAAATGTTTATAACATATTTTCGTTCAAAATTATTATCATTTTTTCTCTTATTCAGGTTTACATGTTAGAAACATTTTTAAATAGGGTCTACCTTTTATAGCCGAACTTTTTATGTCTTAACATTTTTTAACTTAACAGCGGATAGCATATAGTTCTTTTCGCAAAAAATCGTTTGGCTGACACTCATTTACCGTACATGCAAAACTCATAATTTTGTAAATCAGCATCATTTAGGCATAGATTTCATATCCACAATAATTAAAAAGTTTAACCATCATATCGCAGAAAGTTCACAGTCAGAATCGTCTTTTGACATACGTTTCATATCAATAGTCATTAAAAGGTAGAACCTATCATATCTCAGCAAGTTTGCAGTTAGAATTATCTTTTGGTAAAAATGTCAAATCCATAATAACTGAGAGACTCATCTATCACATTGCAAACATGTAAACACGCACCATGCACCATACATCATGCAAGCATTGCAAGCGAGCATGCAACATGCAGCAGGCATGCTTTCTGTCACCGCTCCGGTGCTGTGGGGCTCCGGGCGGCGGTCCCACGCAAGCTTAACGTAGCAGATGGTTTTGTTAAAGCCGCTCCGCACCTACGCGTTAAATTACACTCTAGGGGAAGGGCAGACGAGACAATGCAACGTGGAGTCGGTTTTGCAGCGAATCGTCTCGTTCACTAAGGTTGTAGCATAACGTATTTACTTATTAAAACAATATTTTAATTTTAATTTAAGGTTAAAAATGCTATTTTATAGAAATGGCAATATGCCTAATAAAACTATTCCAAATGAAATTCTGGCATCTTTATAGTGTGCCATATGAAAGTGTACCAAATAATCGTCGCACTAACGTTATGCCAAACGAAATTATGCGGAATTTTAACTTTGCCAAAGGTAATTATGCTAAATAAAATTCTGCCATCTTAAAAGTATGCCATTGTAAATTCGGACATATAAACATTCGGCCAAACAATAATAATATGTTTAATAATTTTTGTGCCTTAAAAATATTCGTTTAAAGAAGATTATGCCAAGTGTGTTACGCCAAATAATTTTCGGAGCATCAAGATTCTGCCTGATCCCTTTTAAATATTCAAGAAATTAACATTAAAAAAATAATATAGTTTATGCAGCTCACTGGTATTGGAATTCAGCGGCCAGGGCTTCAGAGAGAAATACAAGGGGTCCCTTCTCATGATCATTATTATTCCCTTGTTTGATATGAACATCCTTTAGCCACAACAATTGTTTTTTTTTTTTTAAATTAAGGCAAAAACCACCAATTCTAGTAAATAGATGCATGATAACAGACGGTTGTTTGAACTTTAAAACTGTTCATCCATACCAACGTGCTTAAGTTTTATTTATACGTATTTAATTAAGTGTGTCATTTGCTGCTCTGTTCTCAACTAATTACTTTGTCAGAACTCTTGAATTAGAATTACATTCTCTAAGCGAGATCGCATGTGTGGTGTGTTTCGTATATTTAGTTACTGGTTATAGGTAATTTATTTTGTGTGTGTGTGTGTTCAATCGTTGCAAACTTGATGATTAAAAGATGAAAAAACGTTTTTTTTTATTTTTATAAATGGCATCTCGCAGGTCAACCTATGAGGTTGTCGTCTGCTTAAACGGACTTGCCTGTGGTTGCCCTAATAAATTAAGGCCTCCAGCCAGGACTTAAACTTAAATACTAACTAAAACTAAGCGACAACGCTAAGGGCACCCCCTGTGGGGTACGGACCTCGGCTTAGGGCGTCGCTGGAAGAGGGCAGCAAGGGACTAGCTGGATCAGGATTGATATTAATTAGGGACGAATTTAAAGCTACAGGCTCAGCGGCGCGGGCTGGCTCGAGCAAGGGTCGGGAGGGTCGTGTATTTGGGCGTCGCGGCGGGCCTCGGCGGCGAGGACGGTAAGACGGCGATCGGGTTTTGGGCTTATGTAGTGTGCTGGTGGCCTTACTACTCTCCTGGAAGAGGGTAGTGGCGTCGTCGGGGGCGATTAAAGTATGCCTTGGTCGGCGAATACTGCTAATGCGGGAGGGAGTGTAGCGGGCGGCCGCTGAGATCAAGGGGTTGGAGTGTTTAATGCCACAGTCAAAGAAGCGCTTCGATAAGCGTTTCATGAACTGGTTTATGGTAGGCATTTTAAGATCGATGTGGAGATTTATATTACGGACATAGAAGGGGGCACCCGTGACCTTTCTGAGGAAACGGTTCTGGAGGGTCTGCATCTTATGGAGATGACGTGGGTGAGCGTGCGCAAATACAACGCAGGCATAGGTCATGATGGGACGGATGACTGCGGTGTAGATGCGCAGCTTGCATTTAAGTGACAGTTTACAACGGGCTGTCAGTACAAAGTGGAGCCTGCTAAGAGCGAAGGAGGCGCGTGCGCGAACCGCCTTAATATGAGCCTTAAAGGTAAGGTTTTCATCAAGGATCACGCCTAGGTATTTGGCTTGCTTCTCCCAGGGGATCGGCTTACCGTACATAGTGATCGGGCTGGGAAGTGGGGGAGGGAGTCGACGACGTCTCGAAAAGAGAACCGCCTGACTCTTATCGGGGTTGACCTCGATTCTCCATTTCCGGAACCAAGCGCCTAAGACGTTTGCGGAGGTTTGGAGAGTACGAGCTATAGCATTGGGACAATGAACGGTATAGTAAACGGCAGTGTCGTCGGCGAAGAGAGCCAACTGAGCCTTTTTACTCTGTGGGATATCGCTGGTGAACAGCGTGAAGACTAGAGGAGATATGACGGAACCCTGAGGGACACCGGCGCGAATAGGGTGAGGGGACGAGAGTGCACCCTCGATGCGATAGCGGAAGGTGCGATTCGACAAAAAGTCTCGTAAGATGAGCACGAGACGATCTGGCACTCCTAGTTGGTAAAGCTTGTATAACAAGCCGTTGTGCCAGACTTTGTCGAAGGCTTTCGCTATGTCGAAGAATAGCACACCCGTCGTCGCGTTACGCTGCATACCGGCGCACAAGTGCTCTACGATACGGTGGACCTGGTGGATACTCGAGTGTTGAGACTCTTAATCTCCTCGGTGGAGATTTCCTGTGGAACGCGCCTAATAACGACGCGTGTAGGGGTTTCCTCCTGAAGGGAGTAAGTGTGAAAGGAGTAGTTCCTTTCACGTAGGGCGCGGGAGAGATCCCTAAAGTCCGTAGACGTGGGGACGGTAACTTTGATCCCCTGGAGGGTGGATCGGGCGTTGGTGTAGTTGATCTTGCGATCAACACACATCCTGGAAATTTCAGTCCATTTGGACTTGTCTTGGACGTAAATGGGGGGAGGAGGCTTTTGCTTCCTCGCGGTAGGAGCGGGTGGGTAAGCCATAGGGCTGGCGGGGCGACTGGCCCGCGGACTAGGGGCGGAAGTGGAGCTTGACGATAAGTCGTCCTGTTTTTTCTGGGCCTTGGTGACCGGGCCAGCGGGGGCGGAGGATTTAGCCTTCCTCTTGCCTCCTTTAACGACTACTTGGAAGTCGTCGTCGCCGGAGGAGGAGGTGCGGGCTTCATCCTCGGAGAGTGGGACTGACGTGTCCATGCTCTCCGGGCGAGTCGTGTTTATTGCTGCGGCGCGCAGCTGCGTTGTCTCTGAGACAATGGCGGCCGGAACAATGGCGGCCGTGACAATGGCGGCCGGAACAAAGGCGGGCGAGACAATAGGGGCCGGATTAGCGGCCGGAGTATTATCTGCCGGTACAATAGAGGGTGAAACAATGGGGGCAGAGATATAAGCCGGAACATTGTTTGCCGGAACAAAGGGCGGAATGCCTTGTTCGCATGCAGGTGGCGATAGCGGGCTCTCGAACGCGTCGCTGAAGTTAGCGAGTGCGCCTTGAGACGGAGTGGGACTGGAAACTTGGCTTATTTTGGCGCCATATTTCGCCAAAAACTCGGGGTCCTTTAATAGGACCTCTTTGAGGAACGCCAAGAGGACGGCGTCCTCCATGATCGGAGCGGGAACTATATTAGGGAAGGAATGGTGGTAAGAGAAAATTTCCCTACGTAGCCTAAACCCTATACCTAACTCCCCGGGTGGATTGGCCCGGGGATGAGTTCCCTCCCTGTCGGGTGTAGACAGGGAGGTGTGTACCTATTGGTGAGCCCTAAGCTTGTAACCCGTCGCCAGTCTTATTGTGCGAACGGGGCCCTGACCAGTCTAGCGCGAAGGGTGTAGACACACCCTAAAGACACTAGGTGAGTAGCTGGAAAGCAAAACTGTCACCAGAGCCGACTAGGAGATCCCCCAAGGCCGGTTATCTGGGACCCGTCCAATTGACTGCCTCTCCCTGAAGGGGTTCGGCGGGTGTGATTGGGACAACACCCCACTCGGCTTCGTTGGCACCGTAAGGTTTCAACCGAGGACCACGAAACTGTGGTTTTACCCAGAAGGGGCCTAGTGAAGCTACTCACAAACGTCTGTTAAAGAAACGAGATTTGCCTTGAAAAAGGCACTTTTTTAATTGATTAAAAATAAAATCAATTTCTTGATTTTATTTTTTATCGGAGTAGTCGGGGCGACTATGATGACGTCACGTGGTCGCGACGAGTAGAAACAGGAAACACAACACTGGGCCGGGAGCGGGAGAGCGCACAGACACGCCTGTCCGCGGCGAGAGTCGAGCCTGCAATGAAAAAACTGAATATCGATCACATAACGTTAAAAACAAAAAAGGAGTGTTTCAGCTATAAGTTTTCGGTGTTCAAATCACCACGAAAGCTAAACTAAATTAAAACCACCATTTTGATGACCAACATTTAAAAAACAGTCACGCATATAAATCAAACAGACTCGATTTATTAAATCGGACATCGCCCAACGCAGCGTAAAAGTTTTAGCGACAAATAAACCATATCCAAACTAAAATAAACCGCTTTTAGTTTGAAAATATTCAGTGTAGCACCAATGCTATTGATTGGAATGCACCCACTAGTGTTGCTGTCAAACATCCCGGCGAACCCCTCACGGGATTCTAAATCCCGCATTTGCAGACATTTAGACTTCCATTGATAGTTGTTCTTGTCGGAAGCTGAATAATGAGGGTTGGACGTCTATCAGCTGTCTGAATAAACGATTCTGAGTTGTTAATTCTCAATTTATTTCTCCTAGTATTTGTGTTTTACCATAAGGTACTTAAAGTAACACAAAGATCTATTTAAGTAGTTTGAAATGGACAACATTAAAATTTGAGATAATTATCGAGTTCTATCATTTCTTCAAAATCGAATGCTGCCACACTGAATTATTAGTTTAATATACAAGTTTATTTGAAAATGAAACTAAAACGTATCATGTGCGCGATACAAACACTCGATATTTCGTTTTTTTATTTTATATTCTATTTTATAAACGAATACTTCCAATAACGAAATTGCAATCCTAACAATCTCGTTTACAGAATTGAATCAAACACTAGTGCTGTCAGTTCAGAAGGAGTTTATATAAAAGCTCCAACATATGAAATGAACTCTTCTCACAATGGAATCTCTGGACATGCGAAAGAATATTACGTTTATGAAGACTCAATTGAATATTGGATGCAGAGGGATTATTTAAAAGGAATCTCTGAAAGAATTCAATTGAGAATAAAAGAGAGAGGTTTGAAATGAGAGCCCAATATAATAGAATAGGGTGTTTGCTATCTTTGTTAAACACTACTGCCCATTTTCAGTAACACTAGAGTACACCAAGATATTGCATAATTCATATTAACTTGTTGTATTTTCAACTCTTTTTTATGTAGGCTTTTATTTCCGTTGTCCGTTTTCACTAGTACTTTGTGGCACTATCTCATAATTGTAATTGAAATCGGATATAAGTGTTTTAAGGAGGACATGGTACCTAATACCATCACAATTATTTCCGTCACCAAGATGTATTGCAGACTTAGTTGTAGGCCTACGTGAACCTACGAGGTTCAAACCCAGACAGGCGCTTTACTTTTTGTAAATTATTTCATCACCACTGCTGTCAAAGCGGTGAAGGAAAACATCATGAGGAAACCGGCATGTCTTAGAACCAAAAATTCGATGACATGTGATATCCACCAAGCAGCACAGGGCCCGCGTGGCGGATTACGGCCCACTCCCTCTCACAGAGAGGAGGCCTGAGTCCCAGCAGTGGGAACATAATAGGCTGATTATGATGTACTCGTATTGTTGTTTTCTCAATTCGAAAGTTAAGACGTCAAGAATGTTCGCTTTTTAGGTTGATCTAATGACTCTAAGGGACGGTTATGTCTGTGATTCAGTTAGCTGGTAGGACGTACATCTTTTTAAGTTTTTAGGATCCTCTAAGTAGGGTCATCAATTACCTTGCCTCACGTGATGACTGCGCCATTTACTCCTGAAAGTTATGGTTAACTGCAGTAAACAGTTACAATTTTTTCTCTTATAAGTTACCGAGGAATTCAATTCCTATAAAGTTCTACACACTCGTGTCAACTAAATTATATTTTATTTCTGAGTGACGGAGAGAAGTGCACAAGTGCAAACATGTATCTTTTAAACTTAAAAGACCAAGTTGCACGAAGATGCGGGCAGCACCAGAATAAAACTACCAGAAACCAGAACAAATTCTAACTATGACGTGTCCCTCTGTATTTTACTGTGTGTACATAAATAATAAAATAAATAAATAAATAAATAAAACATAACTTCTCCGAATTACAGAAAAACATGGTACCAACTCAAGTACTTGTTTAATATAAATTAGAAAACTCGTAATAGCTTTTATAGCAGGAGTATGCTCGAGAAGAAAAAAGTTATATTTGGATTCCCGGTTGATATCAGTTTATTTTTTTATTTTTGACATAAATTTACAAATTATGTTTATCCCAGATGTAAACGTTAATTATATTAGTTTTGTAGACTTCAAAATTATACCTACAGAGATTTTAAATAAAAACACTGAGTAGCTAAACTGGTGTCTAGACCAAGAGGCCTATTTATATTTTATACGTTATAATTGGGACATCTGATACTTCAGAATTTAATGTTAGGTTCGTGTCGATTATCGTTACTTCTTTAGAATATTGACTGAAAACTCGATATGTTTTTTAATCAAATTGAGTTTAGTTTAGCTGTAAATTTGCGAGACTTATCGATTTATTAAAAAAAAAAATTGTTTCGAAGGTGAATAAGGGAAGTTTCTTGTTTTTGTTTTTATTTTGTTAGCTTAGACTTGATATTAAACATTCAGTGCCTAATCTCCGCAAGCTATGGGTTATTTGATCGTGTCCTGCGTGAACTCTACTTTACAAGATCTGATGTACGCTACTGAAAGCACCAATCTTGTTGTCAATTCTATTTTCGTATAAATATTGACGTTCAAAAGTGCCTTTCAATGGCCTACTTGAAATAAATTATTTGACTTTGACAAGTTCTGGGCCGACTCATTTTACATTCCCAACGACGCGCTGAGAAGATGAAGATTAAAAAAAAACATTACCGTCTTTCTGGGGCAGTCAAGGAAAAATAATTCATATCGAACACAAGCATGTTAATATATATCAGTTTCAGTATTGACTTGTAAATACTTATGCGATTCACTGGTCGCAATAAACTTATAAAAATTTCAAATACATTTACCGATTCCAAAATCCAGTTGGAGACATTCCAAGGTTTTAAAACAACCAACGCACATTATGTATGAGTTTTAGAAACATAACATTTTTATAAATAAATAATTTAATTAAATGGGAATTGTGTGACCCATCCAATATTCGATATTATCAATGGATTACTCGTCTCTCAAGACCAGCGGTGTTCCAGTGTTATCATTCCTGACTTTACGAGTTGTCGTGAGTTCCAACCCAGGCAGGCACTTTACTTTGTCTATTTTATTTCATCACCACTGCTCTCGAAACGGCGAAGAAAAACATCGTGGAGAAACCGCAATGTCCTAGAAACAAAAATTCGAAGACATGTGACATCAGTGACATCCACCAACCCGCACTGGGTCCACGTGGTGGATTACGGCCCACTCTCTCTCACAGAGAAGAGGTCCCGGCAGTGGTAACATTATATGCTGGTCTTGCTACTCACTTCTCATGCAAGAGGATGTGAATTCAAATCCTGACAAGTACCAATGTAACTTTTTCAATTCTTATTTATTTTAGTCTTGACATCGGTGGAGGAAAATATCGTGAGGAAACCTGGACTTGTAGTCAATATATTAAGTCTGAAATCATTAACCCGTCTTGAGCAAGCGTGGTGATCAATGCTCGTGCCTTCTCTGTATGAGGAGAGGCCCTTGCCCTGCAGTGGAAATAGTAAAAGGCAGGTTTATCAATGGATAGTAAAGCAACAGAACCAATGAGAATCTTAAATAGAGGAGGGGGAGGTTACATCAGATTTTCATTTACATTTTAGAAATTCATTTTCGTGTGATGTTAAACCAGCCTGTAATTTCCGCCAAAATGAATCGATGACCGATGACCGCGAATACGCAAATGTAAGAAAGTAGAACACCCTGGTAGTAGCTGGATGAGAGTTGCCGAGAGTCGAGCTAAATGACTTGCAATTGGAGAGGCCTATTTCCAGCAGTGGACTGCTGTAGGCTGATGTTGTGATGTCTGAACATTATTTTTAATTTCATAGAAGTTTAATTAATGATCCACTTATCTTTACAGTTTTATTATACAGACTGTATACCATATATTTTCCAAATAAGTTTCCAGCGGTATCTCCACCTTCTATATCCTTTGCGCCAAGCTATTTATTTCCCCAAAATATTTCCGTCTCAGGTAATGAGAGTTCCACTGTCAAGTGCCATTGCCTTTGGGAGCGTCACAGCGTTGCCCTCTTGACTTTCAACTCGAACTGAAAGTTTAAACATGGACGCACTTACTTGCCCCAGCTCTATTTACTCGAAAAGTGTAGTGGTTACAGTTGAAAATGTTGCGGATGTACATGGTTGCAGTTTCAGTAAAATTGTGTGTAACGAAGTTGCTGTCTTTACTGAATTACTTAGGACAAAATGTATCAGAATAAATAAATTACAGTACATATTACATTATTTAATACTTTTGCCAAGTTGGTGCTAGTATTCGTTAAGGAAAAAATAGCGACGCGCCGGTTTTGACGACTTGACTACAGGTCTAGTTTTTTAAAGTATTTTGAATATGTCTGTGTAAGTCTGCCAAAATAAATACTCTACCAAAATGGTAAAACCGCATCAAAATATGTTTCATAGTTTAGTAAAAAACACGGTCACACGGATAGACGCGAAAAACCACTTTAATTAATATTTTACCAGCTGATGTCCGCGACGTCGTCTGCGATCCAGGATGAAAAATCGCCTAATAATTTCCTTACCTAGGTACTGTCAATCTGTGTGCCGAATTTCATACAAATCGGTTGAGCTGTTTTAACTTGAAAACATAATAAACAAATAAACAAACAAAACATACTTTGGATTGGATTTGTTTTTTTTTATTTAATTTATGTACAGATAAATTATAAGTATGGTGTAAAACACCACAGTATTTTTGTCTTTCATTAACCTGTTTTACTGTTTTCAGGACCTACTTACAGGATTAATCTGCCTATCTAAACGCCTTTATAGTCAGTTGCTTAAAATTGCCTGACAAAACAATAAATTCAAATATTATTTCTTAATTTAAACTCTACGAACCCAAGCAATTCGAAACCGACCAGGAAGCTCAAGTTTAATCAAGAGAACATTTAACAAAGACAATTTGATAATGAAATTGTGAACCGGACTCACAAAATCAAATCATATGATCGAGTTAAGCAAATTCTTGTTCTCAAATTGAGTTGTAGTTCAAGCCAATCATAAAACTTTGAAAGAAAAAAAATACTGAATACTTTGGAAAATTTACTGGAACACCCAAGTTGAATAGGTATCCGTTTTACGTAAAAAACACCGGTCGGGGTAATTGCGCAAATTATTTACAATGACTCTGCCCTTCATTTAGACAATTCAACAACATTAATTGGCGTCGTTTACGTTGTAAAGCAGACGCATTTTATAAACATTTATGAAACAATTTATTAGGAATTTCCTTCAAAATCCTTCGTATTGCGATAGAAACGGCGTTACGCAATTGGGGCGCAATTAGGCATTGCTTATAATGAGATGAGAACTTTGTAACTAAAAAAGTTTTCATCTCATTATAAGCAAATGCGGGACTACATAATTATTATTAGTAAGAAATACAAGTTTAGTTGTAAATTTTACTAAAAGAAGTACATAATTAGACAACAAAATATTAACTGTGCTTATACCACCAATTTTTATATTTGATACAACCTGTATTTTCCCCAATTAAATTGTTTTTATTAATCAAAGAAGTTTCAACAAGCAATCAGTTCAGAGAGAGAGTTGAGTTTCACATTGTCTTCAAATTACTAATTTGTTAAGTACTGCAGTACTTACTCCGTAAACCATGTAATAAAATATTTTGCTAATATTGTTTGACACTAGCTTCCACCCTCCACTTCGTCTGCGTGAAAGGACAATGCCAGAAACTCTATAGAACTTTGCCCCACTCAAATAAAAAACTAATATAAGCCTGCAATGTGCAGCATCTTAAAGCTTATTTATTATTGTTAACTTAACATTTGTCGCAAGTCCTAATGCCTGTAGAACTTGCGGTTTCTGTTAAAATCTTAAAACAATAATGACATTGACTAGGTTAGGTGCAGTATATAATTTTAAAAAGCGATTTAAACAACATATACGTTACGCATTATCATAATAATTGTAATCGTAGTATGTTTTACAGTTTTTTTTTGTTGTGTATCATGCGCAATAAGTTACGCAATAGGAAACTCAAGGGTTGAATTCCTTTTATCATTGATTTGTAATCGGCAAGTTCTACTGAAAAACAATGTGTTATAAAAGCTCCTTTAATCATTACAATTATTTTCATTAATTGACATTTCCTGTAAATAACAGGAGCAGGATCTGGCATTGTCCTTTCGGCTCCCGACCCACCGCGTCGCATCGCATCTGGCGCCCGCGCTATAACTTCATTTTCACTCAGCGTTTCTACCATTATATTTATTTTTGCGTTAATAAACATAAAGCCTTCCTCAAGAATTGGGCTAACAAATGCAAACAGAATTATAAACCCGACTAGTAGTTCCAGAAAATAGCGCGTTTATACAAATAAACAAGCAAACAAACCCTTCAGCTTAATTATTAGTATACCTACATAATAGAAAAACAGCTCCAGTTTATCATACCATACATCTGGTGTATGGTATGATAAACCGTCTTATCTCTTATCGATGCAACTTCAGCATATAGAAAAGCACCTGTACCACAAACTGTTAAGAAATAATATTATTTTGAACGACATACGAAACGTGTAATGTTCCCACTGCTGGGAAACAGACTCTCGGTGAGAGGTAGGGGGCCGTAATCCGCCACGCGGGTCCGTGTTTTTGGTTCTAGGATATGCCGGTGGTGCACGATGTTTTCCTCCACCATTTTGAGAGCAGTGCACTACAACTCGTAAGTCGCGGCCGTTACCATTGGGCCACTATTGTTCTAGGTGTACATATTTATTAGGTGGAAAATACAAGAACATTTGTGCAAACGCGACTTGACTCATGGAGTGAATCGAGTACGTCTTATTCATGTAAACGAGCGCGAGGATCGCGTTCTCGTGCGATAGTCTTTTTCGGTCAAAACATGGCCTTAACGTAGGTTTCCCACTAATATGTCAAATACACACCTACAATAAACAGCTTTCGAGATATCGATTCGAGACCGAAAATTCTGGAGTCGTTGCCAGAACATGTTTCTGTGTCCCAAAAGTGATCCAAATCCGTTCAGCAGGTTTAGCATAACAAACAAACATAGAAAAAGAAATCCTTCCCACTTCCCACTATCCTTCTTCCTACTAATATTATAAACGTGAATGTTTGTGACGCTAAAATGAATGGTTATCGAAATTAAAACCTTTATCGCTTTCCGTATTTAATGTAGATAAACTTTGTCTTAGAAACTAAGTACCAAATTCACCAATGAAAGTGAAGGCGATCGTTCAGTGTCAATATTCCGTAACAATTTTGACACTGACAGCTCTGAAACGCGTTTTAGTTGTGCTGGACGCGTTCAGTTTCATTGGTAAAATTCGCCCTTAGTAGGTCGGACGGGTGGTTCAAAAGTTACCACAGTAGGAACGGCAGCACGTGCAGCGGCGGTGCGTAGAGCGGGGACGTGATGTTTCACGGATAATCCGCTGAACTGTGTTGAAGCCTGGGGAAGGACATTAGGCTACCATTCATACAATATAAGTTTAAAAGAGATTAATTACACTCCGTAATGAACAAGCTTTGTTCATTACGGAGTGAAGTTCACCAGACTAGTATAGATTTCAAATTATCTAACAAGAAATTTGGCCTGAATACTGGCGTGAACCGTAGAACTAGGTTTATTGAAATTAATCAGTCTGGCATAGCCTTTTCAACTATTCAATATCAGATTGAGTTCAGACGACTTAGTCTTTGATTTACAGCCAACTGTTGTAAAGAGCAAGCTGAGTTATGACGAAATATCTGATCGCTTTCAGGAGATGATAATTATTTTGGTTGGTACTGCGTGAGTAGGTAAGGTACTTAATTAATGATAATCTTGCTATTGGATACGGTGTTCGTGATTTACTGGATTTTACAATTATATTGCTTTTGTAAATAGAAGTATCACGGGTGTAAAGAGATACTAAACGAAGCCGAGAGGCACTTGCACTCTATGTCATTGTGATATTTTTTTGTAACGGACCGTTCCTGGGAACCTTCTAGTTACTGAGAAATTGAAGGTTAAAATTATAACATTCACTGACTTATTTTACGAAAACAAGTTTTTAATTTTTTGCGAGTGTAACATTGCAGACTACCGTTTATAACGATTTTTCACAGCAAAATTAAAATTCGTTACCAAGAAATTATTTTTGTGATAAACACTTAGTTTGATGAACAGAATGCGTAGTTGACGACTACGTGATGGTTCTTTTTACACCTTTTATAAGTGAATTATTCAATCTAAACTATGTGTTACGTAGTTAAGCATTTTCATCAATTGAGCCGCTTTCGGCTGCAATAATGATGATAATCATGAAGAAGTTTCTGGATGTCTTACTTGAAAAAAAAGAGGATAAGTGCTTGCGACCACACGGTATAAGTGTAAACTTACGACTGGAGCCAAGTCAAAATCTAAATAAATATATTTTATTTCATATAAACCTATATGGGCACTTATGAAACGTCAGAATCTAGGTGCACGGTTCCAATTGGTCGTTTCCTATGGAGAAGAGCCAGCAATAAACTCCACAGTTGCCCTTTTTAAATTATTTGACTTTTAAAATGTTTTCAGTCTACGAGTAGTATACGTGATAGAGCGCTGAGTATACACCCGATTCAGCGTCACCGACTCGAACGTGACGGTTCAGTTTAACCCTTGCTTTGGCATTGCATGAACTGTCATTCATGACTTTAAAAAATGATTAATTAAAATTAAAAAAACTATTTACGGGTTACAAATTATCTTTTTCATATTCCAACAATAACTATATTTTTAAATGGTAGAAATGCATGTTTTGTCTTTTGAAAACGTCAATTTCATAATGTTCCTTACATTATAATATTAGAGGATTCTAATATTATAATTTAAGGAACATTATAAAATTGACGTTTTGTCAAACTGGCCACTTTGATCTCAAATATCTAGAAATTACAATGCCAAATTAAGGGTAAAACAATGTCAATCTTTGGTTTTTTCTAAAAACATTTCAATTTCTAATAATATGGAAAATTTCTTATATTTATTCAAAGTTTTACTTTCAACAAACGGGAGATTTCACTTCAAAAAACAGCTTGCATCACTTCCGTTAATTGCTAATATTCTCAAATCAAATAACTTGAAGAATAAAAACTTCAAGAATAAGACTGCTTCTGACATCACCCTTCCGAACTATTATTTTCTTAACGACGTACGTTGTGAAGCGATTTATTGTTACATTTTACTCCTTTTTACAACGTCAATCGAGATTTTCCATTTAATGAATATTTAGTGTAAAGAATGGGGTGATCGACTTCAACCTCGCTTATTTATATTCTATTTCAGTACGTCGCGGAAAACGGTATGACTTTTCAGGTTGTTATTACAAAATGTTTATATTCTATTTTGGAATATTGCAGGAATTTTTAGTTATTTTTTCGAATATGATATTTTATATCGATACAACTAAATCCAATTACTGGTAAAAAACGTGCAATATATTGCAGGCAGGCTATAAATGTCAAGTCTATTAAATCAAACTCACCTACGGACGACCAAAACAACTGCGTCGATTTATGATATTTAATGTACGTGACAAAATATTCAGCTGAAAAATAAAAACTGCGGGCACAATTTTTTTGTCAAATTGTTTTTTTTTTAAACCCTTGAATGATGTTCGTGAGTCATTAAATTCCTGCCAAATTGGGTCAGGTGGTGGCAGCTGAAAGTTGCGTTGTGAGCGGATAACTGGCACCAACCGTAACTTCTTCAATGAGAGAATTTTCTATCGACCCGATAGAGAAGAACAGTGTCCAAAGTACACAACTTAAAAAAAAAAAACAAGCAGTCTCTAAGAATGCTTATATGGTCAGTAAAACGAAGTGAGCAAGCGTGGTGATTAATAGGGTTATCTAGACGTCACATAACGGCCGCAGTGACGGCTGTCATGACAATGATGGCAACGTGGTTTGAAAACACTCTGAAAACACACCTAGTTACTTTCATAAATAACGTTACAGTGACGTCATTCGCCGGTAAATTTCGGACGCTATGTGGCGGTCCCCGCTATCCTTAACCGTAGCGTAGGTTCCGTAGCTTTAGCAAACCTTCGCTAAAGCCACGGCTATACACACTACACACTCATAACTATAAAATATTGACAATAACTCAAGTCCCTAAAAACTTAGGAAATGGTTGCGCCCGTTTACTAATGCTGGAGACAAATAATTTGCTGTTCTTGTCCACGATGAGATGACAATCTGCTATGATTTGTGAACTACAACTAAGATTTACGAGCACAAAATGTAATTGGTTTTAGTTCGTTGGTGCGGTTATAGGCAGTGTCAAAAACAGACAGTTGTGAACTTTGTTTTATTGGTTGGCTGTCGACTTGCTCGTAATCTTTAAACGAGTTCTTTGGAAAATTTTCGGTGACCGCAATTCCTTTTACTATAAAGTCTGATCTTACGTAAACTATGTCATGGGTTGCAGCTCAGAAGTAACCAGCGCTTTAACATGTAAACTTATTAATATTATCAACAACACAATAAGATTTTTTAATGTTTTAATAATTCTTTGTTACTTTTTCAAGCTAAAACGTCTCAACGGATCTAGGTCAAATTTGGTACATTGTAATACCATGAGCTGGATTAGTTCATAAGATACTTTTTATTCCGATATTCCTACAGGTCGCTCCCGTCTTATGTGGGTGAAAAATGCACTAGAAGGAAAGAAAACACGTTTATTTGCGGTAAACATCACGCAGTGATCGAACGCAAACACCAAATAGAACAAGTTGGGGGAAAATATGCGTCACATCCACGCAAAACCTAGACACGTCCGCTTTGTAAATGAAGCCTTTATCGTTGGAAACCAATAAGTAAACCAAACGTCACTATTCAACGTCCCACGCACCCAACGCTCATCTCATATTGCAACTTTGTATTTGTATATTGCACCATCTATCGGACACATCCATCACGATCTTGAGGTGGCACATGATGCTGGTAAAAAACCAGCATCATGTACCACCTCAAGTGACCACTCCTGCAACATCTAATCTCCATAACCAAAATCAGTTGATCCTTTACACTTAAGTGCAAGAATTACTTTTCAAACTCCTTTCATAAAGATCCTTCTGAGTTCTTACCTAATTCAATTCCAAATAGATTGGGAGCGTTTATTTTTATCAATATAGCCCCGATGGGCCACAACACAAATCTGTGGCTTCACTTTACGGGCCCTTTTATTGTTATGGAAAGCTATTTTGAAACTTTATTATGTACTGACTATAATGTTAGTTTGTGTGTGTACCAACAAATAGTATTCTTTACCATGTACGCATAGTTTAATCGGAACTGTAGCAATTTGTTCTAGGCCTCAAACTGGCTAGGTGTTAGATGAGAATTATTTTGGGTGTATTCTGAATCATATTTCGTATCTTTGTAAATATATATTTTACTACACATATAAATAATAGGATCCGCTGGCCATATTTCACAATTGTTTTACATAACTAATATGTTAAACTTTATTTTTTCGCTCAAGGGTGTCGAAAAACGTCGTTTGAAGCGCGTGTGCATTGATCATTAAACACACCAACATAGCACACTTGTATCATAATGTACTGTATTGAAGCATAATAGTTTGGTTTATGTGGAGTCCACTGGCATATGTATTATGCATAATGCGTATGCATAATGTATGAATAAAATATTATAATTCTTTCCAATATGCATTTTTATGATGTCTTACAGATTTGTAGCAGATTTTAAGAAATCATAAAAAACTTAAATCTATGCTAAGTTCAAGTCACCAATATGATTTATCTATTGGTTTTAAATTAGCCTTGTAAGCAGCAAAATAGTACCTACCTACCGTCTTTCGCATTTCGAATACTACGCAGATACAAGTCACGCTCATCATAAAACGATTCTACATTTTTATACAACTTAAGAATTTATTTTCCAATTTTTGCTCACCACTTATATCTTGACTATTAAATTAGTACGATCTCACTACTCTTACCTACCCCTTAATAGATCACGTACATTGGACATTAAGGTTGATAGTAAGAGCGGAACGTTCGGTGCTTCTGATCTTTTTACTGAGTCTACGAAGTTTTTGTCAAAGCCCCGGAATTATTTATAGCAGTTATGTTTCTGAAAAGGCGAAAAGTTAACTAGCTTTGCCTTGTGAATCTACCATAGAGGATTTTCTACATTTACAGGGAAATACTCTTCGTGTTTTTTTTTCAGATATTTCTGTGAAATCTAACCTGATCGTCAGATAAGCCGCGAAAACATACCATACGTGAAGTACTGTTACCATAAGCGAAAAGAAGGCGGTTACTTTTAGGTTTAAAAATCTTTGATAAAATATGATAAATTATAAGACAAAATATTTTAATTCTAATTTGTACAAACAATTTAACACGTCAATCATATTTTTAACACAAGATGAGTTCGGCGTTCCCTATCTGGCTTCTCTGAGAAGAAAGGCCAAAACAAACTCAGAGGTCACAGTCTCTTTTAAAGTCCAGACATAATCTTGATCAGATCATGCTAAGACCATGTAGATTGGTGTAGGGTATATTCTTTTAAGGAAAGAACCACACAGATTGAGTGACCTGTCCAGTCAGTGCACGCGTTTGTCAGTAATCGTGCAGCTTAACTCAGAACTTATGGAGCTTTACTATTCTATTTAATACACAAATATTTTACCTGATATTCTGAAACACGATACAGTAATTAACCTAAATGAGGGCAATAGACAATGGAACATAAACCTCAACTACTTACCTAATTCTGCGCACAAAGTAAAGGAACAGTTATTTAGTTATCTTAACCCTTAAATTACATAAGATTAGACACTAAAGTGCTTGACTTTATCCCAAAACTGACCTATCTAAATTAGGATGTGGCTTCCTCTTATAATATACTGGTAGTTATATCTGGACCAACTCAATTATAGTCAAAGGATTCCGGTATTCCGGGCTAGAACGTTCTCAAGGAAGATTATATAGATATTCTGATTAGATAATCTTAACTCAAAATGAAATATATCGTGTGCTACGTGCGGCTTTCTTAGTGTAAAGCAGGGTAAGAGAAAAGCTAGACTTAGTAGAATAAGATTTGACGGTGAACTGTCAAATAAGCAAACACGATTCTACAACTTATCAAACAATCTTGATTAAATGATCAAACTAAAATTATTAAAAATAAAAGAAAGAATAATATATTTAAATGCATATCTATTTTTATTTAATATTTAAAAAAAACGACGGGTTGCACTCCGGGAGTGCCAGCAGAAGTGAAAACTTGAATATTAAAAGTACTACCATTTACGAGTATGTGGTAGAATACAATATTTATTTATTGCGCTATCGTACACAAACATGACAATTTATATTACAGTAAAACTAAAAAAAATCAACAATCATCCGTCTTACGAATTTTCGACCAGGTCACGGTCACGCGAGTTTAACATTTTTTACCCATTACAAAAAAAAAATACAACGCCGCTAAAGAAGTTTTCGTCTTACAAATTTTCGATCAGGTCACGTGTCCTGACGCGAGTTAAACATTTTTTTACGCATTAAAAAAAAAGTGTACAACGCCGCTAAAGAAGTTTTAACTTCAAAAATTGTTTTCTTTTTAAATTGCTATTTTGATTTTCAACTGCTAGATATAATCCTCTCCCAAGTTGCACTACACCGGCCAATTTTTTGCCGCCCATATACAGTCTCTCTCGGGTGTCTTTTATTTTACAAAATCTATTCTTATTTATAAGGTACATATGTAACCAAAAATATAACTATAATACTTTGTATTTTGTAATTATCATTAGAAACTCATCTTAAGTGAAGGTCTGTATAAAGAGAAACGGTACTTTCCCTCAGATTAGCGAATTATTGGAATCATACGGGCTTCAACGGACTCCAAAAGTATTTAATGGAAAAAATCCAAGAAATTACCGCCTGCGTCAGCAAAAGTGAGAAAAAACAAACCTCACAAAATTTTCGTTCATAACCATGAAAAAATCGTTGTCCTACGCAGGTAGGGATAATCAAATATCTTTGAGAGCAGACCCGTATATCAAAGGCCTCGGTGGGGTGCTTACGTGAAAAGTGGGGTGGAATAACTTAGGAGCGTAAGGCTGTTACTTTAGTTCGCTAGAAAAACCTTATTCTATACTGAAATTGTATAATTAATAACTAAAAAAAATTAAAAAAAGTGTTAGGTGTTATTAAATTTACGAGCTTAAGGAAATGTTCTGTTAAAATGGTATCAAAATAACTAGTTGAGGTAAATACGGTTGAAAGCCTACGTGAGGATGACAAATTTTTCGTTTAATTTATAAAACACTATCACAACATTTTACCTAAAGTCAACAATTTCTGTTTTGTATACGAGTAGAAGCAGGATAATTTTCAAATGCAGAATTTATGATTTTGGTAACAATATTGAAAAATATGACAGAATTTCTCTTTTACCCTAAGAGACTGATCATTGCAGAGGCTTGAGTTGAAAATCAGTTAGAGTAGTATCAGTTTTCACAAATCTGGCTAAGCACGAACTTCAGGCGAAAGGTGGATTCTGGCTGAATGCCAGAATCTAACGGATAAATATAAGGAACTTGGAAACATTTAACATGAAACAAAACACTAGAAATAAAATAGTCTTACAGAAATTGAGATTGGGCAATACATTTAGGGATGGGCCATTTTTTTGTTTCTATTTATTCGGTCCAGTTTCGGCTAGATGTTTTATTGCCTTTTCTGTTTGTGTGTGAAATAAACTAGGCAAATTATTACGACGTATTCTTCACATACGAACTATTCATTGCATATTATAAGATCTTATCAAAAACAGAGAGAGAGCCGCTTAGTAGTTAGGACATTGTAACTCAATATTAAAGATTCTAGCCACTCAACAAAATAAAGTCCCAATTTCAGCAATCTCTAGAAAATGAAGAACAGTTTTTCAAACGAATGTTTTTACGTATTTCCCTTGCGTCTTATTGAGAACTCTGAAGGAGCCCTTAAGTCAATTAATTTGATTTTTAATGGCTATTAACTTACCTATATCAATCGATTTTCCATTCAACATTTCCTTGCCATAATTGAAATTTCGTCGGATCCATTTTACCTGAGGACGGTAAAAGTTTGAAGATAGCGGTATGAATAACTTTGGCATGCATAAATTCTTGTTCATAGTCCTTAGAATGTTATAAGTCAAGAGGAATGGCTCGATATGGTGATCAAAGAGATTGGGTACTAGCTTATCTATGGTACTAACTTATAGGTAAAGTCGGTCAATGAAAACATAGAACATTATCATTCATACTAATATTATAAGTTTGAAAGAAATTGTCTGTCTGTCACCTTTTCACGTCTTAACGGCTGAATGGATTACGATGAAATTTGACCTGACCAGTGTTAGAACATATTCAGTTGATAAGTTACGGGTTTAATGTGATGAAAAACTTCCAGTAATGAATTCTACCTCAAAGCGACCGTCAAAGTCAAGAAAACCGGTCACATTCCTCCCATTATCCTGGATATGAAGACCGACTGGACCCATGAGGACTTAAAGGATAAAATTGCTCAGTTTACGAGTTTACCATACCTTCAATACAGAAACGGAGGCAAAGTTGTCGTTATATGTCACACAGCTGACGGCCACCAAGCAGTTAAGGATGGTCTTCGTCTTCAAAATGCCTCCTTTGTAACTTTCACTCGGAAGGACGAAAAGGTGCCTAAATCAGTGATTCGCGGACTTCCGGCATATGTTGAAGAAGAACTACCTAAGGAGCTGGAGAAACTTGGCTTCGCCGGAGCCACAGCAAAAACTCTTAAGTGTCGAAGCAACCCTTGTCCTCCCTTTCTGGTACAGCTACCATCAGGAGCTGATATCACAAAGTTTCGGCAAATAAGGTACCTGTGTAATTGTGTGGTTACCATTAGCAAATTTAAGCCAAACCGAGTTCATGGCACTCAATGTTTTCGCTGTCAAGAGTTTGGCCACGCATCCCACAATTGCAACAAGCCTCCTCGCTGCGTGAAGTATGTAGCTCATCACGCAACTGCCTCATGTACTAAGTCTGACCGCAGTGAGCCAGCTTATTGCTGTAACTGGAGTGAAGCCCACCCAGCCAACTACAGGAAGTGCAGTGTAAGAATAATATCTGGAAAGTATCGAGAAAAAGAAGGCTTTAGAGCGCAAGCCCATACCTTCAATGATACCTCCGAAATCATTTTCTTCGGCGATTCCCCCAAATCTGATGCATCCGGTGTCTCAACCATCACTGACTTCAAATTACAGATCTTGGCCAACTGTAGACACCAGCGACATGACATCGAAAAAAAATCATGTTTCCACTGATCACCCGCCTGGCCCCAAAGATGAGGCCTCAAAGGAGATGTTTGAAATTGTACTCGTACTAAGAAACATAAAATCCCAATTTGCTGCTTGCACGTCTTGGTTGGACAAGGTTATGCTGGTACTATCTCATCTTGGTAAATATGTTTGATTCCGCGAAACTGCGCCTTTTATCCTGGAACTCCGACGGAGTACGTTTAAAGACTCACGAACTACTCGATTTGGCGGTAAGCGCTTTATCTGTTGATATTATTGGTATTTGTGAAACGTAGACTAACCTCAAACTCAACCTTTGTTGCACCTGGCTTGTTATCGCGAAGATAAACATCATACTGGCCGTGGGCAGGGAGTTGTTATTCTTGTAAGAAATGACCTTGATCATTCATCTTTAATTGTTCCTTACACTGAAAATATTGAGGTTGTGTGTATAACTATTAAAATATCAGGAATTGATCAAATTGATTTATCCATGTACCAGTCGCCTAATCTTCCAATGCTTCGTAGTGAACTTGAGTTATTGCTTGGCTTGGGCTCCTATGTGGTTATCATGGGAGACTTTAATGCCAACCACTCACACTGGCACAGTAGCTACACTAATACGCGAGGCAGAACTCTTTTCAACCACATGCTTGAATCCGACTACGTCATATACAGTCCAAGCCTGCCTACTCAAGTAAACTCAATTCCCAATCGCAAACCAACTAGCCTGGACTTGGTGCTGTCCTTAAATGTAAGCTACATTAGTGATGTCGGAACAATAATAGCATTGTCATCTAACCACTACCCCATATTCTTTACCATTGGAGGCTCACTGTGTCGCAAAACTAAAACTCGGTACTATAAATTTAACTGCGCCAACTGGATTGAATATCGTTCTCACCTAAATAAAAACATTATGCTTAGTTCTAAGACGTTTAAAACACAAAAAGAGATTGATGCTGCCATTGTTCTTTTGCAACAAACTATTATTGATGCTAGAGACTCCTCCATACCATCCACGACTACTGTGTTTAGCGATATCCCTACCAAACTCCTTCGGTATGTAAAAAAATTAATCCGGTACAAAAACCACTTGCGTCGTATCGAACAAAAACTGCCCAGTGGTTACCAAAGAAGTCTTAATCGTAGTAATTTAAACATTTTACAAACATACATAAAAACAAGTATACGAAGTTATTTCGATAACGTTTGGAATGCTAAATTGGCAAAATTTGATAAGTCAAGATATTTGGCGACTGCTTAAATCTCTCAAGCCTAGATCTGCGAACATTCCTCCCCTTAAACTTACGTATGGGTCTCTGACGACTAGCACGGCGGAACAATGTAACTCTTTGGCGAATGCCTTTTGCGACAATATGAGCCTTACCACTAACTGGGCTTGTGACTCCGAACTCAAGGATGAGGTATCGAACTCTATGTCTGCCATTAATAGTTACAATCTCACTACTGATTGTATAAAGCCGGTGAGGCCATTTGAGATTCGTAAGATTTTCACTGGGCTTAAATCCCGTAAATCGGTAAGTCATGACGGGATCCATAACTTGCTTTTAAAGAACTTGCCACAGAAAGCTATAGTACATGTTACTAAAACTTTCAACGGCTGTTTCGGTCTGGGCTATTTCCCAAATATCTGGAAAACGGCTAAAACAATACCTCTTAAAAAACCTGAAAAAGACAGAACTTTACCAGTAAATTACCGCCCCATAAGTCTGCTACCTTCTGTTGGTAAACTTTTTGAGTCTGTTATCTACACAAGATTAATGCGCGCCACTGGGCAGTTTTTATTTCAGGAGCAGTTTGGAGAACACATATCCCATCACCTAAATCTCAAACAGTCCACAGGTATGTTCCTGCTAGATATCGAAAAAGCATTTGATACCGTGTGGCAAGAAGGATTGCTACACAAGTTGCTCACCCTGGATGTGCCTATGCCTCTGATTAAAATCGTTCAATCATATCTTGCGAATCGTAAATTCCAGGTTCACATCGGAAACACCACTTCATCACCTCTAACTATACCAGCTGGCGTACCCCAGGGCTCAATTGTAGGACCCTATTTATTTCTCCTGTTCTTCAATGATATACCGATTCAACCTCGAACCAGATTAGCTTGTTTTGCTGACGATACTGCCTCTTATACCTCTTCGGATGATACCGATTTGATCATAGGTCGTTTACAATATTCTTTAGATTTGCTTCTTGACTACTTTAAGAAATGGAAACTTAAAATAAATGAAGGTAAGACGGAAGTAATATTATTCTCCCGTGCTAGGAAACCCCCCTCAAGGAATTTAAAAATAGCAGGCCATACAGTAACTTGGCCGGCTTGTGTGCGTTATCTTGGAGTCAAAATGGACAGTCACCTAAACTGGTCCAAACACTGGTCCAAGCTGACTTGAGTTTGAAGGGCGCCTTGGCGCATTAAACCCTATAATGAATCGCAAAAGCAAACTAAGTAGCGGTACTACACTAAGAATTTATAATACGCTTGTACGTCCGTGTATTACTTACGCCTGCCCTGTATGGAGTAGCACATGTTTATCTAACAATCAGCTACTGCAAGTTATCCAAAATAAAACAGTAAAAATATCATATATAACGAAATTTAAAACAAATCTAAAGAAATTACATAAGCAAATTAAACTCCCCTTATTATTTCATCACGTAATTAAAATATCAAAGTTTTACTAACTACTAGTTACTAACCCTTTAATTTCAAATCTGTGTTGATTAACTTTAGACAAACTACCATATATCGATAGATACAACACTTACCGTCTACCGCATCACTACCTTTTGTTCCCCCCAACCGAGGCGCGAGCGACCAGCGGCTTGACCCCCGAGAGGCACTCTGTTGCCCCGGCTCCGGCCGCTGATACATACGAGCGCGGGTGGCAGAGAGGCTCCGTCCGCTGATCATTGACTGGTCGCACGGTTGCTAGTATTCACATACGTATACTGTGCGATTAGCAAGAATTTTTGTTATTGACTGCAAGGTGCAGTCAGTAAATTATAACTAAATAATTTGGATAATTGTCATCTTGTACCCGATTGTGTGTTTAAGTTTATGTTGTAAGCAGTAAAAACGATATACATATCTGTTATAAGCTTTGAAAGGCGAATCACTAGCGTCATAAAGTGCTTGATTTATAATTAGTTAATGTAACTTAGGATAAGTGCATTTTGTTTATTGTTCCGTTGGTAAATAAAGATATTAGGAAATTAATGTGATGAAGTCTAAAAGTGATAAGCCGGAACGCCTTAAGGGATCGAAGGTGATTGTACACGTAGATGTTTCCATAATGTTAATAAAAGTTGCTAGTTCAACAATAAATGAAATTAATAATGTAATTAGGTTTGTACAAACACTTTTACACGTCAATCATATTTTAAAAACTAGATGAGATCTGACTACTCTGGGAAGAAATGCCGAAATAAACTTAGTCATAATATTGGTCAGATCATATGACGACAATGAAGATTGGTGTCTGAAATGGTCCTTTTAGGAAAGAAATACACAGATTGACTGGACCTGTCCGGTAAGTGCACGCATTTGTCAGTAATCATGCAGATCAACTGACAACTTAAGGAGCTCAACGATTTGATGAACAATACCAAAGACAGGACATTTGGGTAGGCCTCTTCTCTTCAATCCTTTGTGTAATACAGATCATTAATTTCTAGCAGCCTAAAGTTTGCGGGGCTCATTTTATCTTTTTGTTTTCCTCTAGGGATTTAAACTGGATTAAGGCCAAGTGTCTAAGAAATATTGTGTTTAATGATCGTAAAAATCAAAGTCACACAGAAAATTAAACAGTTTGGTTCTGCCATGTTGAGCCTAACATTATCCTTAGTTTCCTTAATTATAACCGAGAAATATATTGTTACTGTGTTTTCTTAATCTCTGTTTTTATCACTTTTTACGTTGTGGCCTGCACTTTCTTCATGATTATGATTACCAACAAGACAGCCAAAGAGACAGGGTTTCCATTTTGTCTTTCTTTGTCGTACCATTTCAGTTAGGTACGTTTTTGGCGTAGGTAGGTACAACCGATAGCAACCTGAATCCATGTGAAAATGGGATTATCCACTTAAAGTCAGCGGTACAATGCGAGCACCTTATTACTTCGGGAGTCGTTTACAACTGAAATTGCAGCATGCTTTGTGTTGCCTCTGTATTCTTACAGAGAAGCTAGTTATAGTTTAAATGTGAAGATTTACTGTTCATGTCTCTTCTAAGGTTGATTTAGAAATAATAGACACTGTTTCATGTACCTACTTGTTGTATATTTTCTTACACACAAAACCAAATATCCTTAAACACAATTTTAGCTTTAGTATTCGGTATGCGACGTCTCCAACACGGCTGAGCAGCATTGCACGACAAACCCATAAAGGTATTTTCCCATCATCGACCGGTAGTGCGTTGTGATTATTTTGTGGTACCATCTACGAACTCAGTCTGTACTACATTAGTCAATACAATATTTTAATATTAAAACAGATTTAATTTAACATGGCAAATTTAATAAAATGCGATATAATTTACTATTGATAACATTTGAATTTGGAGTATGCGTTATACAAAGATTGTCACCAAGTTAGTGTTCACAGTTTACATTAAGTTCTGTGATTTTTGTCCCCATCACGTTGCCTTTGCGTTAACGCATTCTATTTATAAAACAAAATATAGCTACATTTAAACGACGCAAAAGGAGCATGTAAAGATCGTAGCAGGTGGCGTTCTGTAGTTTCTGCCTAACCAATCCCATAGGAAGGCGTGAGTTTATGTATGTACCTATAGATACATTTGTAAAGAAAATAATTCCGATGGCTCAATATAGAGTCCATTATTGGAACGACTCCTTTTTCCATAACAGAAACATCTTTCTTTTTCTTCGCAAAATTCATTTCCTACACTAAATCATAAATGAAATGCTTAGTCTTGCGGTTCGACAGGCACCAATGATGCAAAACTTAATACCACTAGAGAACTTTTAAATTACTCCATTTTCTGCGAATTTTGTCGAGGCTTGCTCTTGCAAGTCAGCCGAACGAACAAGTTGGAAACTAGTAGAACAGTAGTAGCAGTATACGAAACTTTCTCAAACACTTGCATTCCTGCTTGAATTATTGCATTATATACGTTTGGCGATAAAACTAACAGTTCCCGTTGTTCCGCATCATTGTTTTTATTGGTGCTTGTAAAATGTTTGATGGTACTCCTGCTTTATAACCATTTGTTTCTTTTTGGCAACGTTTATGGAGGTCTAATTCTTGTTATTTTGTGTTTTAAAATTTTAAGCTATATGGTTTCCGTCGTTATAATTCTTACTGTGTCTGATTCTGTTTTTTCATGTTCTCTCTTCTATAGTACTAGTAATAATATGACAAACTATAGACATATACCTCATTTATTCACAGTTTTTACATCAATGTTCCAAAGTGTTTTACTTAAAAAGAAAATTAAGTTGTTTCATAATAACGAAATAGTATTAGAGCTCACATAGATCTTCACCACTATTTCCAATTGTCCGTTCTTTGGAATTTAATATGCTCGAGTAATCTTGGTCGAGAAAAATGCATGGCTCGAATTCCTACACAAAAGAAGCTTTGAAAAATATAGGAATAAGTTGAAATTCAATTCATAATTCTTTTTTAATTGAATTCCAAAACTGCTTATTAAATGTATTTTGAGCAGAACACTAATAGAAGAATATGTAGGTATTAAAAAAGTATCAATCATGGATATGCCAAACAACAAAACGGGTACACACAACGAGAAAGTCTGGTACAAGTAACAAGTATTACGGAATCTATATATCAATAATACTTTGCTACCATTTGAATGACGCAGTCTAAAGGTAGTTGCTGTGTGGACAGCAACTACCTTTAGACTATGTTTTATGAGACGCCTTCAATCTCCAACGTATCTTGGTCCGCCAGCAATTTCACTTTCCCCACAAATCGTTTCAATCCGAAATAAAAAGAAACATTTATTCCCCACTTTATTTCTATCTCACAAATCTGGAAACACTGTTGATCACACCATAAAACACGACGAGAAGATTTCGAAGCCGTAATCCAATTTACTGCGAACAACAAACATTATAAATAAACACGAGACCCCACAAATAGCAAAAACTATAAATAATACGAGCACATAAACATCGCCATAGTTG
Source organism: Dasypolia templi (assembly GCA_963555695.1). Classification (NCBI taxonomy): domain Eukaryota; kingdom Metazoa; phylum Arthropoda; class Insecta; order Lepidoptera; family Noctuidae; genus Dasypolia; species Dasypolia templi. Next base: position 3,763,396 of record OY743146.1, on the reverse strand, counting down.
AACACCATGATATAAAAATTCCTTTCCGGGCAGCGAGGGGGACGCTAAGCCTGCGCACTGAATGCTGAAGTGTGGATATATCGAGATCTCCCGAAGATGGTTTTTCGAAAACGAACTTATTGCGCATTTTCCTTGAGATTAAGTGTGCATGTTATATGTTGACGTGTGATTCCTTTGAAAGGCGCAAATTGGAGAGAGTTGTAAAGCTTAGTTCGAAGGTATTACGAATTCAAAGGATAACTAAGGCGTTTCAGATACTGGCAGTCCCACGCATTCGTGGTACTCTGGTAGGTGTTGTCTATTGTGGGACTGATGCCAATAAAACTACTCTTAGGCGAAATAATAACAATGTTGCTGCACTAAATATTATGACATGTGCACATTAATCAGCCGCAACAAAATGCACAAACACAGTTTAATTACACACACACACACAGTTAAATTACACAGTTTATTTTAGGAGAAACTACGTAATATATAAAAATATTTGTTGTATAATTTTATGCTTTTTCGAGAATTTCGTCTAAGTTCTAAACAAATCTTTAAAATTGAATCATCGCCGAAGCAAGGTTCAATATTGCTTTGCTAAGAATTGGTTCTGAGCTCATTAGCAAACTACAGCCAAATTCGCGGATTATGGGAGTAAACCAAATTCACGAAATTCAGGATTATAGGCATAAAGCTTTCTTTACATAAAACATTGACCTCAGCAAGCCTTAGGCAAACTAGCTTCTTCCAGAGATAAGTCCAAGAAAAAAATTCAAATCCAATATTAAGTAGCAATTTGTCTTCCTACGCAGGCAAATCCGAATATTTTACATAAGATCGAATACGTAGACTACGTCGGGTCGAACCCTTAAGATAACCTCGAACGGATGGGAGAGAGCGGTCACAGTAAAAATAAATTCTTACATGGAGGCAGTACGTTCACGAACGAATTATAGCACTGCTATTGCATTAGCTGAATGTTTGAGTTTAATTAGACTGTGTGTTTTATTGTTTATACCTTTACGTTAATAGTCTTTGGCAGCTGTTAGTTTACTTACCCACTAAGATGATGTTTTCAGTGGTTCATTGCATCTTATATCGTGTTTTTAACATAATATAACATCACACCTTAACCCCAAGGGTGAAATAGTAGTACATCCACATTTTTCCAGCTATGTCTAAGTCCCTTGTAACGGGGGGCGAGTCTGTAGGCTGCTAATGAGAAATTACTTTTTGTTTTTACTCATTTTATAATTCACAGATAACTAACAACTTCACTTGTTTGTTTTCAGGTAGTGTGGGCGTCAACTTGAAGTGTTTATTGGGTTCGTACGTTATTGTTTTATTCTCAAATATCGCTGCTACATGTTCATAAAAAGTAAGAATCCAACTAGGGTTCACCAAGAAAACAAGATCATTAACGCTTACGCAAGAGCAATACACGCGGTATTGCACAAATACATATCTATCATAATATAAGTACCATAATATCAGTACAATAATATTTACTAATATCGAACGCTCATGAATTAGACTTTCAGTTTTCCAAATTTCTATCGAACAACAAATAAACACTTAACTCATAAAATAAAACATTTGGTAACCTTACCACCAAACTAGAATTGAAGGAAGGTGAATTTCATGAAGAAACCCATAATAAACGGGATTTTACTATAGGGTTTAGAAGCTGTAACTGTTATCAGACAGCTGGCTGCGGGTTTTTTTTTTATTCTAAAGACTCATCAATTACTCTGTGTTTTTCTTTACGTGTCTAATGCCTGAAGCACAGGATCAACCTATTTCAGGCAAATTAGCAACTGTGCTCTTTTCAACATGTTAAGGTGTTTATTGTAAATGTGTCCCTTTTATAAATAAACGATAAAAATTGTAAATTATTATCATAAATTATATTATTATAATTTAGTATACAAACCAACATGGTACGAAAACCAAAAGTATTTGCATCAATTACACATTTTAACTCATATGTTATAAAAGTCTAGTGCCCGTTTTCACCAACGCCGGGTTCACACAGTTCGATTTAAATTTGGTTCGGTTCGATTTTAGATACTTTGAATTTGAAATTCAATTTGAACGTCTGGTAGGTATCGCCTAGTGTTAGTGAAAATAGCACTAGCCATTCAAAGACATCCATTTACTCAATATCACTCAGCATCTACGCTATGTTATTTGTTTACGGTATAAAGAAACAACTAAACACACGCTATGTTCTTAGTCAATCATACCTGTAAAACTCTCTCTCAGAGGGGCTCAACATTTTTGAAGTCAAGTCTCTACGGCTAAAGTAAAATTCACATGAATTTTGACGTTAGCATAATCAGCCTATAACGTTCCCACTGCTGGGACACAGGCCTCCTCTCTACGAGAGGTAGTGAGCCATAATCCACCACGCGGGCTCAGTGCGGGTTGGTAGATGTCACATGTCTTCGAATTTTTGGTTCTAAGACATGCCGGTTTCCTCACGATGTTTTCCTTCACCGTTTTGAGAGCAGAGAGAATTTTGACGTTAGCCAAATTGTATTTCCAAGAACAACCCAATTTGAACAATCTATCGCGATACCGCTGGTATTTGGATCAAGAATTAATATTGACAGCTTCGATGATTTAGTGGTCCCAAGCGTGACTGCTGCGTCAATAACCCTGGGTTCAATATCTAGGAAAGGCTAAATGTTATTGGGTTTTTCTCAGTTACGTCCTCCGGGATGTCACAGGGAACTGATGAAAAAACGTGGAAATCAGTAGCATCTCATAGTCTTTACGTGGGTCTGATTAGCAAAAGGTTTGATATGTATTACATCGGATTTAAATATTACTGACAAAAGGAAAGGAAACCTTTAGGAAGTATCAGCATGATGGTATGATATGTGAATTCATAGTAGTGGTGTTTCCATTAAATTTCCAGGCGGTTTACTGTGATACTTTTTAGGGTTCCGTAGCCAAATGGCAAAAAACGTCCGTCTGTCTGTCTGTCCGTCCGTATGTCACAGCCACTTTTTTCCGAAACTACAAGAATTATACTTTCTAAACTTGGTAAGTAGATGTATTTTGTGAACCGCATTATGGGGGTTCCCCATACATAAAACTGTAACTCAAATCTTTTTTTCATCAAACCCATACGTGTAGGGTATGTTTCTATATGGATAGGTCTTCAAAAATGATATTGAGGTTTCTACTATAATTTTTTTCTTAACTGCATAGTTTGCGCGAGAGACACTTCCATAGTGGTAAAATGTGTGTCCCTGTAACTTCTAAAATAAGATAATGATAAAACTAAAAAAATATATGATGTACATTACCATGCAAACTTCCTCCGAAAATAGGTTTGAACGAGATCTAGTGAGTAGTTTTTTTTTTTGTAATACGACATAAACCGTATAACGAAATTTAAAAAAAATACACGATTATTAAAACATCTAAGTAACAACTATCAAAGTAACAACGAACTACAAGAACGTTTATATTATGTTACTTGCTGCTCCGGAACCCTTCATGGGCGAGTCCGACTCGCACTAGGCCGCTTTTTTTTACATTTCACCTCAACGCAAATCGCGAGCAATTCGTTGACGAGATAGCCTCGGTTTTGTATTTTTAGAAACAATTTGTTTTGTGGAGTCGACCGGTTTGTTTGCATCTGCACTCTACATTCGATTGGATAGTCAGTAATTAATTGATTAGTCGGAGATTGAAAAATAAAATTTAAAAGCATAGTTTAATTCATTTAGACAGTATGTAAATTGCATCCTTTAGTTAGATTTTCATGAAATGTTTTAAACGTTGGGTTGCCATCCTTTACAAATCAATTTAGGATATAAACTGCGCCAAAACTAAGTTAACCAACCCGCACTGTGCCCGCGTGGTGGATTACGGTCCACTTCTTCTCACCTACTGGAGGCCTGTGTCCCAGAAGTGGGAACATTAGGTATAGTATAGGCCTGGTTATGCAGAACTAAGATCAGTAAAAAAGTAACTATTAGTAAATAGCAATCAAGAATGAATAAGCTACGTTCGTGACAAGACAAAACATAATCCAAACTCATCAAAGTGAAACAATTCAATGCTTAAAAAACCTGCCAAGTGCATGTCGGACCACGCATAATTAAGGGTTCCGTAGTTGGGATGAGATTATCCTAAGAACAAACTTAACATTGTAATTTTTTTTCCTTTATATATTTGTACATAGTACCTGTATATATTTTAGTGTTAGATTGTACATTGTAGTTGAAAAACAGGTTCTCCCAACCATCAATATACGTCACGGTTAATTCCCCAACTGCAAATGTAAGTTTCATTAGATAAAACTGCTTTTCCTTCACTTGTGCTCCTTGCATCTTGCCAAATTTCATGATTCTAGGTCAACGCGATGTACCCTATACATAGGTTTTTAATTTATTTACAAGTTTAAAAATATGTTGCATAAATCGCCGTATTTTTTATTACGTTGATTATAATTTGATTTGATTAATTATTTTATATTAATTTCAACTTGATACCTCCACGCGTTCCTGAGAAAAAAGGTCTTGACAAACTGACAGACAGACATAAGGACAACGAAGTGATCCGTTTTTCTTTTGCGGTACGGAACTCCAAAAACTAAAAGCATACTCGTACAAACCAGATTACAACCGTACAACGTTCTAAGTATTTTAACCAACTATCAATTTACTTTGTACCATTAAAATAAACTATTTTCATAAATTCTCTTGCAAGCGATTTCTACAAAGAATAATACTTTTTGTTACAAACGCAAGGCTTTTACTTTTAATGGAAACTTTCCCTGCAGCATCAGGCTGTCAGCTTGGTAACTCCTTTAATAGTATTTTATAGTTTTAACTTCTGTTTGTACTGGTTGAACGTAAAAATACGAGTAATATATTGCAAATGTGTTATGTTGTTTGTTTGTTCATTTTGTTCTGAGATTGTTAAGCTGCTATATTGCCTTGTTTTGTCAATAAAGTGCTTATGATTGCTTTAAATTGAGCTTAGTGTGGTATAAGCAAACTGTTTTACCATTTCTAGGTAGCAACTGTTTTTAGTTAGGATTTGCTGAATTTTATTGCTCATTTCAACCATATTTCAACATAGTATTGTTCGTCAAATCGTCTGTGTTGATCTGCATGATTACTGACAAATGCGGGCACTGACTGGACAGGTCCACTCATTCTGTGTGGTTCTTTCCTCAAAAGACCATTTTAAACACCTATCTACATGGTCTTCACATGACCTCTGAGTTTGTTTCGGCCTTTCTCTCAGAGTAGTCAGATAGGAAACGCCGATCTCATCTAGTTTTTAAAGTACAGGGTGGAAGGGACATCGACGCACAAACGGGTAAACTTGGACTCAGTTCATGATTCTGAACCTCCTTGCGTTGAAATTTTTTGTAGGTCATCAAAACAAAATCTGCTGTTTCATAGAAAAGTGCAATACCTTCGCGGTCAAAATGTATGGCAGAGCAATTATATTTTTAAATTACCGACAAAAAAATTCAACGCCCTTGCGTTGAATTTTTGGGTTTGGTTGGGGTTTTTTGGGGTTGGTTTCTGGGTTCAGAATCTTGTACTGAGTCTATGACCGGTTTTGCGTCGACGTCCCTTCCACCCTGTTTGATTGACGTGTAAAATGTTTGTACAAACCTACTTATAGAAATAATATAATTTAACGTTTATTGATCCCAACTAAAATGGGATATTATGGGTTGTCAGATAAATGAGATAAATAACGCTCAATATTTTTTACATACATTTTTCAGAAGATCAACTGCACCTAAATCGAGCATAAACCCGTCCTGAGATACCAAACTAATTAGATTGAACTCCGCTCCTGGGCTCATAGTCTTAGGAGACTAGGGTCTGCCAGTATAGACTTAATTGGGTTGTAAAGGTCAGACGGCAGTCTTCACGAGTAAAATTATGATATTCAGATGCCTCTAGCCAGCTTAGAAACCGAACTTAACGTATTACATCCTTTGTGACTAGCTGCTCCCCGCGGTTTCACCCCATAAATCTTGAACCCGTGGGAGTATCGGGATAGTAAGATTTAATTTAATATATGAACTCTTTTCATATCATGTAGGTTTGAGAAAAACTATTAAATGCCTTCGAAATAATAGATTTTAGTGACTTCTAACTAAGACAACACTTTGCAATACCAAAGTTTGATATATTATCTGACGGTTCATAGACACACTTAATTGGCCGTTACAACCATACTATATCCATTGAATTGGGTAACATAGTTTGACATGCCTGGCAGCGTAGTAAACGTATACTACCTGAAATCGGACATGCAGTCTCTGCTTCGTGTTTATTTGTTGTACCTATAGCAGGACACCTATTATTATTATTCAATTAATTCGTTCTTAAAAGATCTGAAGGGCAATTCCCGTATTTTTAAGAACGTTCGCATTTTAATCTCAGTCTCAATCTGTCAAAATACAATCAATATAAATACATTTTTGACAAGTTTAATACGAGAATTGGCCTTCTGCTTCAAAGTCAACAAAACAATTTTGAATAGCTTTTTTTGCCTTTTCCTAACATATACAATTCTGAATTATACAGATCAAAACCGTCTTCATATACCACTAGTTTTTACATGAACTAGAGTCTTCTAATAATTTACTGTCTCCAATAATACTTACATGTACTTCGGTGTTAAATTTTAAAGCTGCAACTATCTACAATTCCCTATAGTAAGGTGTACAATTATACAAATCAATTGCCCCTATCCCCGAGTTTGAAATAAGCGCAATCGTTTCTATCCCGCAGTAGTTCGGCTCTGCAAAGTTTTCTTTGTTCCCAGAGCTGTACTATCCTCTTTGCGTCAGCTTCCACTTTGTTCCCTTTATTATATTTCAATACATTTAACTATTATGTCGGTGAATTACAATCGGGTCGCGGATATTTGGTTAGAATGTTTCTAATAAAACCTCAAAACTCAAAACACTTATTTCTATTAAACCTTTTACAGGCACTTTTGATTTGTCAAGGAGTCGGTCAGTCAGAAATATGAAGCTAGTTGCCCATTGCAAAACGTAGTAGGTGCCTATGGAGAAGAACGGGCAAGAAACTCCATGGACACTCCTTTAAATAATGTTGTTGTAACAAATATATTAGTTACATCATAATGTTGATCATTTATGTGAGATCGATGTACAAAAACCGTACACTTTAAATGCGTCCAGAGTGCAGCAAAACATAATTAAAAACAATCCAAAAAATAAATTATTAAAATAAGCCGTGGCAGCTAAGACGCCCGGCGCCCGTTTACGAACATGACGCATGGATCAGCACCATTCAGCTCAACCATTTCAAGGGAGCTAAATGATCCAACACACGTGCCACCGTCAGCGAGACATTTGAGTGAGTATAACATACTATCAGCCGCCATGGCACATTCAAGTCAATCTATGTCATTACCCGGTTAATGGTAGCTCTATAGTACAAAGTACTCACACCTGTGCAATGCATCTATATAATAAAAAGGAGATTGAGTTTATATAATGCAAATATATTCTTACAATCTTCAGCAGCTCCAACAGTATTTCAAATGTCAATTAACTAGTTGTGGTGTGGAGCAGGACCAGCATTGAGCCAGGCATTTTTATCAGTGAAGTAATCCCCTAACTTATAATATGCCTGCCTGCATAGTGTGCGTTTTACAAAGGATTTGAATTTCATCTCATTCAGTTGAAGTATGTGAGAAGGTATTTTAAACAGTACCCCATGAAAGATGAGTCTACTGTAGCCAGTTATAAACCTGGTTGAACTAATTTAGAGTTTCTGCAATTTAAAAGGGTTTAGAATTTGTTTTTGTTGTCAGCATGGCATGGCATGGCATGGGATGCAAGTTATGCACATTTAATTGTGAACAATACAGATGCAACTATTAAAACACACGTAAAGATGACAGCCTTTCTAAATTTTACGTGATAAAGACTTTTAAGAAAGTGTAGAGGAATTTAATGAAAAAAACCATATTTTTTGTGGTCGTTTGGTATTGGTTTGGGTCATGATTCTTGAAATTTTTTTGAGTTTTGAATAGGTGTTCATATCATGACAGTGATGATGATAGGAATATTATTCCTTTCGTTCTTAGTTATCTATCTCTAGTCCATTCTTGACACTTTACAAAAGGTATCTGATCTCTCAGTTATTTGCTGAGTTTCCAGCGAGAGTAATACTGTTGGTTAAAGGATCGTAACAATATGTCACCGTCGCCTTCGTGGCCAGTGTCTATAGTATTACTTGCGCAGTAAAAGAAGAATAATGTTTTCTGTTCGGATGTGGATACACGTTTGCTATTTGTTTTATTTTAATCTCGAAGTTTTGTTTTGCAATCAATTTTGTTTACAATTGCGATTTGAATCGATAAATAAGATAGAGGTTCGATTCTAGGTTTGCAAAACCGATGATGGATGGTACAATTCCTGTTGTGGAGAGAATTAGGCAATGGTAACAGGTTGTAATAAGGATTGGATACACAAATACCTTAGTTGCTGAGAAGAAGCTTCTGGTCGACCATTGTCCAGTCCCACGAGTTTTGAGGGTGCCCGAGCTCCCGACACGTGCTGACTCTAAAAGCAAAACATGTTTTTTGTTTCCTAATTTCTACGTTTACATCTGTAAGTTTGTTTTATATGGTGTACAGTAAGCGTTCAAAAGTGGATAGGCACGTTAAGAGTCGTATTGCTGTGAACTCGCGGTACGACTGTATGTGTTTAAACGACACTGGTCTATAGCATAGAAACAACATATAGAAGAAGGTCGTCAGTGAAGCCGTAGCGTCAATCTATTGCTTCGTGAGATTGTATATGGACTTATGAGCGTACATAATAAAGCACTATAATAAATTTTGGTTTAATAAAACTAAGCTGGATTTGAAATATCAGTTTTATTCTACTATGTTTGGTGTTTTATTAGTAAGAATTTCATATTAATAAAAATAAAAAAATCGATCAGAGAAGTATGCTCATCAATTCTTATCACCAAAAAAAAACTCATCGTCACCATAAATAAAATTTTAAGAATAATAAAACAACCCAAGTGTCATTTTATTTCCCGCACAGATATTATTGTTTTTGGGGCAAGAAGTAAGAAGGGGCTGATGTTTAATTTGATGAGAATCCCATATAAAAACATGAGGGAAAAGTTTAGGGGACATTCTGTCGATTTCTTCTCTCAAATTATTGAAGGGAACTATTGAAGGGGAAGCACCTGACATTCAATTTTCAACTCTAGGTCTAGAAAAACATGCTTCAAAATTCTTTGCTTATTTCAAGTGCTTATTTTTAGTATCAGCTATTAAATTATCAAAGTAATCTAGTGATAAAAATCTCGATGTAAAAGGAATGTATCACTTACGCTTTCTTGCGATGGGGTGCGAGTAGGAAGTAAGCTGTAGGTACTGTGACGAAACTCATTTCTGGAATCCGCTGTGATAACATCTATTAAATATTCTTTAGAATTTTATTTGGAGGGCGGTAACAAAGTAAGCGCAAAGATAAATGTGAAGAAAAAAAACATGAATAACGACTATAAGGACTTTGATAAATTTCTGGTATAAAAATGTTGGGTACTTATTAAATACTGTCTACTGGGTACTTATTAAATAAGTCGGGGAAGTCCACCCAAGCATTTTTCCCTACAGCACCAAATCTACACCACGTAAGCCAAGGTTTGTACCTCACAGGGGGTGCCCTTAGCGTGTGGTCGCATAGTTTATAAGTTTTGTGCCCTAGCTGGAGGCCTAAGCAGCCGGCAACCGCCTTGATTGACACGAGACACGATTAGAAAAAAAAATTGGGGAGGTTTACGTGCGCCTCGTTCGCTCCAAAACCACCCATGCGACAAAACAAGAAATAAAATAGGTATGGAAAAAATATTTATAGGAACGCTCGCAGAGGTTTGTTGCCATAGTAGGTAATACTAAACTTGTTCAAGGTCATCTATTTTCGCCAATCGGAGGATTTATATTTTATCGAAATGTATAAAACTAGACTGTTCAACTTAAAAAAGAAACTGCGGAAAGAATGGACGTACAGATTCGGCGCAATAGTAAAAATTTATAAAGAGGACAACACATTGTTTTTCGCTGGCCGGCCACTTTGGGTTTTGGTTCAACTTTGTATGAAACGTGGTTGGTCTCCCGTGCGGCTGTAAGCTGGAACTCGTTTACCGTACAAAAGTAAATGTGGCATGACGGGAACCTCGTGAAAGCCATGAAAAATTAATAAATCAAGTATCTTGATTTGGTCTACATGTATGATATGAACTTAGCGATCATTGTGGCAGCCAATGTAGCTTAATAGCCAAGAGCCACACCACACCTGATAAGGCTCTCGTTGGGCAGCTGGATCAAGTGCTTGATTAAGAAAGCTGTCCATCTGGACACGGCTCGCATTATCAGAAGGTTCCTCTCTTCGGAGCCCTGACCGACGGTAATTTAGATTATTTACGTGAAAATAAAATATTCAGCTACCTACTGATAACATGAATCATGTTCATTAAAGTTAGTACTTAACAGAAGGAAGTGTTGAGTTCTCACCAAAGTCAAGCATTTCTCGTTAGGAGTCGAATACTTAAGGGTCAGTAAACAATTCAATAATTAACTTTGCTTGGAAAACAATGAGCTTCAAAAACACAATAAAACTATTCTACTCCTATTATATTACATAAACCGAAACGGTACGAGATGGGGATAAACAAACAGTATATCAATTGGACTAGGAATAGTCCCCGCGGTATATTGTAATTAAACTTTTTGTATGTTAGCTGTGCACCAGTTTCCTGGCCGATACATTAGAGGCTGACACTCTTTTCTTTATACTCGTTATGGAATTAAATAACTTTTACAGGGTGTCCCTTAAGTCGATATCAAGCTGGAATTGGGTTATAGGTCAAGTAAATAGAAGTAGTTAACAGAAAAAAAAATATGCCCTGTATTCAAAAAATTACGGGCATTGATAATAAAAACGAGAAAATCGGGACGGTCTTTTTACTCCTGTTGGTACAAATTTTAACTTTTTATTTAAGTAATCCTGAATAATGAACTTCCGAAACTGTTGCTTAAAATTAACAGCCAACTGCTCCAGTCGAATTAAAATAGTAATAATGATAAATTGTATATTCAGCACACAGATTTATATAAATCAATACAAATGTTGCAAAAACTGGACAATACTTTAAATAGAGGCAGGCTGCCTCTTAAACTAGGATCACCTGTATTTTAAGAGGCAGTGTTCGGCCGAGCAGTTCCTTAAACATAATTTAAAACAATAGGTGAACGGTACTGAGGTAATCAAGATTTTGTTCTACTTACATTTGTTGTGTGGAGTGTGGGTGTGAAGTATGTAGGTGTGCATGTCATAAGAGGTGCGTACACTGTGTGTGTGTTTCTGCGTGTGTGTGTCTGATAGATGAAGTGTAGTGTGAGTACGAGTTTAAGGTTGGGGAATATAGGCGTGTGTGTCCTTTTATTGTAAGTGTGTGTTAGACAGTGAGTAGGTACTTGTGTTGTTAAGTTATGTATGTGAGTAAAGACTCTGTGTAGGCATAGTCCTTTTGCAATAGCCACTCTGTGAGTTAATTTTTTGGAATATGTGTGTACTTAGTGTGTAGAATTGATGTGTTGCGAAGGTCGTATTGTGCTGGGTTCTTGGAAGAAGATTTACTCGCTTATTTGGATACACACACCTACGTCGAGGTCGCGGGAACATACTATTCTACCGCAACCCTGACTGGTGCCGCCGCATCTGCGGGCCGCCTCGGTTTGGGGGAAAGTGAGGTGTTTGACACTCCCCACAACGTCTAAGAGGGGCGCGCGAGGAACACTACGCAGCGACCCATTTAGGGGGGCTGGAAGAGGGCATTGTCCGCCCTCCGCCTGCGTCTGGTACTGCGGATCGGGAGAGTGGACGAGATCTCTCTCTCCCTTTCCGCAGCCTTCTTCTGCGAGATTACTATTTTGCAGGAGGAATCCACCGCGTCTCAGGACTCGACGCTGCCGACCATCGAACTCACTACAGTCGGCAGTGACATGTCACTGACTACTTCTGTGATGAGGGCACGCCGCGGCTCCTCCCAAGCGGCACACTCTGCCAGCGTATGCCGCGCCGTGTCCTCCCGGCAGTAAGTAATAGTAATTGCTTTACGTCAAAATTACATAAGACAGTCCCCCAAAACTCCCGCCCTTCACCACTTCCTAGTGCTTTAGCTGGTAAGAAGAAGTGCCGCAAAAAACTCTCAAGCAGCACAGCTGTCTTGTTCGGTTAGAAGAACTGGATTCTAAATAATTGTAAGTAATTACTAAAACATTAAATTAATTGCCATACGTCAGCTAGCCACGCCAATACCAAAAAAAAAATTTAAAAAAATGTAAATAAAACTTAATACAGAAATAAAAGCCTCCAGGCCTAAAGGGCATGGCAGGCTTTCGTTATGTGGCTAAAACCAATTGTGAATATGTTAAGTGTTTTAGAAATAAAGAAGAAAATAAGTAAACTAAACACACTCTAAGAATATAAATAATAATTTTAAAAAGTAATATGAAAAGTAAATCAAAGTAACTGCCTCGTTGGTCTAGTGGTCGCAAGAGCTACTGCTGAGCATGAGGTCCTGGGTTCGATTCCCAGGTCGGGCATAGTGATATTGGATTTTTCTATCTGGAATTTCTCAGTAGCAGCCCGGAGTCTGGATATGTGCCCGGTTGATGGCAATAGGCTCGCCCCCTATTACATGGGACTAAAACATAACTGGCGAAATGTGGGTGTACCATAGGTACACCTCTGCCCAACCCTTCTGGGATTACAGGCGTGATGTTATGTTATCAAAGTCCTGTACGAGGCCAAAAGGACTGCTACTTTGGCAATTCTTCGGGCTATGTCGGTTACCTCGGTTCTCCTGCGGATCTCTTCATTTCTGGTTCGATCACGAAGGGAAACTCCAAGCATCTCTCAACTCTCCATTGCCCTTTGGGTGACTGAGCCTTCCTATAAGACCCATTGTGAGCGAACAAGCGAGCGAGCGAGGTTTAGAAATTAGACGAAGTCAAGTTATATATTTTTTTGAGTTTTATAAATATAATGGTGAATCTAAGTTACCACTTGTAATTGCATCGACCTCAAAGACATTTCGTAGAGAAGAAATTTTCGGAGAATTTTCCTAAGTATCAAACCGTCTTGCTAATTAAAGTCGCCGTTGTTCTTATTTAAGGTTGGAGTAGGTTTTGGTTTTTGTAATTACTTTGGGCTTTGTAATATTAACATCTCGCCTGTTATTTTTGCCGTAAGGAAAAGGTTGTTAAATTTTATTAAAAGTATAACTACCTAAGGTATATTTTTGTTTGCATATCTATTTTTGTGAATGGCGGAATGTTCGTTTTTCATAGACTTTAAATTCACCGGCTAGGCAGCAAGTCGGTTGTTAAGTTTTGACTTTGAGCTGGCCTTACGTTGCACGAATTTTCAATAGACTAAGAGACCAGCTTTTTCTGGTTTTGTTACCACCATAGATTTAATTAACAAGGGCTCTGCCACCCTTGTTAATTAAATCACTTTGACTCGCAACCTTTTACCATGGATTCATTGCATGACTCTTAACCAACAAATCATTCATAAACATACATAAACAAACAAATCAGTTATTAAAAATTAAGAAGCTATTTCTTACGTTTTGACGTCGTAGGTGTTTCACTTTTCTATGTAACAGCTGTTTTTGTTTTATATGTTCGATGTCCCTACCACCCTGTATTTCTGTGGTTATCACTAAATTGCGGCCTATTAATTTTTCATGCTTGAGGCATGCCACAAGCGAAGGCCTCTTTCTGCAGTCAAGTGGTTGGGTACTCGTATTTTCTATAAATTTTAATTTGATTGGCGAGTATTTCATGATTCTGTTTTAATTTTCTAGTTTCGAAATTCCAATAAAATTTGTTTAAAATTTCCACAGTCATTATAACATCTGATAAACCCAGTTTTCCTTGATCCCAATCAGAAGAACGCTCTTTCCGGATTGGTCGTCATAAAATATTTTGCACGTAAATCCTGCACTACTTTGAAGAACATTTTGGTTTATATTTTTCTGATAACATCGTAAACATCTAGAGTAGAGCATAAATAATGAATCCGTTTTATAACTTTTTTCTTATTTTGTTTTGTTGTGTTTTTATACTGATAGACTGAAATACACTTTTAACTTTACGATGCTATTGTGAGTGTTTTTGTAGTCTTCTGATATGTTTGCAAGTAACTGCAGATTAGTGGTATCACATTGACCTTAAGCTGGCCTAGAATGCGAGGTCAGCTTATACTGGTTTTGTTAGCATTTACGTCTGGCCTAATATACGTAGAAGAACATATGTCAGATTACGCACGCGAAAATGCCTTACCACGTTCTTTTTCACCGTTGAAAGCTTGTGTACGAGGATTTGTGGAAACCACATTATCTTCATTTCCGTTCCCAGTTCCATGAACATTTGGAGGAAACTCAGAAAAACGTGAGATATTGTTTTTATCCATGAAAAAGTTCTACTTCCACATCGTATACCGTAGCTTGATTATTGTTAGTAGGGACTTTAATAAGTATAAGTGAATACTGACTGTTTAGATAGCTTTATTGATTTGAAAAGCCAGCCAAACACTTAAACATGGTGGAAGGGATTCTTGACCCCCTTTTTTTTTTTGGGTGGGAAATCATCAAATGACTTCTCCCGCTCTGGCTGGAGCGGGAGGGCGTGTCAGACTTTTACTGACTAAAACCCACCCGTGTTCCTTCAGTTGCCTGTGCCAGGGCCACGGTTTTCTCTGTGAAATAACCCGCGACCCTGAGGCGTCGGCCCTATCGGACCCCGTCACTTTGTGCTGACATCTCTTTGAGGCGCGCGTGGAACACAACGCGCCGTCGACCCGGGCCTGGTCCTTACCGGACGGCGAGCTACCCATTGCTCGCCATCCGCAAGCCCGCGCCTACGGTGGCCGGGAATCCGCAGGCGACTCCCGACGCCCAGGGCGTCTCCTGCCGCGGGGGCGTGAGGGCGCAATGCTCTCTCCCTCACCCTCTCCACCTCCTCCTTCGCGAGCATTACTGCTTCGCAGAAGGAGGTGACGGCTTTCCATTTTTCCGCCCAAGCTGGGCATACCTCCACCGTATGCTCCACCGTGTCCTCCGGGCGATCCACACAATGGTGACACCCGGGCGTTTCCTCCCGCCTTATGCAAAACAGGAACCTCCCGAAACAACTGTGTCCGGTGAGGACCTGTGTCAGGCGGAAGGTGAGGACGCCGTGGCGCCTCTCCAACCACTCCTCAAAGAGGGGACTTACCGCCGCTATGGTGGCGTGCCCATTCTTGACCCCCTGGAGTTGAAAATTTACATGGGATAAAAAAGAAAACTGCTGTTTCATAGAAAAGTGCAGTACCTACGCGGTCAAAATGTATGGCAGTGCAAATAGCCGACAAAAAAATTCAACGCAAGGGGGGTTCAAAATCATGTACTGAGTCCATGGTATCAGGTTGTGCGTCGATGTTCCTTCCACCCTGTATAATAATGATCTTAAGACGACAGGGTGCTCTATGAATAATTTATAACACAGAAAACACTTCCAAATAAACATATCACTTTTTTATACAATACACATTGTATCTTCAAGTGTTTTGTTTTATGGTGTGTAAAATAATTTACCGACCCGTACGTATCTTCTGTTTTACGATAGCTTTTAAGGATGGGACGAAACCTAAACACCATTCTCTAAATACGATAAAATCGAACATACTAAATAATACACATTAAATAATACGAAAACACGAGGCTTGTTACCCAATATTCACAAAATTGAGGAACTGGTGGTAATAATGCTGGGCTAGAATTTCGATTTTGATTAAATTTGGCATTGCAAAAGAATCACTCAATATTTCCACGTATTTACAGCTAAGTTTCGATATAATGGAATGCAGGTTTTAGTTCAACCAACAGTCCTTTATCGAATGTGTTATTTTTAAACATATTTTTTTACTTCTGTCATAACGGAATATATCTGAAAACCAGACCTGAATTGCCTGACTAATACAACCACACTAATTAAAAATTGTCTACTCGACTGCCTTGTTGGTTTAATGGAAAAACGCTTTCCAGGTTCGATTCCCCGGTCGGTTGGGTCGACAGTACTAATGGGGTTTTTCATCTGCAATAGCAGCTGCTAGCCGCTAAATAGTAGCTGCCCGGAGTCTACATTTGTGAGCGTTTGATGGCAATAAGCTCGCCCCCTATATAATGGGACTTAGACATAACTGTCGAAATGCGTGTACTATACAAAGGTACACCTCTGTTCTGCAGCCCTTCGGCCCCTCCCAACCCTCGCTCGAGCCAGCCCGCACCGCTTAGCCTGTAGCTTTAAATTCGTCCCAAAATCACTCAAATCCTGATCCAGCTAGTCCCTTGCTGCCCTCTTCCAGCGACCCTAAGCCAAGGGGGTGCCCTTAGCGTGTAGTCGCTTAGTTTTTAGTTAGTATTTAAGTTTAACTGTTGGCTGGAGGCCTTAATTTATTAGGACAACCACAGGCAAGTCCGCTTAAGCAGACGACAACCTCATAGGTTGAACTGCGAGATGCCATTCCCAAAAAAAAAAAAAATGTGCAACCTTTCGGTAAAACAAGGCGTAACTTAATGTTTACAAAAAAAATGTAACAATTTTAAAATTAAGTAGGTACGCAAACTTTATGAAAACGTTGAAAAGTAGATGGCCGAATAACGAGACAGTCATTAATATATAGAGAATTGAAGGAAACAAGCGTAGGTGTCAGTACTTGGCTGACAAGAAATTGAACAAGTATCAAACATAAAAAATTTATTAATGTATATCTTTTAAGAACAATTACTGAGCTTATATGCCGTTTCTTTTGCCCGTCCCCGTACAGAGAGCTCATAATGCTCTCATAGTACTTACCTACAAACGGGTTAATCGATTTACATCTCTCTTGCCACTAGTCCTAATGAGCGGCTACCCTAAAACCGATTAAGGTCGAAACATTATTCAGATTCTGTTGTATATTGGACATCAGAAGATAATATACTGCTGATTTTATTTGCTTATGGAAATTGTTGCCATTCCGCTATTGTTTCACACAATTTGTGTTTATAGGTAAATTACTATAGGTTTGTGTTTTGCGTAACATTTGTAGGGGCATCATACGTAACACGGCATTATGTTGATGATGACTTATGATAAGGGCATTAGGAATATATTTTAATTTTATACTAGTTCTTGCCCGCGTCTACGTCCGCGTGGAAGTCGGAAATTATCCAACGCGAACGAGCAACTGAGAAAAAAAGTAGCCTATGTTCTTCCCCAGGACGCCATCAAACTCTTTGCCAAATTATCTCGAAATCCGTTTAGTGGTTTTAGCGTGAAAAGGTAACATACTATCGAATTTATAAAACTATTGTATGGATAAAGTATTATAAATAGTATATAGGATGGACTAGCTACACCCCGCGGCTTAACCCGCATAAGTCTCGACCCTGTTTGAATATCGGCATTATAAGTATCATATGTCCTTATCCAGTTCATGATCTACCTATTTGCCAATTTCAACCGTATCTGTTAAGCCATTATAATTTGAAAGCGTAAGAAACAAAAATGCACAAAAAATAATCTGTTTACATTATTTAATTAGATTAGTATGATGCTGTCCATCCACTCTCATCAACATCAAATCCTATCTGGATTAACGTCAATGCAAAAAAAACTGATACCTAAGTCGGGTCTAAGTATGTTTTTTAATCTTAATTATTGAGCTAAATATTGAATTTCAATCCGACCAGAAGTAAAATTAAGCTTAGCCCTAAGCTATGATAAAATGTATTTTATACAATGCATAGTTTTTTTTTTACAATTTAAATGATGTATAACAGTAGCAGTGTTAATCGAGACGTTTGTTGCTGAACGTACCTACGTCATCATGATTATTATAGGTGTTTTAAGTTTCCAGTTTAAAATATCCCGGATTCGCAATTGCCAAACTATTTTGATTACTGCAGAAACCTCACCGATACTCATTCGATTCTGTACTGCGCGGCTGTAGCAGCTTGACGTGTAGCAACCGTCAAATTTGCTAATGACTTTAGAGCTACAGGATGAAACCAGCCATACCAACTTGGTAGTGTAGAATTGAGCGCTGTATTGGTAGGACCAGAGTACTCATTGGTAAACTTATCTTCTTCAGGGAGGGCAATAATAGCCCTAGAGTGATGCGCTTTGTGACGTGGCGTTCTCAGGGAGTGATATCAGCAATCAGGACCATATGTCCTCTGTCACAGAGCGCATCGACTTCCTGAAGCAGAAAGTGTATTCATGGGCCAACCGTATTCGTAGGTATAAAAGCAGTGAGTAGAGCAATACACTCAGAATCGTGACTTCCAGAGCGATGAAAAGTGGGTTTATAGGAGTTGGGAGTGACCGGACCAAGGTGTGGCTGACACGCGCCGGCCAAATGATGACGCCATGTGTTCGTTCTAGCAAAAAATCTGGTCGGCGTGTCAATCACACCGAAGGTGATTGGACTAGGGAGATCGTGTGATCAAATACCAGAAATGGGGGCACTTACTATCAGCCCTCATGATGTAGCTCGTGCAGTCCGTCTGTTACCTGATTGGAAATCTCCAGGGCCGGACGGGCTGCACAACTTTTGGATAAAATGGTTCCAAAGGTCACACTCCCGATTGGTATCCCAGTTCCAATCAGCCTTAGAGTCAGAGTCACTGCTCCAGTTCCTAACGTCAGGAATAACTCACCTGCTCCATAAATCTGGTGGTACTGCGGAGCCCAGAAATTATAGACCGACCTCGACCAACAGTTAAGGAGGCGCTTGTGGGGCAGCTGGTTCAAGGGCTTGATTCAGAAAGCTTTTCTTCTGGACACGGCTCGCATTGTTAGGAGGTTCCTCTCTCTGGAGCCCTGACCGCCAGTAACTTGGATCCTATTTCCGCTTCTGGGAATAATTTCCTGAAATAAAAAAAAATTATGATGCCTGGGGGCTACTACTTTTTTATTTTTAAATGTTTTTATAATTTTAATATTCTAATATTAAATATAATATTTTATATGTATTTACTTAACTAAATAAAGGAAATATAAATAAAAGTTAATTCACCAAAAGGTAACAACCCCTCCCGACCTTTGCTCGAGCCAGCCCGCGCCGCTGAGCCTGTAGCTTTAAATTCGTCCCTAATTAATATCAATCCTGATCCAGCTAGTCCCTTGCTGCCCTCTTCCAGCGACGCCCTAAGCCGAGGTCCGTACCACACAGGGGGTGCCCTTAGCGTTGTCGCTTAGTTTTAGTTAGTATTTAAGTTTAAGTCCTGGCTGGAGGCCTTAATTTATTAGGGCAACCACAGGCAAGTCCGTTTAAGCAGACGACAACCTCATAGGTTGACCTGCGAGATGCCATAAAAAAAAAAAAACAAAAGGTAACAATACAATGTACTCGTACAATGTGACAATACAAACTAACCGTCGGTCGCACGTATCTTGTGGCTCTGGAGTGCAAATTTCACAAAGTTATAAAGGTTACATTTCAGTTTGAGGATGCTAGATGATTCATTTTTAAACAAAGCATGAGAGTAGAAATAAAATTAAATGTTCTTGGGATTCTGAACGCAAAGTAAAATAGCAATGGTTAACGTTGGGATTGTGCTGTGGTGTGTGTTTGTGTTGCGTGCTTGTGGGTGTGTGTGTGTGTGTGTGTGTACTGTGTGTAGGTGCAATATCAAGGTTTCGGTGTCGTCGTATGATAATTTTAAAAGAGTTTATGTTAGGGTTTTCTTACAGGTCGTGGTTGAGCTGACCCTTAGTTCACCAATTTTGCTAACTTTATTGTAAATGTTGAGTTGGGAAAAATGGGTACAGCGTCTAACTAGTTCGGATTTAGGATATGGTGTGGGCACTGTTTTGTTCTTAGCACTAACACACTTTATTTGGGAAGGGTCCTTGGATTACTTTGGCGGCGAAAACTGCCAGCAGTGGCAGCAGATGCTCAGCACGTGGTCGGTAAGGCCTTCGAAAGGGCCGCAGTTAGAGTGCGTTGATGGTCGACGCCGTAGGACAACGGTAGCGCACGGACCAGCTACGCAGTATTCAGCGCATGGTTCGGAGCAGTGTGCCAATTTGGAGCAGCGTTCCGATTAAGTAACAAGCAATATCTGATAGCCCTGTCCTCAGCCAGGACCTAGAACCCCTAGGTTGGGGTACAAAGAATCCTGAGGTCAGGAATTGCTTAGTTCGCTAAGCCAGCGGAAGTAGAAATGATGCGCTGGTAAACTGTACAGTACTGTGTGACTGACTGGCATAATGCGTAGTAGACCATTCGCAAAATATCAGTAGACTTGCAGTCGCGAAGTTTTTTCAAGACCTGTATAAGTTTTCGTATACTTAGGAGGAAAGGGCATAAATGTGGGCTTCCAATCTTAAATTGTTGTCTATGGCTAATTCGAGATATTTAATCATGTCAGTACGTTAAACACAAAGTAAAATACAGGACTCTTTTTTCCCTTTGGGGGGCGGGGGGTGGACTCTTTGATTATCGCAGTTATGTAATACCCGTTATTACATACTAGCTGGTCCCCGCCATTTAACCGCTTATTTTTTTGCTCGTCTCTGATGGGTCCTAGCTTGATGTTAAATAATCTATATAATAAAAATATTTATGCATTTGATAGCTCAATGCTTATACTCGTACTATGCATTAAGATTACTCTCAAGCTTCGTTCTCGATATTAGCATTAACACACATGTAGTTTCACTTACAGACTCGCCATTTCGCACTGAATTTAGGAGAAAAATAAATAATTTTATCCAATATAAGGTAGATTAAAAACTTTTGTTCGTGACTATGACATTCGTAACTAGCCAGCTCATTCACGCATCAGTGCTTCGCTGTTTCGCATCTATTCTTTTGTTTTACAGTAATTCTAGTGCGTTTTTATATTAAAGCCTTAAAATGCCGAAAAGAAAGCGTGATAATCGCGATAATTATAGTAATTTGTGTAAAAAACTTAAAAAGTTAGAACTTGAAATAAAACGTGGGCGACGTACTCGCTATGAAAGTACATCGTCATCCGATGGTGACTTGTCTACGCCTTATAACCTGCAGGGTGAGTGATTGACCTACTTATTTCGCGTTTACATTTTAATAGGTTACTTTTAGAATAGCAACAAAGTGGATTACAGGGCTCGGTTTCTTACACTTTTTCATATACCGTTCTGTAAAAATGGTATGTTTGTGTTTTTGGTTTCTTACCGGATTCATAACAATAATTAAATTGGAAAATCGGATTGTCCTTAGGGGGCCTTCCACTTCCAAAACCAAGTACTTGCTGCTCGGATCTACCTGTGGGGTTTTTCTATAGCATGTACGTTAATCCTGGAGGAATAAATATTATATCACCTATTAATTGGGATTGCGTGTTTCTCACAAGGAGTCTCACTTCCCACCCGTAAATAGGTTTATTTAAGCAAAATACTCATTTTGCTTGCAGAGTGCGAACCAATCCCAATCGACGACGATTGTGCGTCATATCGCGGCGACACAGATCCACAACCTGGATGCTCGTACTGGCAACAAGTCCCAGCTGAACGTAGTGATGAGGAGGAGGTTTCGGCCCCGACCATCACACAGGGGTCTACTACCGACAACATCCCGGCACACGTGAACACACTGCCGCAGAGCTCCGTGACCGCCGCACTGCCCCCTGCGCAAGTACTCGCTGCGCCTGCAGTAGAATCAACTGCCGTACATCTACAGAAGGCGAGTGAACCTGATCCCCTTGCTCTTCAACAAGATGTTCCCGAATTAGATCCAGACTTAATAGAAATATTAGGAAAGGACCCCACCTCGACTAAAGAATATGGCAGTGAAATCCAAAAGGATTTGGCGATTAGACTCAACCACATTGCTACCTCCGGTCTCTCTAAAGAGAACCGCAAGGAGCTAAAGGATAGATATTTGGTACCGTCGAACTGCAAGTTCATAAAAGCGCCTACCCTTAATCCGGAGATTCAAGCATCTCTGATAGAAACTCAAGCGAAGCGAGATAAGGGTATAGAAAGTAAACAGGTATTAACATCTTGTGCCTTGTCCTCCATCAGCGAGGCCATTACCGCGCTGCTCGCATCAGGTCATAAAATCCCTGAGCTTCTCAAGCTGTTGATGGATACAGCTCGAATCCTCGGTGATATGCAACACACGGACTCTATCTCACGACGTGCATTCATTCTTTCTACTGTCAAGAAGGAACTAAAAGATCAGTTAGACAAAACCAAAATAGACGAAATGCTTTTTGGCAGTACCCTATCGGAAACCTTAAAATCAGCGAAAACAATAATAAAATCTGGAGCTGATCTAAGGTCATCATCGACAATGAAGTCTACGGCTCAAAAACGGGCTAAAGCAGTCAACAGACCTTTAAACTACCGAGCCCCTCCGACGGGTCGCCGTCAGTTCCCACCACCGCCGCCGGGGGGCGCGAAATATGCGCGGGCGGCACCATTAACTCAGATTCAGAGGCAGCAGATGAGGACGACGCACAGCAACGCTTCCAGGACATCGTTGCGTCAGCCGCAAGCAGGTCACCGACGTTAGACACGGTAAGCCCCGCGGGCCGTCTTTCGTGTTTCTATGAACAGTGGTGTTTATTAACTAATAATCCTGTTATACTCTCTTGGATTGCTGGTTATAAAATTATTTTTTCTGACCTAGTTATTCAGACCACCGTTCCATCAGAGCCTATATATTCGCAATCCGAATACAAGGCTTTTAAAGAATCAATACAAGACCTTATTAGTACTGGAGCAGTATCCTTATGTCAACCATGCGCGGGTCAACATATATCCAGTATATTTCTTGTTCCTAAGCCGAACGGCAAACAACGTTTCATTTTAAATCTAAAGCAATTGAATAAATTCATACCAACTCAACATTTTAAACTTGAAGATTTAAGAACAGCTTTGAAACTTGTGTCAAACGACTGTTTTATGTCAACAATAGATTTAAAAGATGCCTATTTTTTAATAGGCATACATCCAAACTCTAAAAAATATCTACGTTTTAAATTTAATGGAAATCTATACGAGTTTAACGTGTTGCCGTTCGGCTTAAACACTGCGCCTTATATTTTTACAAAGATTCTCAAACCAGTCGCAAAATTATTGAGGTCTTTGGGATATTTATCAACATTTTTTTTAGATGATTTATTTTTGATTGGTCAATCATATACTGACTGTTTACAAAATATGAATGACACAAAACTATTATTGAAATCGTTAGGATTCATCATCAACACAGAAAAAAGTTCGGTTGTGCCGACGAATTGTTGCAAGTTTTTAGGAAATATTATAGATTCCAAAAGATTTGAAGTTAAATTACCTGATGATAAAAGACAGAAAATTAAAACAGAGTTACTAAGAATTAGAAAGCTCAAACGATGTAAAATAAGAGATTTTGCTCGCTTCATTGGTCTTTTAACATCCGCATGTCAAGCCGTGGAGTACGGCTGGCTTTATACTAAAGACTTTGAGAGGTGCAAATACCTAAACCTCAAAGATGATGAAAACTATGATAAGTTTATGAATTTACCAATCGAATTATCTCCCATCTTTGACTGGTGGCTTAATGCGGTAATTGAATCGGTATGCAAAATAAAAGTTGATACATATTCCTTAGAGATATTTAGTGATGCCTCAACAACGGGGTGGGGCGCCGCCTGTGGGGACGAGACTGCCAGTGGACCTTGGAGTCAACATGAGCAAACTCGACATATTAATTACTTAGAAATACTTGCAGCTTTTCTTGGGCTTAAAGCTTTTGCACAAGATTTGAAAGATTGTCAGATTTTGTTACGTATTGATAATACAACGGCAATATCGTACATAAATAGAATGGGTGGCGTGCAATTTCCTCATTTAACTGATGTTACGAAACAATTGTGGAAATGGTGCGAAGCGCGTAAAATTATGGTTCATGCCGATTATATACGTTCTTCTGATAATATAGTTGCGGACGCTGAATCAAGAAGGTTACACCCCGACATAGAGTGGGAAATTTCTCAGATTGGTTATAATAAAATAACACAGCACTTCGGTGTCCCTTGTATTGACTTATTCGCGAGCAGAATAAATCATAAATGTGATATCTATGTTTCTTGGCATAGGGACCCTGACGCTTATGTAATTAACGCGTTCACTATATCATGGACTAATTATTACTTTTACGCGTTTCCACCAATTTCGGTCATCTTAAAGACCTTGCGTAAAATTATTAACGACAAAGCCACTGGTATTGTTGTCGTGCCAAAATGGCCAACACAGCCATGGTACCCTCTTTTTATAAGACTCCTCACCTCAAAACCACTCGTTTTAAAATCAGCGGGTGATTTAATTATTTCTCGTTGTAGCGAACGTGCAATTCACCGACAAATTACACTGGTTGTCGGGAGGTTGTCCGGACATCATTTCTCCGAAGAGGAATTCCACAGTCGTCCATACCCATAATGCTAGCATCCCTGTCAGACAACACTGTCAAGCAGTATGAAACATGCCTTAAGAAGTGGTTCACGTTCTGTAATGAAAACAACATAGAACCTTACGATGCTTCAACATCAAATATTCTCTGTTTTCTAACGCAATTGTTTAATACCGGAGCTCGGTATGGTACCTTAAATAGCTCCCGATCCGCTTTATCGTTGTTACTTGGACACGATATTGCAAACAATGAAAGTATTCAAAGATTCTTCAAAGGAATCTTTCGGTTACGGCCCACATGTCCTAGATACAATTTAACGTGGAACACCGATCAAGTTTTAAATTATTTGGCGGAATTATATCCAAACGAAAATTTAAGTCTTGAAAAACTTAGTAAAAAGTTAGTGACCCTTCTGGCACTAATAACAGCCCATAGAATGCAGACTTTATCAAAAATACACGTCAATAACATTACCAAATCTGATTCAGGGTTCATAATTAAGATAACTGATTTAATTAAAACTTCACGAGTGGGTTCCTTACAACCAGTGTTTTCTTTACCGTATTTTTTACAAAGGCCGCAAATATGCCCTGCTGATACTCTTCAAGTATATCTTGATAAGACAAATCAGTTATGTCAAGACCATCAATCACTTTTTATTTCATTTAGGAAACCATACCGAGCTGTAACATCGCAGACTTTGAGCAAATGGGTAAAGAGCATGTTACAAAACAGTGGCATTGATATCTCGCTGTTTACTGCACACAGCACCAGACACGCAGCCACTTCTAAAGCGTATAGCGTAGGTGTTAGTCTGGATGTCATACGTAAAACTGCAGGGTGGAGTTCAACTTCTACGGTATTTGCTAAATATTATAATAGAATAATATCAAACGATATGTCTACCAATGGTGATTTTGTCTCAAGTGTGTTAAATGGATAATTATCTCATTTTAGAAATAACAATGTGATCATTTAAAAGCTATTAAATTTTGTGATTTACTTAAATATAGCTATGGAAAATAGTAGATACTTATTTTAGATTTATTGATTTTCTTCATTCATACTCCCAAAGCAAAGATGCAATATGTACCTATTTAATAGATAAGGTATATTTCACGACTGCAATCTCTAAACATCTACATGTGTGTTAATGCTAATATCGAGAACGAAGCTTGAGAGTAATTGATGATTAAACGAACTTACCTGTACGTGAAGTTCAATCACAATTACTCGAAGAGCTTCGTTCGAAGATATTAGCATCCCTCCCTCCCAGTCATCCTGAACCCCTAGTCGTGAAATAACAAACAGCTCAGCAAACCTCCAAACTAAATGAGCTGGCTAGTTACGAATGTCATAGTCACGAACAAAAGTTTTTAATCTACCTTATATTGGATAAAATTATTTATTTTTCTCCTAAATTCAGTGCGAAATGGCGAGTCTGTAAGTGAAACTACATGTGTGTTAATGCTAATATCTTCGAACGAAGCTCTTCGAGTAATTGTGATTGAACTTCACGTACAGGTAAGTTCGTTTAATCATCAATTATTGGTACATTTATAGATTATATTAGTAGATGTAGATGAGTAACTAGTAGTTAGTTACTCATCTACATCAACATGATTATTTCGGTTCAATTAACATCTTAAACAATTGCATTATGAATTATGTAACACTTTGTTTAACTGATTGTTAGAACAATTAATATGCTTAATGTGTGCGTATTTGATTATGGTTAAGGGATTGTCACACTAGTGAATAGAGCGAATGAGTTAGATAAGCTACAATCTTCTACCTATCCTAAAAATAAACCTGAAGAGATTGTTTCTTTTTTTGTCTGTTTGTTTCAACGCGCTATTCTCTAAAAATTCTACTCGAAATCTTAAATTATTTTTGGATTTGATAGTTCAATTCTTGAGGAATATTACACATTATTGAACGTCACGCTTCGGCTCTAAGGAGCCGAGCAAAAAGACAAAAAGTCGGAAGAGCGGTAACAAAGTAATTGCGCGGACGGCCGATAGGATGCGACGCGATTATTTGGGGGCCAAAATTTCATGCGAATGAAGTCGCGAGTCTTACGAGTTGTAAGTCGTAAGTTCGAAACCAGGCAGGCACTTTAAACGATGAATGCTCTCAAACAATGAAGGAAAACATCGTGAGCACTGCATGTCTTAGAACCAAAACTTCGAAAACTTTAAACATCCAGCTAACCGCACTTATCCCCCGTGGTGGATTATGTCCCACTACTGTTACTCTCATAGAGAGAAGGTCTGTGTCCCAGCAGTGGTAACATTATAGGCTGGTTATGCTATAATAAACTCTCGTTTCGAGATAACCTCTATATTCAGATAATTACCTGGTTACCGATCAGATTAATATTTAATGATTGATGAATATTGATCAAATACGTAAAAACTTTACCATTTTTGTTTAATTCTTATATTGATAATTAATTATACATATACGTAAAATAAATGTATTGTCGGAATACAGCGGTGACATAAGTACCTTAATAAAATTTTATAGAAATGTTAGAACACCTGCTCTTTCACTAACCCACATTGTTTTTTGAAACACCGCCGTTTGGAAAAAATATTGTTACGTACCACATTTTTTTGGCCAACAATAGGCTTGTTTCCAGGTGACGTAGTGAGTATTTTTTGTGTAATTTTTTTAACTCTCTAACCCGCTTTTACCAAAATCGTTTCAATATAATAATACACCAGAAGCAATTCAAGTAAGCTAAATCCTAGGCCTGGTATTCCTGTTAGTATCGATGGGATTGCCAACCCAAAAGATATTGCCGAGTTGTTCAAAACCCAGTTTACCATACAGTCGCCCCTTGGACCTCCATGCGGGGAAGTCGATTCTCTTTCCAAAGATGAGGAGGTACCAACGATGGTCTAGGCGAAAGAGGTCAGGGCCAATATTGAAAATGTGGTTAGAGGGATATCCCCAGGACACGATGGGCTAAGCATCGAGCACCTACAGCATGCGGGTGCGCACTTGCCACGAGTACTCGCACTACTATTTAACTTGTGTCTGTCTCATTCGTGCTTGCCCTCGGACATGATGCGGACTCTGGTGGTGCCAGTAGTGAAGAATAAGACTGGAGACGCATCGGACGTGTCAAACTACAGGCTAATCTCACTAGCCACCGTCATAGCCAAGGTACTTGACAGCGTGCTCAACTTGCATCTAAATAGGCATGTCAAGATTCATGATGCCCAGTTTGGTTTTCGGGCAGGGCTGTCAACGGAGACGGCTATTCTTAGTCTGAAGCACGCTGTAAAGTATTACCCGGATAGACAGACGTCTACGCGGTTTTCCTGGACCTTTCCAAGGCCTTTGACCTAGACTCTTATGATTTACTCTGGCAGAAGCTAGGAGACACAACACTGCCACTCTCCTCAAATACTGGTACCTACACCTCGGGACGCACACTCGGGTGAGATGGGTAGGGGAGCTTTCGGAGCCATGCAGGCCGGAGTGTGGGGTGCGTCAGGGAGGACTGTCTTCGCCCTTGCTCTTCTTGTTCGAGCGACTCAGCAGCATGCGTGTCGGCTGTTATGTGGATGGTGTTTGTTTTAATAATCTGAGCTACGCGGAAGACATGGTGCTGCTGGCTCCCTCAATCAATGCTCTCCGCAAATTGCTGGCTGTGTGTGAGTCGTACGCGGAGTCTCATAGGTTGATATACAACACCGAAAAGACAGAATATATTGTCTTCCGGTCTGTTGCCAGATGTCCATCTACGGTCCCGCCTCTATTACTTAAAGGTCACCCAATAAACAGAGTGTATAAATTTAAATCCTTGGGCCATCTGGTAACAGATTCCCTGAAAGACGATTCAGATTTGGAGAGGGAGCGCAGAGCGTTGTCGGTCCGGGCGAACATGCTGGCCCGCAGGTTCTTTCGATGTACAGTCGCAGTTAAAATAGCCCTTTTTAAGGCGTATTGTACAACACTGTACTCGGGTGCACTGTGGTTGAGATATACCCAAAGGGCTTGCAATGCTCTGCGTATCCAATATAACAATGCGTTCAGGGTGCTTTTGCGACTGCCACGATTCTGCAGTGCGTCGGCGATGTTTGTTGACGCGCGCACAGACAGCTTTGATGCAGTATGGCGTAAGAGATCTGCCTCGTTACTTCGCAGATTGCGTGGCAGTTCCAACATCATTCTGCACTCGATAGCCGCCCGGGCAGATAGTCCACTTGTGTGGGCGTTAGCCGATAGAACAAAATATTTTTTAGTTATAAAGTACTAACATAGCCTAAGTATGAATGTTACTAACAAATGGACCTCATTTGTGGTCTAAGTAAATAAATAAAATGATGATGAAATTCAGCGGAAATTTAACTATTTCGATATAGGAACGAACTAAAGTAGTACAATAAAGTATTCTGTTCGAAACAATATATTCAGTGATACTCAAGCCCACATACACAGCTACTGAGTTATTCTCAGTAGCTGTGTATGTGTATGTGTCAGTATATATATGCATGAGTGAGTGTTGGTGTATATGTGTGAGTGGGTGCCTGATTTGTTTAAGTTATGGTTTGAGTGATTCTTGAGAGTTATCATAATTTAGGCTATTTTGCTTGCATTGGAACTTGTTCAAAGAATGATTGTTTAATGTGTTGTGCAGTTTATTTTACAGTAATGTGCTCAAATAACGGTTATGCCGTCGTGCAAAGGTGGTATTTGTACAAACTTTAGGAAAAACGGGTTTGGGTCTTCTTCTGAGCGTAGGGCTTTTACATCTATTGGGAGGGGTAATTTTATGTGAACGTATGCTCGCTCGAAGCATATACATTTGGCGAACTGTCAGTACCTTAAAATCCGAATAGGCTTGCTGAGTAGGATACCTAAATGCTTTGTTCAACAGTACTTTGATTACTGCACGTTGGGCTCTTTCAGCTGGTATGAGGATTTTTTTGGCGGCAACACCCAACACAACGATACAGAAACTTAGTTTTGATTCACATATAGCGCTGTAAACCATTTTTAGGAAATCTTTATGGACAGAAGTTCTTTATTTTTTGAACATGTAAATGAGTTTTCTGGTACGCGCAGACCGATATTCAATGTGGGTCTTCCAGCTGAAACTGGAATCAAGGTAAAGGCCGAGATACTTGACGGAGGAGGCTCTCGTCACAGGCTGGCATGAATAGAGATGGTTTCGATTACGCTCGTCACAAACATGGGCTTTGATTTGTAGTGCGAGGTCAGATGGAAGGGTAGAGGGTCTGCAACCAAAGGTTATATTGTTCGTTTCGTTGATGTTCAGAGTTAAGCTGTTATGGTTCAACCGGATCATAACTTGGGACAAGGACCTTTCAGCGGCCTCTCTTGCAGTTTCTCAGTCGTGTCATCAGCATACGCTATAATGTGAGTAGAAGGGAGGGTAAGTAGACAGAGTTACATAGCGTTGGAAGGGGGAGGACTGAGTAAACTTACTTGTGGCACACCGAAATCTAGTAGTTGTTCACTACTGATGTAAAAATAGGCCACCTATTTTAACGCGCTGGGTCCAGTCCGACAAAAAATCCTGCAAGCAATTTGAGAGCGGTGCCGCGTACTCCAATCTGATCCAATTTTCCGAGTAACATAGGGACAGAGACAGTGTTGAAGGCCTTAGAGAGGTTCAAAAACATTCCGACAAATTTGTGTAAACAGTCGATTTAGTTGACGACAGAGTCCAGTACGGCTAATACAGCGTCTTCCGTCGACCTCTTTTCTGAAGCCGTACTGGGTTTTAGGGATAACTTTAAGATTGTCCAGAAAGTAGAGGAGATTTTTGTGAATGTCAATTTCCAGTATTTTTGAAATTGCTGGAAGTACCGAGATTGGTCCATAATTATCTACACTGCCTCTGTCACCTGATTTAAAGATTGGATGAACAATGGCTTTTTTTGAGGGTCTTAGGGAATATCCATCTATGCCATATCATAGCAATATCCACTTGCAAGATTGCAAATGTGTTAGAGATATATTTGTTAGAGATATCGTCCCAGCCAGAGGCACTGTCTTTGCGGAGGTCTTTATCGATAGTCTCAACCTGTTCCTCGTCTGTCTTCAGTAAGAAAATTGAGTTAACCATCGAGACTGGGCGGTGAGGAGTACATTGGGTGTTGCTTAAATTTTGCGGGATGTACATTATTATTATTTGTGTCAAGTACATTACGTATGGCCCCCCACATCTTTTTTTGTATTTTTTTTGTTTTTAAAAAAACCAACCGGCACCATTCCACCAAGGGCAAGCTTCTGAGCATCGGCGCGGTTGTGCAGCACCCAGCTTGAAACTATCCTCCTCACGCGAAAATGCACGTGTAGAATTTCGTGAAGGCTTTCCGATCCAACCTGCAGTATGTGCTGAATCTCTTAATACGTAATTCGCCTATTGTCTTGGATAAAAAATTTCACTGCTAGCACGTTTTCTTCCGTAACAGCCGTCAAAGGGCGACATCTTTCTTCATCCCCCATAGTTATTCGACCGCGCTTGAATTCGTTATACCAACGATACACGGTTGCCTTAGAGGGCCTTCATCCATAAATGCCATTTGAAGTCTATCATACGATTCGTTCGGTTTCAGGCGACACTTGAAATCGTAAAATCATAGCGCGAAAATGTTCCCGGCGCAGATCCATTTTTTAATGAGACACGAAAATTTTAATTAGCTCGCAAACAATGTGGATGGAAATTCTGAAATTGTAACGTACCTATTTTTACTTACAAATAATAACATTTTCAAAATATACTATAACTGGCCAGTCTCTGATACAAAATTTTTTTTCTCAATACTTCCTGAGTGGCCTGGAAAAAATCAAATGAAAATAAAACGTACCAGACCATTCAGAGTTGTCTTTCGTAGTCCGTAGGTGAGCAAAGTCTCTTTTATACTATGGCTTGCTTTTTAGTTGGTGGGGGCGAGCAGCCAATAGAACAACTTATTAAACCGGAAGTTACTGGAATAATAACGTTAATATTTTTTATTTAAATAGAAATTCAATTTTTCTCACACCCGGCCATTGTGACGAGCAGCCATTATGGCTCGATCATATCAATTACATGGGTGATGATTTATTGGAACACAATATAATAACTTCCAGTATTATTAAATTGAAATAAACCATACTAAGATGGCCTCGGTAAAATCCCTACATGAAGGTACAGCCTAGTACATGTAATACATTATTGACTCGATAAAAAGCCTAATAAAAGGCGCGGCATAAAACACATTTTTATCATGGCCTCGGTAAAAAGCCTTATTATCTAAGGTGCGGCATAAATGGTATGGCCTTGGTAAACAATCGCTCAAGGACACGGCCGATTTAGCATACCCATTACAAAACACTTATCCAACACCTGGCCGGTATGTAATAGATTCGTACAAGGTAATAAGTTACCAATCCGCAGAATCTAGTGATTTTATGAGCTCATTTGCCAAATCAGTAAAAACAAGTCTCAGATTCTCAAGAAAAACTACAATAAATTTCCGGTACTATGAACAGATACAGTTGACCTTTACGTTTTATAATAGCATGTGGATTTCGCTTGATTAAAAAAATATCACTGATTTTAAACAGATTTTCCTGTTTATTAAAATGGGTGATTTTTTTTTTGGGTTTGGTTGGTTTTTGTCAAACAGGTTCATTTTCGTCGCCGTGAGTTCGCCTCTGTGACGGTTTGCTACTTCTCGATCAGTCTCGGCAAGCGTTAAATAAAGCCCAAAACATTTACAACGGCGAAAAAAGTTGGAAGCGACCGATTGTAACCCATCAGAAGCTGCAAAGGAAGTTTGTCCGGTGGTTTTATTAAACGTACAATTCATTGCAAGTTGGACTTCCCCAACAGCCTTTCAGCCTCTCCGGGTAGTATTCTCAACTTCCGTGAAACAGTCAGTTAGGACTGTCATTAGCCTTTCGACCTGGCGTTCTATGGCCGATTTCTATAATTTAAGGACCATTATTGGTTAAAATTAACTCTTGTTGTATGTTTGCCAATAACAATAATGAAGCGAAGGACTCATAGCTTCGCATCGTAGACCCTACCATATGGAAGTAGCTATCACAGGTAAAATAAGCTTATGAATCTCTTTAAAGGCTTAGTTTGGCAAAAAAATGCTGTCATTGGTAAGCAAAACCATTCGTTTTTCGTTTGAAGCGGGCATTACACTACTGACATCAGTTAGGTACCGATAAAATGGAATTAAATATAACAGTTTTGGAAAAATTTCGCGCCGCTTGATCACAAATGATTTTTGGGGGTTCGAAAAGAAAAGACAATGATAGCATTTGCAGTTAGGTCAGTCACAGGATTTCAAAAACAATACTGTGACAAGCCAGCCATAAAAATAACGGCTTATGGTATTCTTATGCACAGTATGAAAAAGTACAGATAATTTACCAATGGGATACAGGGAGAGTTACTTGACGAGAACTAGATTGGCTCTGGTTGGTTTTACAAGTGAGGCAATCCGGACATTTGGGAACCGAAAATGTATTTACTTATATTCTCTAAGGTTGTCTCCCAGGCTATTTGCTTAGTTCAGTTGTACCATGACTCCTTGTAATGGTACAACTGAACTACGCGCCATCTATAAGATTTAGGAACAATCAAACATTTCTTAGTTTTGTTTTGTTTTGTTTTGTAATATAAATTCGATACAGTGAGCTCTGTATTGTTCTTGGTCCTAACATCAAGCAAAGGACAAAATTATAAAACTTCTTCTTGAATACGAGACTTTTGGCTACTTTGTGTGTAATTTATTTAAATTTTTTGTAATGTGCGTTTTGTTTGTGCAGAATGAACCATTTTTCTTTGTTTCTTTTCTTTCTAAGTTATTAGTCATTTCGTAACTAGAAGAAGTTTTATGATATATTGTAGAATTCTGAATGGTTTCTATGAAATCATTGGCTTCAAATCATTTTGTTGTTCAGTATCTAACCAATGACCATAATTCAAAACGTTCTGTAGGTTGAGAATTGCAAGGTTTCTAAATCAATTTGATTCGGTCGTTATTCAGAAACCAACATTTCTAAGACCTCTTAGAACAATAATTTTCACCAAGTTTGGCGTACTTAAGATAGAAAAACCTAACAATCTCTGGTATTAACGTCCCAATAAAGCCAAATTATGCGACTAAAACATGTTGACACCTATTTGTTTGACAGGGACAGATAAAATTGTACTGTCTATCATCAGAAGCAATCTGTCGTAGGTTTTTGAGTTTGCCCGTTAGAGAACACTACTCGTATACCAAGAATGTTAAAAAGATTCTCACCCAAAATAACGTCATATTGAATGTAGTGATCAGGAACTAATACAAAATTCTGCTACATATTTAGGCCATCAATACAAATCTGACTAGTTTTGACACGAGTAGAACAAAATCAATTTTCTCCATCTCCGCGAAACCGCGAACTCCGCGTAGTCTTAAAAGATTTACGCATTAATTATTTTCCCAATCGGGAATCGTTGTTAGCAACTGTTAAAGAATTTACTGATTATTCAGATTTCGATTTTGAATTTAAGCGTTTGAAGTAATTTTCAAACTTATGACCCGTCTTTTAACAATAGGTACACACTACGCTAGTTTTAGGGGGTTACACCAGTTGGCACATATTTAGTGTGTTCATTTTGACTAGAAGTCTTAAGTCTTATGAGATTGATTAGTGGTAGCACTTGTAGTATCCGAATCCTTCCAGTTACGACAGTCTCATTACAAATTACCCATGTTAAAGCATGTTTGACCACACCTTAACTTATTAGCCTTGGAGTTAACAGGAATACCGTGATCAGCGGAATCATGTACGGGATGTTTACATTTATCAGAGTTTAGATTTTGTTTCAATTGAGGCAACGTTTTAAGCGTCAGTCGTAACAAATCTGATCTAACACGAAAGTCAAACCCACCTGATATCAAATGCAGCTGGGTCACCTTAACGCCAAGAGCTTTCATTTAGGGATGCGTACTCGGCGAAGCTGCTAGCCTTATTGCGCGTATACTTCATGAAGGCGATTAAGTCATCGTAGTATCGGATTTCGTCTGCAATGGTTTGACTGAGATTAGATTTGATATGTTCCCAACTAGTCAGCGTGGTATAGTTGCGTCTTGCCCAATCAACACGTCCTCTTAAGTTTTTCCTGGCGAGGTTCTGATAGTTTCACGCTCGTTGAGCTGACTTCAAATCGTCTACATGACGACACCAAACTTAAACGGTATTTGTGCGATCATCGGGAGCAAAAGATGGTAAATAGACAGATATAGTTTTTTTTTTTAAACTTTCTCGCGCTCTTTTAAACTATGGCTTGCTTTTCAGTGGATGGGAGCGAGTAGCCATATAGAACAACTTATTAAACCGTAAGTTACTCGAAAAATAGCGTTAATATTTTTAAATGAATGCAAATTCAATGTTTCTCCCACTTAGAGGTAAGAACAATAAGTTGTTACCTCTTTACGTTACTCCGTCGGACGGTGCTGGATCAAATTCTATGAAGTTAAACACCCGGCAAAGTAAAGCATACCATCTTAGCATACCTAATTTACAACTGAAACTCTTTTATCTAACCAATAAGTTTCTATTTTACTTAGTGTATTCAAAAATATTGTCCTTTTTTTTGGTCCCCAAACTATGCAGTCTACCCTTTGTTTTTTAGTTCCTGGATATGCATCGTATATTAAAAAAGCAGCATCTAATATTGATTTTGTAAAGGACGCAGTTCTATTATACTAGAACAATTTGGTTTAAAGTCGCTTTTTAGAGCACAAGAAATAAGCCCTTTTTTTTTGTTACGGTTTGGAAAATCCTCATGGATGTCCTCCGACCTGGGCCGGCTGGACTCTTGCTGACTAAAAACCACCCCGAGATTTCCTTCCGACACTTGCACAAGAATCAAGCCTAAGTCAACTTACTATCCTCATAACATTTTAGTCCACGATCGCACGGACGTTAAAATATCGAACGTGGTCTTTTTCCGGACAGTATATTCTGTAAATATTTCACCGTGAAAACCTAAAACTAAAGTGAGCTTGAAGTAAGCTGTCAATCCACTTATGCTAGGGATTGACACTATTTATGTGTTAATTTCAACAAAAATACATAACAAAAAAAAAAAAAATGGGCGGCCTTATCGCTTTCTGCGATCTCTTCCAGGCAACCTTAGAATGGATAGTGATTTGCCTGAACATACAGTGGGGCTGTCATTAGTGTAATAATAAGTCTACTAAATAACATACTATACTAAAATAGATACACAGATATATACATTTCCTAAATAATATATACATACATACTAAATACATAAGCAACAAAACTAAATGAAGACTATGAAACAGTTACTACTATAGACCAAGATCACAACGACGAGTAATGGTCCATCACAAGTCTTTTAAATACACGAACGACAGCGCGCGTTGTATTTCAACAGACAATGCATTCCACAAACGAACTACTATTTATTGTCAGCACACTTCAGCCAAGTTTTCACGGTGACATTTTCAGAATAGTTCGGCAGTAGGTACCTGCAATCTTGTAAAAGTTCATCAACATATTACTGTCACGAATTGGTTTCCCATAAAACAAAGTCAACAGCTCTCAAAACTAAAATGTGAATAAAACGTCCAATATTTTATTTCAATTGAATATTGAAATGTTTCATTGTGAAGTAGTGCGATAAAATGGTAGTCCCAATGAACTGTCCATTAAACAAATAAAATACGTTTGGTAATAAAATTCGGCGGAACTGACTCAATAGAAGTATTGGTTTTTGAATATTTGATTTTTCACGCCATTTATTATCGGTCCAACCTGCAGTACCTATGTGCTGAATATCTTGATACGTAACTCGCCCATTGGCTTAGATTAAATTTTTCACTAATAGCACGTTTTCTTCCGTAACAGCCGTCATAGGGCCACCACTTCTTTCTTCATCCCCCCAGGTTTAATCGATTGCTCTTGAATTCGTTATACCAATGATACACAGTTGCCTTAGAAGGGCCTTCATCCATAAATGTCATTTGAAGTGTGTCGTACGATTCGTCCGGTTTCAGGCGACACTTGAAATCGTACAAAAATCGCGCGACAATATTCCCGGCGCAGATCCATTTTTTAACGAGACACGATAATTTATATTTTGAAATTGGATAGTGCCTATTTTTACTTACAAATAATCATATTTTCAAAATAGACTATAACTGACCAGTATCTCATACATAAATACTTTTATTCGTGAAACTTTCTGAGTGGCCTGCTATGTTTACCCTGATAAGAAAATCCAAGATAACTATTTTCACAAAATATTGCACCAGGTATTGTACTCGTAGTTAAAAGTTCCGTAAATGTACAGGGTAACAACGTGTTTTATGATTACATGCTTATTACTGTTGATAACAGGCAAGCAGCCGTCATCAAAAGCGTTCCCTTAAACATTAGCCTATAAAACCTAATTATAAAAACAAACTACAGAGCACAAAAATGTAGTGAGAACCAACTTTTTGTTGTTATTCTAACTACGTTCTTCTTAACAACGTTCAGACTATTATGAACTTAAAGCTTTACAGTGAAAAGTTAATTTTAATTGTGGTGTTAAAGCTATCGATCTATTTGTAGAAAACAATGTTGGGGAGGTAATTAAAGATGTCATAAACATTTTCCTGTAATAAGCTCCTTGAGTTTTGTTTGATAACAACGAGTTGTTTGAAACTTTGAATGGAATCAACAGTATTACGATTTGTTTCTGAAAAATAAATGCTATGACGATTTTGAAGACTATTATTAGTGTGAGAAGAGGGAAATTAAATGCTTGATTACTCGTTAACAAAGCTGGAAAAAAAATATTTTTGAATTTTCTTATTAAACCCGTATTAAGGTATTACTGCACCATGAGTTCGAACTGCTGTTTGTTGCCATACCACCGACCCTGTAGACCATCTTCTTGAGGAAACCCCTAAATGGCTATTTACTATATCAACAGATTGAAAACGGTATTCCTTTTTGTACCTATGTTACGATGATGTCAAAATAAAACATAAAATATGATGTAAAGTTTAAAAAATTCTATTCGCATATGTTATATAAAACTGAAATGCAATCTCTAAATTCGGTGCTCATAAAACAAACGTTATTATTTTCTCGTGAATAAACACTGTGCAGTAAATGTCATAACAGCATATGGACCCGAAACCTCTGCAGTTACTAAAGACGTTATTATAAAAGGTGGAAGACCCATAATAGCTTGCAAGAGTGCATATGCTAAATTGTCCTTGTAAAGACATGTCATGCCCGGACGAATGTTATGCTCCAACTATTTTAGTGCCCACAATAACAATGATTCCTTTGGGTAACACTAAGAAGACATACTGTGAGTGTAGTTTGTTGGCTCTCGTATAGCTCGCTCGAATCTACCTCGTATAGAAAATCGACTACGGTTAAAGCTAGGTTGTAAAATTAAGTGAGGTCTAAATAATGAAAATAAAAATAATAGCAGACTAAGAGACTGGACAAAAATAATCGCATCTTGTGAATGTGATAATGTCACATTTTGCACTTGTATCCATTGCAATATAATTTCCAATCTTTGTTAAATTTAC
Source organism: Dasypolia templi (assembly GCA_963555695.1). Lineage (NCBI taxonomy): Eukaryota > Metazoa > Arthropoda > Insecta > Lepidoptera > Noctuidae > Dasypolia > Dasypolia templi. The sequence goes on along the minus strand of OY743146.1, from coordinate 3,725,281 downwards.
TGTTTGATTGAAGTTTAAAGGTCGAATGATTATCATACCTCTGCACATATGTACCACCTACATATAGAAGAAACAATTGGGTAGTATAGACCGGTAGTGCAAAGTTAAAAGTCATGCAAAACCAAAAGCATGATCCTGTTTTTTAAATTATAAAACGTGTAGGTGAACAAGGTAGTGAAATGCAGAAAGATGGAAAAGGTAACGTAGGTAGAAAAGCTAGCCAGTTTAAAATATTAGTGAAACAATGTAAAGCCTATGGCACATAACAAATGAAATATTTTTCTAAGCGGACGTTTATGACTCGCACGGAACTACAGCTGGCTGAAAATTTTGCTCATAAAATTCTAAAGAAAATATTACAAAGGTAACTTTGTGAACATCGTGTTTTGTGTTATTAAATAATTACGTAGCTTGTAATGGTTTCTGGTTTCATTGTAATAGCTTCTTCGTTCGACGGAAAGACATGAGCATTGGTCACAACAATATTTGAAAGCATGACTGCGATTGTTCACAGAAAACACGTATACATACCTGTACAAGATCTTTTTGAAACAACTGAAAGCATGAAAAGAGTTCAGTGGACAATTTCCAAACATTCAGTCGAGTTATGTACCCATAACTCGACTGAATTTTAGGAATAAAATTTTTTTTTTGCGATTTCATGGTACCATATTAAAAGTTGCTCATATTGATAAGCACAAAGATTCCTCTTCAAGTTTTCAGATATTTTATTTAAATCTTGTATAGGTATCGTGTCTCATGCAACACTATTTGCCTTTTCATAGGAAACTAAATCAAAAATAAAAATTAAAACATTTAGAGCTTTACAAGTACCAAAATGGAATGCAATTTATTTTTACGAGCCTATTGGTGCATTTCTAATAGGTACTCCTGTTAGCCTTTCCAATTAATCTAAGGCGTTCGTTCATTAAGTTCAATGAAGGGTGATTCTAATCGACGGTTTTCCAGCAATTATTTCACCTAAGTTTGTTTTCCCTTGTCATTAACGTTCCTATTTCTGATGCGACATTAAAGGAATTATATTACCAACAATTTCTTAATCGAAAAACAAAACAGATTATTTTTTGAGAACAGATCCACGAGCAAATAATTGGGTACCTACTACAAAACTTTGCTTGAAATCTAGATAACTAACCTTACTTGTGAACATATTAGAACCTACGTCGTTACGGAGACATTATTTTTTCTTTTCCATTACTAATAAATTGGTCTAAAATTATTTCCTAAATTATTTTAATGGAAAGAATTATATGTATAAACTACTTTTTAATCACATTATTTATTTAGAACTAAGCACTTTTTCATTCTACGTTTTTTTGGTTTGAAACATTTATATTGTTTGTTTTTATTTCCTATCACAATCACAATTATTTATTAACATATATAACGTTCTTATTTACTAGCATCACTTATTTATTACTTAAACAGCCTTTTTACTGAGAACACACATTTCGTTCTTTCTGTTTTTTTTATGCTTACATAATAAAAACTAGAAAGAATCACAAAAAAACGTGTGGTTTCGGAGTTCCCTGCGCCTATTCTCTCCACCTCCAATTGACTTAAATAATGGTTATTAGCACCCTCAAAAAAATGAAAACAAAAATACATTTTGAAAAGAACCATTGATGTAAAAAAAAAAAAATTAAACAAACAAGAAAATTAAAATAAATATTTAAGAAAAATTAAATATGATAGTGAATGTGTCCTTGGCACTGAGGAGCGGCTAGCGCTATGAGATGCGCGAGTTGCGCAGAGGAAAATCATAAATCGGCTTCACGTTAACGCTTGATTTTACTATACATTTATTTTTCATATCGTGCGATTTTTTTAAACGATTCTAAGGCCCACTTGCACGTTTAGTCGTGATAAGTAATTAACATTTTAACTCATAATACGCGTTGCGCAACTAAAAAGTAACACCAGGTTAGTAAACTTATATTAGAGTCTTTTGAGATGGAAACATTGCAGTGAAGTTTAATCGACGAAAAATAAAATAGAACTCCAAAGTCTATGCACTGATATGTAATCCGAGCAAAAATTAATGGGCGGAAATTGTTAGCTATCTCTATTACGTTACGATACGTAATACTTTCTTGTCTTTGAATTTTATACCATGACATTTAATTTTAATCCAACTGTATGTGGTTCTCATGGAGATTTAGTTTATTGATACACGAAAACGTCAATAATGGAAAATATGTTTTTTTTTTATAATTACTATTTATTTATTTCAAATATATAAAATTCATGAATATATTATTTGATTAACATTAAGTAAGCTGTAAACTCCGAGCTGTTTAGGATTGACATGTGAGCTAAAGGATTAAACTCGAAAAAAAAAAACTGTATCAATTAATGATCTTTACTACGGGTATACTTAATAGGGGCAATGTTTTAGAATCAGTAATTTTCAGCTTGGCTTTCCATCCAATTATCCGGAAACTAAATTTAAAATTTAAATTATGGTATAGATCTAGATGATGGGGAAGGCCTAAGTCCAGCATCATATAAATCATCATTTCAGCCGAAAGACGTCATTAGAACACTAGGAGATGATGTAGGCACCGTTTTGAAGGTTTTTATTTTTGATCGGGTTGCCTCCTTCCCTCAAATATGGCGAGGGGGGCAATGGCTGATCTTTGCGTTATGCTCGTGAACGGGTGCTGCTTGTGGTGACTGGTCGTCTTGCTGTCTATGGTTTTGATTTTGTTAAAGTAATTGTTCTGTTAACTTATTTTATTTCGATGGTCCTGGTTTGTCATTTGTGTTTACTTAAAAAATAATCCAATAATGCATATGTAAGATGTCACGCCCCTTATGCCTGGAGGCTTTTATTTGTGTATTAAGTTATGTTGTTTTTTTCATTGATTTTTTTATTGGTTTCTGTTTTGGGTATATTGGCGTGGCTAGCTTAAATATGGCAGATAATTTAATATGTTATTTTTTTTGTGTTTCGGTTTTTATTCTTTGATTACCTTATAATTATATAATTCAATGGTTTTCTAACTAAACAGACAGCTGTGCTGCTGGGGAGTTTGTTGCGCCACTTCTTCTTCCCAGCTAAAGCACTAGGAAGTGGTGAAGGGCGGGCGTTTTGGGGGACTGTCTTATGTAATTTTGACGTTCGAAAAGTGCTGACTCTCAGCCTAGTTTGAATAAATGACTTTTGATTTTGATTTTTGATTTTGAAAGACCTACAACTTCTCAAATAGCAATTTAAATGCATTGGTTTGGACCTTAACCCATGGCCTATCTTGTATCAAAAGCGCGGGTTGAATAGCACGGTACGCTAGCTTTAAAGAAATCATCCGTTGTGCTCTTGTCACCGCCGGGGTGCCAGCTGTTTTAGAACTCAACGGCTTGGCAAGCGACGATGGGCAGAGACCAGACGGAATAACCATAATGCCGTGGAAGTTAGGCAGACGAGGCAATAGGTGTGGGATGCAACATGTGTCGACACCCTTGCGAAATCTCATCTTCGAAGTTCGGTGGGCTGAACTGAGGCGGCTGCTGCAGGTGTGAAAAAGCTCAACCGGCGAAAATATTCCGATTTCATTGCAAGTTATATGTATGAGCCGTTTGGGTTTGTAACAAAGGGCCATGGCGTCCGAGTGCCGACATGATTTCGCAGGACATCGCTAAGCGGTTGGTCGACTCTTCACGTGACCAGAGGAATGGCCAATTTTTTGGCTAAAGAATCAGCATCACCATAACACCTGGCAATGCTGCAAGCCTTTTGGGCACTTCTCTGCTTGTAGCGCATCGCTACAAACAGGAAAAGTGCCCGAAGAAAGTGGACGAATTTCATACTTACATGTTTATATTATTTTAAAGCTAATGGCTTGAAGATTATGTAAACATTGCAAATTAAAATAAAAAAACGAACAAACTGAACATTTCGGTAAATAACTAGGAACTGATACATTTGTGACACACGTCAAGTTTCTGTTCAACATACAAGGATTTCTTACTACTTTTAGTTATTCTTTGCAAAGTGCACATATTTTCCTTCTTTTGCTATAGGATGACTAATTGCAGCTTCTCTTTGTTCAGTCTCAAATGTAAAACTCGAACTACTACTCAAAGAAGAGATCTCATTCTCACCAACTATTTCATAAGCCAGATCAGCCAGCATGTGGTCTTTTTCTCACTTCTAATTGAAATTTCTTCGTCACTATCTTTCAATAATAGCTGAAAATCGTATCTCAAATTATAAAATAGTACAATATTTTTTGGGTAATTTAACAAATAAGTGTGTCATTTTTTAAACCCTAAAAAGGTACCTTAGAACTATCTTTAGACTACATGTTACTGAGAGAAGAAAACCACTTAAAAAAAACAATAACCCTTCCATTCATGTACATTTTAGAGACCAATAATTTTGTAAACCACGCCTTTTAGCCCTATTGTCAGATAAAATCATTCGAAATAGTCGCGACAATAGCAAACTTTGCATTCCTAGATCCAGGACATACTTACTTTTACTGGGTTAAAGTATATTCTGTATGACGCCAATTCTCTATAAGCCTATTACAGCACTGACGCATTTCTAACAGATAAATTATTTTACCTTGTGTGAAATGAAATATCTTCATTTTTGTTCCTATTTACTTTGACATTTAATTGGCTATTTTACTATACATTTAATGAATATCTTAATAGTCAATAAAAATTATATTTGTATAATTTGTAATAAAATAAAATAATATTAAATAAATATTATAAACTATTACTATTAAGATAAGACGATAATATTCTTTATTGACATTTTTATTGGATTTATTAATAATTGTAATTTTATTAATTTTGACGGCACATAAACAAATGTTTATGTGCCGTCTTAATTTATTGACATATTATTTATTATTAGTGTATTGCATGAAATTGTGACATCTGTTAACAGTTTGTTTTGTTTCTTTCTTGTTAATTGACATTCGATTACATGTACTATTTTGTATTTTTTATATAATATCTGTATAATTTTACTCTATGTTCACAAAATATCTGTATTTTCACCCGATGTTCACAAAATGAATTAATTGGAATTTAAATTTAATAAATAAACATAAATGGTGAAAGCAAAATAGTATAGAATTATACCGTTATTACTAATGGTGAGACGAACCATGGTTGCAGGAACGGCACACATATTCGCCCCACACAGATAGCACCTCCGTCTGTCGCTCGGGCAAATAAATGGAGGTCAATGGGTCAGTATTTGTCGGTAGATTCGCTCATTTGGTCAAAGGGGCTTAGGGCTTGACAAATTCAATTAAGAAACCTTTTAGGAGATGTTCTGACTCGCAAGCCGCTCTGCCTTTTGGAGAATTTTGTTTTCATTAATATTAAATTAGTTAAACAATTATCTTTTCGTGGATACATAATATAAAATCTCTTTAAACGCTGTTTTCTGCAGTAGTGTCCATATTGCGTAGTAGGTATAACACAGAGAGCGAACTGTATGTATGAATGATTTTTTATGTATTACTAACTTTTCATTCTATATTAGGTATATCATGAATTAAATTGAATCTATGGCACATCAAACCAGAAGTCTTTACACAAAAGATTGTTTGTGAAGATTCTCCGTAAGGCGTCTTGTTAGTCCAGTAGGGACTAACAAGAAAATGTCGAACAAAGAACTACAATCCAATAATATTTTGATGACAACAACCAACATTTTCGTCAAAATAATAATCGTTACAAGGAAAAACATTCGGAAAATTGATACAAAAAGGGATTTACGTGTACTCTCTTTAAACTCGGCTCCTAAAATCACTGGGGGTATAATAATATTGATCCCTTGTGGCAACAATGGGTAATCCCAGAGATCACACATTGATTGGTGTAGTACGTAACAAAGTATAGATCAAACCCGCGGGTTGATGGCAATAGGCTCGCCCCTATTACATGGGACTTAAGCATAACTGGCGAAATGTGGGTGTACTATAGGTACACCTCTGCCTAACCCTTCTGGTATTACAGGAGCGATGTTATGTATTAAAAAAAACTGGCCGGCCTCATTTTAGTAGTAGAAAAAGTATAAAAGATTGATTAATTAATATTTACTACGAGGCTATTAGTTTTCAAGCCAAAATGAGTGAAGCACTCAAAAACTTGAAATCTACTGTCTCCATAATATTTACTAAACTCGAATATTCTGTCTGAGCTGTTAAATGTCTGAAAGAAATCTCCAAATCTGTTGAAAGTACCCACACAAACTGAATGACAACCAACTTACATCTGTAATTAATTAATACACTGTTAACATTGTAACTACATGTCATTGTGATGTAATCTGTTCTACAGCTTGTAAAAACATTATTATTATAAACAGTGACTGTTGTGTCTGTAGTTATGTTTGTCTGTGTCACCAGTTTACACTCAGCTCAGACGTCGTGACATCATCGTCTTTGTCTTTATGTTCTGGATTTATAACTCAGTCACATGATATTTTTTAGTTAATAATGACGTGTTTGTTGGTTAAACAATTAACACCCATACAGACTTACCACTAGTATGCAATTGAAACGATGGTTAAGTATCTTGTAAAAGCTTTTACAGCGTTGTTCTCGTTAACTTTTATTTTCCACACAAAGATGCCTGGGGAGAAGCAAGCTAAATCTTACCTTCAAGCAGCACATTAAGGCGGTTCGCTCGCGCGCCTCCTTCTGTCTTAGTAGACACCACTTTATACTGACAGCCCGTAGCAAACTGTCACTTAAATGCAAACTGCGCATCTATACCGCAGTCATCCGTCCCATCATGACCTATGCCTGCGTTGTATTTGCGCACGCTACCCCACGTCATCTCCATAAGATGCAGACCCTCCAGAACCGTTTCCTCAGAAAGGTCACTGGTGCCCCCTACTATGTCCTTAATATAGATCTCCACGTCGACCTGAAAATGCCCACTATAAACTTTTCCACTTTTCTAAGCGTTTCTTCGACTGTGCCATCAAACACCCAAATCCCTTGACTTCAGCGGCCGCCCGCTATACTCCCTCCCGCATTAGCAGTATTCGCTGACTAAGGCATACCTTAACCACCCCCAACGACGCCATTACCCTCCTCCAGGAGAGTAGTAAGGCCAATAGCACATTACACAAGCCCAAAACTCGATCGCCGACCTACCGTCCTCGCCTCCGAGGCCCGCCGCGACGCCTTAACTCACACCCTCCCCGACCCTTGCTCGAGCCAGCCCGCGCCGCTGAGCCTGTAGTTTTAAATTCTTCCCAAAATCTCACAAATCCTGATCTAGCTCATCCCTTGGGCAGCAAGGGATGAGCTATCCGTATCCCACAGGGGGTGCCCTTACCGTATAGTCGCTTAGTTTTTAAGTTTTTTTTAGTCCTGGCTGGAGGCCTTAATTTATTAGGGCAACCACAGGCAAGTCCGGTTAAGCAGACGACAACCTCATAGGTTGACCGGCGAGATGCCAATCACAAAAAAATAAAGCAAATGCCTACATTGCCATCGTTTAAAACCCCCTATTAAACAACAACTTTGTTAATTATATTTAATTAACAGTTTATCCAATTGACTGCCAACATAAATTGTCCGTATATTCTAGTCACAACTGTCATTTATTGACAGCTGTATGAAATAGCTATATAGTTGTACCCGTAAAGTTAGGTTTTTCTTAAACTTTCAATATAGGTACTTTCAAAAGACGTCAAACAATGCTAAAGCACATCTGGGGGCACTCAGTGCCCCCGCCAAGTCGAGCGCGAAGCAAACACTGCCGTACCATCCTTTACTGGAACCATTTCGCCGCATTTTCAGGCCCCTATTTGAGAACCTCTGGATAAGACCAGAACGCAGAAATTGTCGTCATCCAATAAGCTATAATCACATACTTAAAATGCAAAATTTCAAAATAAAATAGACGTACAGACGGACTTCTATCAATGATTAGAAGTCCGTCTGTACTGGAAATATTTTTTATACTGTTTGTTTCAGGCTCGCCTATACATAAGTATTATTGAAGTTCTGGCGACAGATTGGTGCAATGGTGTCATGGATCACCTGGTTTTGTACCCTTGTGTATCCTTCAACGGCCAAGTCACACAACATTAACTATAATAATAAAGAAATCGCAGTAAGGAACCTTAGACTTGGCACGACTTTGTCTAGATTTCATTACTTTTTAGAGATAAACAAGCAGCTCCATCGAGACTTGGCTAGTTTTTTACAGAATGTTTTTGGTGGGTAGGATTATACAAGGCATAGTTTGGAATCCATCCCGAAAAATCCTAGGCATTTTTAAAGTAGATTCCAAAAAGTTCATTTTCAAACGTCAATAGACGGACGAGTAGCCCACCATTCAGCCCTCGACAGCATTTGACTTGTAACTCGTAAATCGAATCATTTCGTTCTTTTTCTATTTTTCGAGTCGATTGACAACCTGTTCCAATTTTGACAATGAATAGAACTGGATTAGGTAGTCAAGTTTTTGAATTCTAGTGATTTTGTACCACTTTGATTTTACAAAGCCACTATGTCGTGACTGTGTGTGTATAGATATGCATCTAGGTGCCCTAAACAATGACGGTGACGTCACCGTCCGTCTAGCGAAAATCAAGAGGCGGTTTTTAATTCAATCCGATTTAACATCATCGATCAACAACATCATAAAAATTTAGACAAGCTTAAAAACTATGTCACACTTGTTTGTGAGAGACTGGTGTCTGCACTAGGAAAAACTGTGTATAGCAGATCACCAGAAATATTTATTACTGTATTTTGTCTTATAGATTTTTTCTTACATACCTACATAGTCCTACTATTGTTTTAAATGTGGAAGTTTGATGTTTGGATGTTTATTACTGAACCACGCAAAAACGGCTAAACGAATTTGAATGAAATTTGGTAGACATAGTTTATAACCTGGATTAGCACATAGCACTTACACTATCCCGGGTGTTTTTGTTCACGTGAGATAATTTCTGCCCTGAACACGGTCGAAGCCACTGTCAAAAGTTAGATTCTTACGAATCTGTCCGATTTCATTAATGATTTAGTATCAGCACAGGTAGAATTAAACCAGGAAGACAAATATTCAATCAAGCCAAATTTCCTGGTGTTTTGACTTTGAATAATATTAGATATAATTTGATTCAATCAAACACACGTAATATTCTGACATACTATTAAGCCGAAGTATTATGAACTACGAATTGATTACAAAACATGCCTACATACAAAGTCGAGATAGTACTCATTAGAATTGACATTACACAGTCAAACTTTACTTTAATGAATCTTACTCAAATAGCACATATAGCATTATTTCATGTGAAAGTTTGTGTGTTTGGATGTTTTTTACTCAATCTCGCAAATACGGCAGACAGGATTTGGATAAAATTTGGAGCACAGAAAGTTTATTAATGCAGGTTGCATTTATCCCGATGGTCCGTTCTTGTGATTTAATCGCCGACATCCACGAGTTCGAGACCGCGGGTAAAAGCTAGTATTTTCATAGGAATTGGCAAGGTATCGTTGATTTTTATTCAGGTGACAACGACGTCAGTGATACAATGCCCTTTGGTGAAACTGAAACCGTACTGTTGTTTGAAATATTTGCAAACTACTGATGAAAGCTTGTATTATTTACAAGTCACTTTAGGCCATACAGTTCAAAAAGTTTTTTTTCCTGCATCTACGAATACCTGAAGTCGCCCCAGTCACTAAATAAAAACTTTCTATAGATACTTTTAGTCTTAAGTGAGAAAATGTCATTAAATTGCATGTTTAATTGTGAAAAGGTAATCATTAGCACGTAACTCAGAAGAAGCTGTCACTAGGGTTGATTCAGTAAAAAATTTTGGCAAATCAAATGACCTAAAAAGACTTAATAATCTGACAGTATTCAAGTTATTTTCTTATACATTAATATTAAAATCTTCACATAGTATGACTGCTGACTACTACACTACTACGTAGTACTAGTACTAACTTTCTTTCACATCTTCCATTACAGAATCAAACACAGTTAAGATCTGGTAATTGGAGGACTGTATACGCATACCATATATAACATATGTAGCCCACGTTGGTTGGTTTGGGTACATGAACGTTTTATTGGTTATTCACTGAAAATAGCTACATTTCAAAACTATGAAAGCGCAAAATGTTTAGGGTAGTTAAGCAAACCACAAACATAAGTATTTCGATAGTTTATAAACTAGTTTAATGTTATCGATACCTACGTGGATGATGCTGCCCATCCGTTACTAGCCCATTACGACACCCCAGAGACTTGAATGCGTGATCCATTTGTTGCCAAAACCACACGGCGTTCCTTACATTAGACAAAACACTAATAAAACATTTCACGTACATTTTGAAACAACAATACTGTACAAAATAAATACTCAGTCAGCCTTTTTCAATTGAAGGACACTTGAATTAAACGCTGTTGATAAAAGCAAGTGTACGGTACAATAAATCTAGAAGCTCTCCAATTAATTATGTTTACTTTGATGTTAGTTTTCAGTCTAGACAAAAAACGAACCGAAATATGATTGAAAACAATTTTTTTATTATTATTTAAGGTGGGTTTACTCTTGACTTTAGTCTAGGTCAGAGGTGACAGAGACAAAGTCTACGATAGAGTGAGAACAGACTCGGGTTGTAAAACTCTAACTTTGAAGAGATTAGGGTTGAACGCGTTCGGGAACACAGACGCAGGTAGTGAGTTCCACTCTTTTGCCGTGCGCATCATGAAGGATGTTTGGAAGCGCTTAGTGCGAATTGGTGGAACGGCAACTAGGTATGGATGGTAATTATCAGTACGTCTGGATGTCCGATGGTAGAAGGGGGCAGGTGGGATGAGGTAAATACAAGTTTAAAAGCGTGTTTACAATAGTGAACATGGGCTGAACAAACTTAGTTTTATTTTTTAATTAATTATGCGGTTGGAAGTCTGAATCACGGTTAAGTAAAGGGAAAGTAATATGTTTTTTTTTTTGTAAACAGCTAATTTTATCTTAAGCAGTGCCTGCTACAAAATACGCTATGAAAAATAATATTTTGAATAGAGATGTTAATTATTGACTTAGTGGAAAATAATTATAACTTGCTAGAACTAGATCTTGTATCGCAAATTAATCTTATGTAGCTAGTTGATAGGTACGATTTACTTATTGCTACGAGTAGGTAAATATAAAAAAGCAACACGACTCAGCATTATTTTGAAATATATATCACAATTCAAATCTAACGTGGTTACTCGAGAAAATTTTCAAAATGTTGACGAAAACCGCATTAAAACCCATCAAGAAGTTTATAAGTAATTACGAATCGACTACACAGACAAAATACAACGTTTTATGTCATTTTAAGTTTGTCAAATAAGGTCATTTATCAAACAATTTCACCCAAAGTTCAAACTGTTCGGTAAAACGTCAACATCGCTCAACGACTCATAAATCGCTTCAACAGCCACAATAAGATATTTTCTCACAACACACAGTAAACACTAGACGAACCCGCTTTTTGTTCGATACGATACAAAGAGAAGTAATAAACTCATTCCTTTCAATATGTCGAGTGGGGAAGCAGATGGTTAAATCAGTATCGATTACAGAAAGTCGATACTGTTTTAATTTCAGCACATCGATGCGTTGAAATTAAAAATTGAAATCGAAACTTATTCATCATTCGGATATCATTTCTTTTGATGAATGGTATTCATTAGTTATGTTTGATTGTAAAAGAGTCTCATCCTAAACTGATATTTCAGAGTTCTAGGAATATTGATCTGATCAGTTTTCTTGATTAATGGTATTGAAATGAAATTATTTCATTAGAATCTATTACACTGTCTTACATATTCTAAACACGAGAATGATCATAAACCTTACCGAGTAACACATCGAATTATATTTCAATATCAATTTACCAAAAAGTCGATACAGTGCACGTCTCTAGATAAATGTACTAGAATAAAAACTTGGGGCAAAGTCGAAAATCAGTTCAGCTTATTGAGCTGAAAGCTGAAGTTCGGATACAATGCTCGGAGTAAATGAACGTTTTAACGTACAGGAAAAAGTAATTTTACAGTTTCATAAGACTTTATCTTTGATCGCAATGAGGTGGATCTCTTTTGTTTTTCAGTCAAACTCAAACTCAAAGCATTTATTTCATTATTTGAATTGCCAAGGATCTAGTAGCTTATTTAGAATGTAAGTGACACATAAAAATCTTATTTTCATGAAATACTACCGACAAAAAGAGAATGTAAGAATCGTAGCAGCATGTCGATTCTGTAAAACTCTCACCGTGAAGACTTGCGTGGAGTGAGCTGTCAGTGTCATCCGGCCTCGGTCAATCCCTAACATCAGTGGCACTGACAGCTCACACCACGCTCACTTCACCTAAGTTTTCACGATGAGATGGTTACAGAATAGCACTACAAGTGGCGTTCTGTGGTTTCTACCTACCTCATGGGAAAAGGGCGTGAGTGTACAGCCCACTAAAAAAAAAACACTATGTAGTTAAAAAAACTTTCGTTTTGGAAGTCGGGGTCTTCGGTTTTGTATATTCGGTTTTTGCTACCGACCTCCGAAATTAGTTTTTTCGAAGTCGTTTTTTTTTGGTAAAAGTATTTATGATAAAAATGTAAATACGAGTATGTACAGGGTGATAGGCGGAGGGTAAGCATAACAAGGGGCGTTCTTAGGTAATCATTTAGGAAATTCAAATTTTGATAAAAGGTAAAAAAATACCTGTAGAGTCTACTATCTAAAGTTTCTTCTATCTAAAATTTTGTTTTATAGACAATTTCCAAAATTTTTGTTTTTAACACCTCTTTCACATGAGTCAGAAGTTTTCTTTTGTATGTTCTTGGTGTAAAATGCATTGGTTTACCAAAAGCAATAATAACGCCAAAATAACTGATTAAATAGTTCTGAGTAAATGGAACGTTAACTAACTCAAAAAAAAGAGGAATCTAGAGTTCTAGTAGTATTCTCAGTAGCAGCCCGAGTTTATGCCCGGTTGATAGCAATAGGCTCGCCCCCTATTACATGGGATTAGAACAAAACTGGCGAAATGTGAGTGCACTACAAGTACCAACACCTCTGCCTAACCCCCTTCGAGGAATACAGCCGTGATGTTATGTTATGTACGAAAATGCCTTCAAAGTTTTCCTAAAACGTATCGATACCTCTAGGCTCAAAGGGTGTATTTACTAAAACACGACTTTTCGGTAAAGCATTGAAACAAAAAAGTTTTCTAACATACGTTTTTTGTTCTTATAACTATAAATAAATAAAAAACACGGTAGGTGTTAGACTTTTCAGACAAAGAATATCGTAGAATAATATCTTTAATAAATCTAATTTAAAAAAAATAGGATCACAAACGCCCTAAAAATGAAAACAAACATATCGGTTACACTAATAAAAAGCTCCTGTACAAACAACTAAGGTTGTATTGGCAATTCATACTATATCAACTAATCATTTGTGATGTAAGTCACAGTCATCTTAATCACAAACGATAAGAGAATCATTAATGTCAAATATTATGCGGTGTTAGTGACGGTTGTGATATTTCATACCAATGGTTTTTATTAAAAGCGTTATATTTTTCCCAGCAGGTAATTTTGCTTGTTACACTCGCGGAGAAGGAATACGGGTCAGTACGCTAACCTAAAATTACTCTTAAAATAATAGAGTTAGCGGCATGAATGAAACTGTATGTATTAAATAATTTACCGGTTACTACAACAACACCAAATCTTGGATTACGTTGAAAAAATTATGCCCTTAACGGGCTCTTATCAATCATGGCTGCCAGGTGATTGGGCATGCTGTTTATTAAGTTTCCTAAGCGATGTTGTGGGATATTGTTCCATTCTTCCACTAACGCATGTTTAAGGTAACGAAGTGTAGCTGGGGCAGGGTTTCGATTTCATACACACCGCCCAAGCGTGGTTTATTGGATTCCAGTCTAAGCTTCTCGCGGGCCAGCCCATGTGATTGGTGCCAACTTCCTGAAAATACTAATTTACAATTTGCCGACATGCTCATCAAGAATTGCTTACATATATCATCTTGCACTGGTTAGCGTACCATTTTCTATGAGCACTAACTCCATGCGACTCTCTGAAGAGATTTTGGCCCAAATCATAACAGATACACCGCCGGACGGCACTTTTTCCTCAAAACAAGCTGGAGTAAATCGTTCAACTGGCCGTCGGCAGACTCTGATGGGCGGCGCATCATGTGCATACAAAATAAGTAAGAATTCGACAGAAAACATTACTCTTTCCCATTCTTCGTCTTCCCATTGTGCGTAACGTAATCTTGCTACCCGAAGTTCCCTTTCAAGTTTTGGACCATTTCCGAGTCTATGTGTGGTCAAATTAGCTTACGTCGTTTCTACGGGTGTTCCGAAGTTGATTTGATACTTTAGGTGCCGATTGCGGAGCACGGTTGTATTAATAAATTTATATATTAGATCATCTAAGGTTTTATTTCATACCATCTTAAAATTATCTGTATTAAACAGTTAGTTTCATGCATGTGCCATTATTAAGTTATAGGGATTTTCTTCATCGACCCGTATTATTTGACCGCGAGTGTAGTTTGAACGTTACCTGCTCAAAACAAGTGCAGTGTAGTTCCCAACCTAGTAATCACAAAGTATCTTCAATCTTCTCAAGCAGCTTACGCCATTTCATATTCAAATTACGCCATTTTTGTAACATTATAATTGTGTTGTTAAAATTTAAATAATAGAAATATTGTAACCGAAAATGTTTATTCACAGCAATAAGAACATTAGGATCTATGTCATCGTGAAAACATTCATCCACACACATCTTTTAAATTATACAAACGAAAAATCTGTCGAATTTACGATGTTATTCGATATTTAAAATATAAAAAAATTAAGGCGCGGTTGTAGTACTTTTTGTAACTGTGAGCTTGTACTAACGAGTAAGCCTCCAGAATGACAAGGATTTACATCTATGACTTTCTACTAATGAAGCCACCTCATTACGGCGCGGGCGCCTCAACAAGGAATTGAGCTTATTTTGTGTATCAGAATCCATTTTCTAAATACATACACCGATTTACTTTACCACAAATCACATAAAAACATGGATCGCACTCGGTCGTGTGCCTTTCGTTAACAATTACTTACCCCAACCCACCTGTCACCCGATAGTGAAAGTTATGATAAACGATATTTTTCCTTATCACAATGATTTAGACGCATAATAGCATAAAACTCTTTGAATGCAAAGTACAAGATGCTTTCGTCAAGTTGTCATATAGGCGAGACCAGGCTTTATAAAACTTAGGATTGATTGCTTCGACAAAATATTCTAATAGGACGTATAAGTCAAATTGTTATCTAATAGTTAGGCGTAAACACCAGTCTTTATAAAACCTTGGGTTGATTGCTTTTACAAAATATTCTAATCGGACGTATAAGTCAAATTATGATCTAATAGTTAGGCATAACCACCAGTCTTTATAAAACCTTGGATTGATTGAGTTAGTTTGTTACTATTTTAATATAGGTACAGTCGAGTTCACAAATATATTGGCAGTGACAATAATTCAAAATATTGTAAGCGTTAAAATGTAAAGGACACGGCCGGAATTTCATTAGAGCTGTGCCGTCACAAAAATATTCATGTACATTGGCATACAGAACGTCATATTAAAGCTAACAGGTATGTCTTTACAATAGTTTAAGTTTTCTGATTACAGCTGAAGCGCGAGATACTAGAAACAGGATACAAAAAAGTGCCTAAACATTTTTAATAGCAATGATCAACAATTCCGAGTTTTATAGACGACACAATACAAGATCGTCAATGGATAATATCTATTGACGACATTGTCGTCAACAGTGTGTGTTCATTCACACCGATATCAGTGAATTTCTAATTCTATGAAAATGTATAAAATATTCTCAATGTCGGTGTTCTATACATTTTAAATAAGTCAAAAATCTACAAATACGGACTAAAACTTATTCATCATATAGGTGCGCCAAATTCAAAAATGTATTACTTTGATGAAATGACGATGTAACCGTTACTGAACCTCCTATTTCGAGGTGGCGTAAGTTTTCAATTTAATCTTGTATTAGTAATAGACCTAGACCTTTCAAACGTCGTCATAGGCAGGCCGCGCTAGCGGAGAGCTTGTAGTCTAAAAATTAATGGATAAAGCGAATTTGCAAAAAAATATACAGTTGGTTAATATAAAATATAGGCAATAAAACACTAAAATAAATAGCGCTTGAATTTTTATTTACTTAGTTATCTAATTAAGCAGGTAGGATATACATTTTCTTATAAAAATGATCTACTTCCACTTGTTTTAGAGACATTTTATGAAAAACATTATTGCATCCATTTATGATTAAAATCAAAAGTCACTGGATCTCTTTATAGAAATCATAATAAATCCTCTGACTGCTGAACAGTAAAATAAGATGAGATATTTTTGCCCTCAGGTTAAATGCCACTCATTAGCAAATAAATCTAAGCTAATCTAGCAGATGTAACTAGGCAGAAAATTCATTTGGTCAATCCTTCGTGCTTCAGCAGGATTATCAGCTTATTATGGTGGTGGTGGTTCATGAGCGACTGTTGGATTAGCAAGTGGTGGGAGTGGAGGTGGTTCGGACAATCTAGGTTCATTTCTTCAACCTCTCTGTGTATATTTAGTACGAAGTGCCGATTATTTCGCATTACAGGGATGACATGCTTGCAGATTTGTGTTTCGATCCTGTAACAATGTTTGACATTTTGGTTAGTATAATAGTATTAATAATAACTGGTAATTATTAGGGCGCAATCTCACTCGGCGTATAGTTTACGGCTGACTGTTTGTGTGTTAGCGTCCCAATACTATTTTAAATAGAAATGTCACACTATGCACACACGCAAATAGTTGTAGCTATATGCTAAGTGAGACTGCACCCATACTTATTAATTATGAGGAATTTGCTTCATCATGGGAACAATACAATAACAATTAACAGCAAGTTGGGCAAGATAGTTGACTAAAAATATAAGCTCAACAGCACACACTTACCTGATTGTGGGTATTCCACGTGAAGAAAATATCGATTGATGGAATATTTTCATCAAGAGCGTGGTATCGCACTGAGTGACGCCTTCCCATAACAGAGCATCCATAACCAATATTCACTATTGGGTATCTCAGGACTCTGCTATGTACTTTCTTCCGAGAAACCAAAGGCTGCTGCACGACACCTACTGTGTTGTGTTATTGTTACTCTGTCTTGAGAAGACACAGAGTGACAGGTGACAGACATATACATGGACAGACGGAACAGCGGGAGCGCGCGCACAGAAACGTCAAAATAACTAGGATGTTCATATACACACTCTTGAATATATTGTCGACTCATAATACGTAACGTGATCGGCATTATGATGCACGGTAGCTCGAAAAATTGTGACTGTGATAATCGTGAAATCTTTGACTTTTATAGATTTTATTACCTTAGCCTTACGTTCTGGCAGTTATGGTTTAATATTTTAATCTTACCTTCAGGCGTACCACAGATATGGTGCTTGTCATATGCGTGTATCCAAACGTAAACGCAGTTGTGTTGATTTCCTAATTATGCAGAAATAAAAACCGGACAATTACCACACATATTTTAATTGGCATATTTGTCGCCATTCTAAAGAAATGTAATTGTTGCGATTTATTTCAGTAAATTTATAAAGTAATTTTCATATATTAATAATTACTGTAAATTTATGTATTCTGAATGGCTTCTGTGGGCAGAATCCATGTCATTTCCATACAAACTAAGACATCAATAAAATGTTATCATAAAAACCGTTCATGGGTATGTTACGGTAGTGCAGTCAAAAAAATCTGACTACTCTTCGGAACATAAATATCTAAATACTCTAGATATCAATATGTTTAGTACAACCTAGGATTCGTAAATATCTAATATCAGCTTTGAATATTCAACTAAATGGTCTTTACTATGAAATTTTAGGTTTAAGTTTTAGGAAATCTTAGGGTCAACGCCTAAGGACATCTGAGGGTCACCGAATACAAGGCGCCGACGAGCCCGCCGGTTGAACGCGTCCCAAATTGTCATGGCAATTCGGCTGGTCCGGGGATACCGCAGGGTCTCGCCTTCCGCCTGGCACAGGTCCTTGCCGGATATGTTTGTTTCGGGAGGTTCCTGTTCCGTATGAGGTGGGACGAAACGCCCGGGTATCACCATTGTGTGGATCGCCCGGTGGGCACGGCGGAGCATACGGTGATCTGCCCGGCTTGGGCGGAGCACCACCGTGTCCTCGCGGAGGTGATCGGCCGCTGCGGTCTTTCGCGTCTGGCCCTGGTCCAGGTCATGGTTCGGAGCGAGAGCGAATAGGAAGCCGTCACCTCCTTCTGCGTAGTAGAAATGCTTGCGAAGGATGAGGCCAAGCGCGTGAGGGAGAGAACCTTGCGCTCTCACGCCCCTAGTCGCCGCAGGTGATGCCCTGGGCGTCGGGAATCGCCACCACAGGCGCGGGCTTGTAGACGGCGAGCAATGGGTAGCTCGCTGTCCGGTAAGGACCAGGCCCGGTTTGACGGCGCGTCATGTTCGACGCGCGCCTCAAAGAGAACAAGCCCTCCCGCTCCACCCAGAGCGGGAGAAGTCATTTCATTATATAATATATAAAAAAAGAGTCCCCGAAGACTATACATACTTATTTGTTTAATATTTGAGACATTTCAAATTGTCACGACATTTTTCGTGTGTGCTATTTATTTACGCCCTTTGAGCCTAAAGGTATCGATATTTCACAATTTTCCCCAAAACAGTACTTATCAAATTAAAACACCATATAAACAACACCACAAGTCGTTCGCATGCAAAAAAAACACGGTGTTCACAGTGGAATACTCGCGTTGCGTCATCAAATTATATGTTGGAGCATAGCAACTATTGAAGAGCACTGACGTAAGCGTGTCAATAGCTTTTGCAACAACTGCCGATGAAAACGAAATATCTCTATGTGAAAACTTAGATGAAGTGATCTTAAAGTGAACGTGAAAATAAGGATTCACTTCACTTAACTTTAGTAGATCGGCTGCAGGGATGCAAGCGCAAGGGTGAGCGGCAAAAATCGAAATACGGATGATGATTAATGTAAAAAATGTTAGTAAAAATAACGTTATTTAAAAGAAGGTATAGTAAAAATTAGATGATCAATTTTTTTTTTTAAATCGATGTAAATATGAAGAAGATACACGCTTTAAAACTTTTTGGAGGGGATAATACACGTCGTTGTCATGCGGTACGGACAATGTACGGCGCTAGTATGAAGTTACATAGTCGTGACGTCACTTCTACGTGTCTAACACTTTTTTTAAACTTTAAAACTTGACATTTTTAAAGCTTTTATACTTTTTGTAATATTGTATTATTTGGAAACAAACAATTTTTTGAAAAAAAAAATTGTCATCATCCCTATTAACGCCGCCATCTTGTTTTTTCACTGAAACGTCAAACAATTTTACAAATGTTTGCCAACAACGCTTCTCTGCCAATGTTATTAAAGCGAGAATCTTTGACAGTCGCAACATGCAGTCAGAAGCCAAAAGTCTGACATGACAACCAGTCTTGCCAAGGGGTATCGCGTTACCCAGTAAATCGGTTGTGGAGATCCGATTAGATTTGAAGCCAGCAACAACATAGTTGAGGAAAGAGCAATTGCAATTGAAAGTGAGATTATTAATAGAATGAACCAAATACGTGCACAAGTAATAGAAAACGTAAAATTTGGAATTGTTGTTGTTTTCTCCGTAGTCACTGTCGGAGTCTTGAGCGTGTAGAGACTACTTAGAGTTGAAATGCTTTTAAAAGTTCTGTAGTTATTCGTCATTATATCTATAAGATACACAGCTCTATGACTTTGCAAAAAATCATTATTTTGGGGAAAATGGAGTTAAATGAAACAAAAAATTGTTACTAGTTTTTGTATTTAACAATTACACATTTTGATCAAATACCGTCCCAGTTTCTGATAAAAGCGCTACATCTTTGTTGGATTACTCTGCCTTACACCCTGTTTAAGTATATACGGACAAATTGAAAACCACTTCCTTTTTCAAATCAGTTAAAAAAACAGTTCTAATAATCTGCAGAACGCTGTAGTAAATAGGTATGATTAAGTAATATATGTACGTTTTCAATAACCCACCGGCCCTGAGCTCGCGTGGTGACAAACAAAAAGGACAAAGAACCGCTCAGTAGTTTCAGCACAATTTGCAAGTTACAATTTTATGTACCTAGGGACATGGGTTTCCGTTATATGCTGGCAACCTGTTACTACAAACTAATCCTTTTCCTCGATCCCTTTTTGTTCTCTACATACCTAGTTCAAGTTTGTATTCACTAGGTTTCAATTTATAACCCACACCCTACTAAAGAACATAGGAACATAACGTATATTGTAGGAAATGTATGTAGACTTTTCACTGAATTACGAAATTCTGTAGTTATATTGTGTAAAAATCTCACCGTGAAAACTTCGGTGAAGTGAGTTTGGAGTGAGCTGTAATGGCAAGCATCAGGTGGAATAACAGCTCCATTCCCCTAAATTTTAATGGTGTGATTTTCACAGAAAAGACCTGCATGTCGTTTCTGTAAAAATCTCACTGTGAAGGCTAGCGTAGATTGAGCTGTCAGTGTCATCCTGTCTTGGCCAATCCCTAGCAACACTGGCACTGACAGCTCACTCCACGCTCACTTCACCTCAGTTTTCACGGTGAGATGGTTACAGAATAGTGCTATTCTGTTGGCTGTTGTTTATAAAAGTAAGTACACCCGTAAAATAAAACAAGACTTAAAAAGAATTGAAGATAAAACCTAAATTAAAACGATACCATTTATAACATTAAATTTTTACGTATAAACTCATTCGTGGAAATGTAAATTAAATTTGTTTCATCATTCAACGTTTAATTTAGAGCCTCAATTAATATTACTTGTCAATGTTGTCGTAAAGTTAAACGATGCCATCAAAATAAAACTTGAAGTGTCCTCATGTCTTCATTTACTTTTTTAGTCCTTGATTTTATAGACTAAACTCTCGAATAAAATTAAATTAGTTTGGATAATAAAATACCGTCCTGGTACTATCGAATACGATTGAGGAATTTCCAATGACTGTATAGATTTTCACTACAACTAGCATATAAAAAAGATAGTAAAGCTAAATACTAGTGTTCGCAAAAAAAAGTTTTATGTATGTGGCGGCATCTACACCGCCACATGCGAACAAACGCATCAATCCTGCATCGCGCAAGCAGAGTTTACCGCGCAGATAGCATATATACAACTTCCCGACAACAATCATCGGGCAGTTGCCCACCAGATACGACATCCATCTGGTCGGAGGATCCTCCCTTCCCTTCCCTTGTGAACTTTACACCCTGTTCCTCAAATCACGTCGGGGTCACCAGTTTAGGGATATGAGGAACAGGGTGTAAAGTTGCATACTCCTAAAACTGGTGTTGTAAATTGTACTGTAGTTTGGAACCTATCGTCTGCGAGTCAAGACGATAGGTTCCAAACTACAGTACAATTTTTAGCACTAAATAATATAAAAAAAACACATGTCTTGTAGTGTTAAAGTAAAAAATTAAAGATGGTCACACGAAATATACACACTCTGTGAAAATTTCAACTGTCTACCCATTACGGTTCATGAGATACAGCCCGCTGACTGACGGACGGACGGACAGCGGAGCCTTAGGAAATCTGTCCCGTTGGGTATGGAACCTAGAAAAGACCAAATGTCATCGCGGAGGTTATTGCGTAGCTCTTTAATAGGTAATGATTGGAACTCTTGTACCTTCACTGTTTTGGTCTTCCTGTCGGGAAGTATTGAGTTTTGAGATATTACTAAGTTTGTTCTGTTGTAGGATATAAAATACTTGGAGAGTTGTATCGGCGACGTCAGATTTTATTGTTTTTTGAATTCTTATCATATTTTGGCCCAACCAGTTGTAAGACGTTATGATCTAATTGCCTAAAATAACGTACTGATTGTCAGCCTCAGTTAATATTTCGAATGCACTAAATACATTTGTATGGTGTTTTTTCATTTAAAAGACCTCAAACATGTCAAATTTCGACTCACATAAATTTATGTTTGACAGTGTAAAATTTTTATTCAACATGAATCAATCCCGCAAAGCTTTTAACAGCCAAATATTCACCAATCCATCAGCTGATAATTTTTCATTCGTTATTTTGCACCGAACACTGACATGCAAATATTAATAACCCATCAATGGGATAAACAAAAATGGCCTGGAGCAATCCCCTATTGATGTATCAACGTGTGGCGAGTTCGTCCAATTTGTATAGATTGCACCGTCCGTTCCCACACCAAGCAACTACTTGAAAAATGGTTTTTAATTTGTCTCGCAAAGAGTATATAATCCAGGAAGCGAAGCCACGGATGGAAATTACTTTGCTGATTGGTGATCGATAGTCTTTTCAACTTTGGTATTAGCTTTTTTGCTAGAGTCGCCATTGTTTGTCTTTTAGAGCAAACTGTCTTGTTTCTTTGTTTTATGGATCGACCGTTGTCTCTGTGAAGCTTTGGTGGTTTATAAAAGGATTTGTTTTGCGACCTTAAAGATGGCAAAGAACAAAATGAAAATTCTCACTTTTATGTAACTTTGAGTTTTTCTTATTTTTGTTTTATATAAGTTTTGTGTGTTAAAAGTAATAATGTCTTACTATTTTAATACGGTCCAAGCTTGCTTGCATATACACTATTATAAATTATGTCTTACTATTTGTATACGGTCCAAGCTTGCTTGCATATACATTATTATAAATTTTACATTGATTATGTTTCTATGTATTCCATGAATGTTATGAGTCTGGGTATAGTGTGTAGCTTTCTAATTAATCAAAATGTCTCCCATACAACTACTTTTCTCAATCTGCTAAATTCGTGTAAAACAAGAAATCGTTGCAATCAATTACCCTGTCTTTCATAAAGGAGAACAAGAGTTTACTGTACAAATCAACAGAGTAACGTTTTGAATTAAAACACTAAATCAAGTCCTGAAAGCAAATTGATAATTTTATTACCTTATAACCTTACATAAATCTCCAGGGATATTGTAAATTGTTCATATTTTATGTGTGCATCCATTCTGCTGAGTTAACATGTTTTGTTTTTTGCTTCGTTAAAATGTTTGGTGAAATAGCCATGTTTATTTATGTCGGCGTTTCGTGTGACTGCTCATCGTGAATTTTGTGTACCTACATTTTTTTTTTATATTTGAATATTAGAAACAGTGTTCTTGTTTCAACTTCTGATGCTAGAGTAGTGCAGGCAAAGATTTCCCCGTTTTAAATGGCGACGAAACACATAGAATACTTATTTTCTACTCATCTTTAACACAGACATCTTTATGAAGCATGTCTGGACGTGTTTACGAGGAGAAGCGTCAAAATTGCGAAGTAAAAAATAAATTAGAAAAACTAAACGTTCGTCGTTAAATAAATTGAATTTTCTTTGTGTAACCAACTTTTGTAATTCATGGTTTTTTCGTCGTTGAAATATTTGCCGAGAAACTCTTCAAGAAATTTTAACTTCTGGGGGAACTTAATAACAACCTTGGTGTTTGTTTAAATTGTTGAATAAATGTTAGAACAGGGTTGGACTGTCCGTAGGAAATATTGGTTACTAGGTACCTACGTCTGAATTATTAATGATTTGACGTTTAACTTTATCACCATTGCCTGAAAAACCGTGAAAAACCCGTTTACCTAGAGTTGTAAGACTTAGGAGTTTATTTCAGTGTTTCATTACAACACCTTGGCCACATCTACCAAGGAAAGACCTTCTCCTAAAAGTCACATGATAAACATGGTATTCAAACAAAAAAGGCAATCCCTAGTCAAAGTATTACAAACCTACATTATCGTTTCTAGCTTCAGGATCAAATTCACAATACAATGTCACCTTTCAGCTGGACTCTAAACCAAAGAATACAGAGAGTACCCAGTTTATACTAGGCGTCTACATTAATTTTAGTTGATATAAATCTAGGTAACATTTCGGTCTAAAATTACTTGTCACGCTATCCTCAGGTAATTTAAGGACTATGGTGTATCGCCCTTCTTCTCTCATCGGAATCTTATAAACAAAAAATTCTTTAATCAAATGTTCTCTGCGGACGACTTTTACAATCCTTATTGGGTGAGTTTCGAAGTTCGTTTTCCCTCTACTTATAGATCATTTTCAAAATTCAAAGAAAGTTTTTAATATGTAAATGGTCTTTGGTGGATAGTACGTATAAAAGTATAATGGAAGGGACGGTTAGTCGGTGAATAATACTCTGCTGTATCAGCATTTGTTAGAAGTAATGACATTAGGTAGTTGGATGATGTAAATCACTCCAGTACAAAAATCAGAAGCCAAAACAGTTGGATTTAATAAGACTGAAAATCAGTGCTTTTTTATCGTCATCAGCCAGACAGCCCTTAAAATTCCCAATTTACAATCAAGTTCAAAAGTCAACAAACACCAAAAATACTAGAAAAAGAATATTAGGAATGACTTAATAATATCATGTCATTAACTAATTGCATCAATATAATTTAATATTGTCATAATTGATCACTACCATTTAGTATCTACCATGAACGAACGTATTCAATAAAGTGATCGCAAACCATCAGTTCAGTGACAACTTTAACGCCACAAGTTACAGTAATAATTGATCAAGTTACTGTGGCCTCCGTAATTGATATTACTAATTCCATAAAGTTGTCAATAATTACAGACAGTTAAGTTCTTTTCATACTTTTTGTCACTGACTCAGTGTCAATAGCTTTCAGATTGAATTTCAAGCTGACGATCAAATTAAATTATGTAAACAGCAAGCTAAATAAAAAAGTTAAATAAACAACAAGATTACAAAGAAGACCAACTCAAACTCAAATCATTTATTTCAATTACACCATTAACAGGCACTTTTGAATTGTCAAGGAGTCGGTCAGTCAGAAATAAAAAGCTAGTTGCCCATTTCAAATCGTATTAGGTACCTTTGGAGAAGAACGGGCAATAAACTCCATGGACACTCTTTTAAATTACATAGTTCCAAAAATATTAGTAAAAAATATCGCATAGTTAATGTTGAACTTATACGAAAACGATATAAAAAGAAGTCCACATAATAGCCTCCAGCTGTGAAGCTTGGCATCAAAGTAATTACTTCAGAAAAACCATTTACGATTACCTTTTTTTAAAGTTTGAAAGAGGACTAATATTTCGTAGGTAATCAAGAGGTTCTTATATTTATTAATTAATATTAGCCATTAAAGCCCCACTGCTGGGCAAAGGCTATTTCCACGTCTCTCTATCCAGATGTGGGAAAAGGATTTCTTCAATATATTGTTTAACATTTTCGCTCCTTGACCAATGACCGTATCCTCTTTCAAATTGAGTTCCATGTTCAACTAACCGTGTCATTTCACTGCCAGCTTCTATTTTCATTTCATGTTAGACATGACCAACACGTGTAAACAATAACTGCAATACAGTTTCAGTTTTCCCAGAAAAACTGCTGAATCCGTTATGAGTAACGTGTGTTGTTTTCATCTTGCTAACGCCTGTCAAAGTCCTATTAATGTTTGTGGAAAAGTTAGTTGGCAGTCACGTGGCTTAACAAACAAACCTGTTGTTGCGTAGAACAGTTTAAGCTGACAGGGATTTTGGCTGAAAGCAAGCAGGGATCGGGTTTATAATTATTAGTAGGATTTAGAACTGAATTAAATATATTTTATTTATTTATTTATAATATTTCTAAGTGACAGATCGGACGTTGGAATTTGGCGGTGTGATACCCCTGTGCCTCAGAAAACACGTTAAGCCGTTCTCTCTCTCTCTCTCTGATCTCTCTCCGATCGTGTCGGATTGCCATCCTAGCAGACTAGGAGAGTAAGGGAAGAGAGCCTGCACCTGTGTTTGTGCACACACTTGTGAATTTATTCTCCCGCGCCCAAAGCTAGTCTCCTCAACGGAGAGAGCTACTTACATTTATCATAATCATAATATTTTATATAGGCAAATAAAATAAGGTACATAAAAAAGTAGGTACATAAATAAAGTTTTTACAAACTTTGTGATCCCTGTACAATCTACCTTAAATTAGGCATGCAAATATTGAAAAAAATAAATTATAATATGTACTCGTTAGTCAAATTAGAATTGTCGAAAAATAATTATTAAAAAAATAGAAATATATAATTTAAAGCAGGCATTATTATGTCAACAAACACATAATGTCAAATATGAAATCTAAAGTGTATAGGGCTGTCAGTATCATTTTAAATTTTTGTTTTGCATAATTTTTACACAATCTCAATCATTGGCCGGAACACGGTCTGGAGGACTATATCTGCATCATGTCTTTTATCAGAAACATGTGATCATTTTAAGGGTGTGGAAGGAGAAGGAAGAAGGAGGAACCTACAACGAAAAATCGGAAAACGAAAAATCGTAAAACAATATAATCTGTCTCATAAAAAACTTTAATACTCGACCCAAATTTACGTGATTACGATGTTGGTCCCATGGAGAAAGTTGTTCATTTTGATGGTCTGTACACACAGTATCTATCTACATATACTTGTATACCCTCATTTCTTACAACACCCCACAATTACTTTCTAACCGAATTCGCTGAACAGAACTAACTCTCGGAAATCCGGAGCAATCCGTCAAACAAATGAAGTGTAAAACCCGTACCCGGTACATATCTGTGCCGGTGCGGCCGCGGCCAATTTTTCCGGATTACAGATTTACGATGTATCGGACCGGACCGAACGGCGTCGGGAAAAAACACGTGAATTCACATACATTGAGTTTAAGTCGGGCTATTTATTCACACGTAAATAAGGATTTCTTGTATCGTCTGTAGCTAGAAATAAGTTTAAAAATATACATTTGAGGCGCTTTTATAATTTCTACCCTGTCGATATTATCGTGGACGTTGTAAAGTAACGTTTAGCCGGCTAGCTAAATGTGGTCACAAGTTAATATACAATAAATTTTAGAATATATGTATGAAAAACAAAAAAGTATGTAGAAAAGGAAATAAATTAAAATAGATTTGAAACAGCTTGGGTAGGCCGCTCCTCCGGCCTGCAGTCTGTCGCGAGGGAGCTCACGGTCGCGAAGCAGCTCGAGGTCGAAGCACTCGCGTCGGCCGCTCCTCCGGCTCGCAGTATGTCCAGTGGGAGCTCGATGCAGCCGCTCCACCAGCCCGCAGCCCGTTACGAACTTTACGAAGCAGTTCGCGCCAGCCGCTCCACCGGCCTGCAGTCCGTCGCGAGGGAGCTCGCGTCAGTTCTGGTTCGTCGCGGAGGAACCCGCGAGGTGCTCAATCCTAGGAATGAAATGAAAATAATGTTAATAAGTGGGGACGTCAGGACCTCTCGTCCCAGTGTACAAGCAGTGGCGTCTCACGCCACCTTATTTGATCTTGGTCCTCTCCAAGACTTCTCGAACTCCTCTCGCAGACTCAATTCGTGGTTCGGAGGTGATCGGTAGAGTCGAACCCCTTCGCGCACACAAGATAAAATAAATTCAATGAGTTTAGCTTATATTTCTTTAAATTCACTGAAACTATAATCAATCAGAACTCAGAAATAAAATTGTTTATATTTAAGCAGAAAATAATGGTCAGAGTAGAACGAAAGGAAAAAAAAATAAAGGAAACGAGTTAATTTTTGTTTGTTTGGCATCTCGCAGGTCAACCTATGAGGTTATCGTCTGCTTAAGCGGACTTGCCTGTGGTTGCCCTAATAAATTAAGGCCTCCAGCCAGGACTTAGGAACCGGGTTAAAACTTACGGCTACCTTTTATAGTTCCTGACCGATTTGAAAACAACAACAAAAAACACTTCTAGAAGAGAAGTGTT
Organism: Dasypolia templi; assembly: GCA_963555695.1. NCBI lineage: Eukaryota > Metazoa > Arthropoda > Insecta > Lepidoptera > Noctuidae > Dasypolia > Dasypolia templi. The sequence goes on along the minus strand of OY743146.1, from coordinate 3,697,284 downwards.
TTTTGTTGTTGTTTTCAAATTTAAATCCATACATTTCATTTTTGGTTATTGGCTAGAAACAATAAAGATGGCTTACAGTGAGAACTTTGCTTTACGCTAGTTTTACAATAGCTTTACAATAAACAGCTGCCCTGTTAACTCTATAGAGTTAATTTTCTTTTTCTATGCTGTAGCATAGAAAAAGAAAATCTGACAGATGACAATGTGAGATTAAATATGTCAAAGTATAAACACATTCAATAAAAGGTGTATTATGCAAATAGTAACTTGAGTTTAAATGAAATTAGATATTTTGTTGTGAAAATAGACAGAGGTAAGTATAGGTTTGCTATTCAGCAGTACAACAATTTTCATAAAGATTTTGGTACCTACTGAGTCATAGAATGAATTGCTGTTCACAACAGCTCCCTCAATATTAAATAGAATATAAGATGTGATTTTATTCGTCCACAACACAGTGAAATAAATTTTATGGAAATATAATAGGTGTAAAAGACACTTAACGAAGCCAAGAGTCATTGTGTTTCCCGTCATTAACTAGTCGTTTTTTAGGGTCCCGTACTTTGAAAGGAAAAAACGGAACCCTTATAGGATCACTTTGTTGTCCGTCCGTCCGTCTGTCGATCTGTCAAGACCCTTTTTCTCAGGAAAGCGTAGAGGTATCAAGCTGAATTTATATAAAATACTCGGGTCTACTGTCCCTTGGAGCTGTGAAAAAATCAAACTTCTAAGCCAACGCAATCAAAAGATACAACAGTTTACGCCGCAAATTTTCGATTGCGAGTGTCGACAATTTGCGGATTTTTTTTTTGCGGGAATCAAAACATACAGGGTACTTACTTCCCGTGAACTCAAAATATTGAAATTTGGAACGAAGCGACGTCTTATAGCGCAGATAAAGGAAAAATTGTGATATTTTTAAACTTACTACCCCTTTCCTCACGAACGCGTGTGAACTTTTACTTTTATACTACGGGTTTGTACGGAACCTTCGGTGCGAGAGCCCGATTCGCAGTTGGCCGGTATTTTTTTTTACTTGACCAAATCTTCTGGATACGGAGATATGAAAGGTCAAAATACAACTTTTACTGACGTTTTGCACGAAACCAAGTTTTATGTCATAAACCCTGTATCGTTTCATTCACCCTTAAACACAATGTATGTACGTGTAACGCTACGGTTAACAGCGATTAAATATAAATGAAAATGATCACCACTAAGCTGTGTTACTTTTGCAGTTTTCACCTCTTGGAGATTTTATTGTAAATCGCAAAAAGCGTTCTAATAAATATTATTTTAACTAGCTGCACCCCGTGGTTTTACCCGCATAAGTCACGAACCAGTGGGAATACCGGGATAAAAATAATCGTATGTCCTAATCCCGGTAATGGTCTTCACATGTGCCAAATTTTATCCAAATCCGTTACGCTGCTTTAGCGTAAAAACATAACAAACAAACTTACTTCCGCACCCAGCCCGATCACTATGTACGGCAAGCCCATCCCTTGGGAGAAGCAAGCCAAATACCTAGGCGTGATCCTCGATGAGAACCTTACTTTTAAGGCTCATATTAAGGCGGTTCGCGCGCGCGCCTCCTTCGCTCTTAGCAGGCTGCAATTCGTACTGACAGCCCGTAGTAAACTGTCCCTCAAATGCAAGCTCCGCATCTATACCGCAGTCATCCGTCCCATCATGACCTATGCCTGCGTTGTATTTGCGCACGCTCACCCACGTCATCTCCATAAGATGCAGACCCTCCAAAACCGTTTCCTCAGAAGGGTCACGGGTGCCCCCTTCTATGTCCGTAATATTGATCTTCACGTCGACCTCAAAATGCCAACCATAAAACAGTTCATGAAACGCTTATCAAAGCGTTTCTTCGACTGCGGCATCAAACATTCTAACCCCCTGATTACAGCGGCCGCCCGCTATACTCCCTCTCGCATTAGCAGTATTCGCCGACCAAGGCATACTTTAATCGACCCCGACGACGCCACTACCCTCCTCCAGGAGAGTAGTAAGGCCACTAGCACGCTACATAAGCCCAAAACCCGATCGCCGTCCTACCGCCCTCGCCGCCGAGGCCCGCCGCGACGCCCAAATCGACGCCCCTCCCGACCCTTGCTCGAGCCAGCCCGCGCCGCTGAGCCTGTAGCTTTAAATTCGTCCGTAAATAATACCAATCCTGATCCAGCTAGTCATTTGCTGCCCTCTTCCAGCGACGCCCTAAGCCGAGGTTCGTACCCCACAGGGGGTGCCCTTAGCGTTGTCGCTTAGTTTAAGTTAGTATTTAAGTTTAAGTCCTGGCTGGAGGCCTTAATTTATTAGGGAATCCACAGGCAAGTCCGCTTAAGCAGACGACAACCGCATAGGTTGACCTGCGAGATGCCAAACAAACAAACAAAACTTACTTCCGCATTTATAATATTAGTTCGATATAAAATATATTAACAAGCAAGGCTCATAAATACGTGTGTCAACTTATTTTCATCATAATTTCAACTTGCTTGTGACGGTCATAACAATTTAATCAGTGAATCTTGCAATTTATCTTTCTCTCAATAATGTAGTATTTTTTTTCTGAGAATGAATAAGCAAGGTGACATCGTGTACTCACGCTATTATGTACTAAAATACAGGGTAGAATTTTGTAATGCCACCTGAAGGGAAAGTAATCTTAATACTGCAGATAGATAAATTTACTGAAAGAGAACATTCATTTATATTTTCGAAAATTCACTTGCCGTACCCGGGAATCGAACCGACTGAAATCTGTAAAAATTACACCCTGTACTTTAATTGCATCTATCGGTATGATCAATTATATGGATGAAATCTCTCAAACAAACTTGATACGTTCAATAAAAGGAAAACCATGAAATTTGGACTTATAAATTCAATGAGTCAAGTTAAAGCTCTTTATCTCAAACATCCATCTGTTTACTTATGTTAGCAGATATATTATATTAGAGATTGCTATTTGCATTACATACACGTGCATGCATCAGTAATGCAAGAAGATTTTCGAAAATTCGCTTGCCACACCTCGGAATCGAAGGGTGTGGCAAGCGAATTTTCGAAAATCTTTGAATGAAGTTTTCTTTCTATTCAAAAATAAAGGAATGTTTTCTTTGAGTAAATTTTACTATCAGTATTAAGATTACTTTCCCTTCAGGTGGCATTTTAAAACCTTGTATAATCGTCTGTCACTTTTCAGTCCACTTCAAAGTCAATGTCTCTCAAACTTTTGTAACACCTACTTCATGCCAGCATCACTTTTGATATTACCTGAGATGTTGGAAATATTCAACAGAATGTTCAAGTTCATTCTCATATCAAGTACGTAGATAGATAGGATTATCGTGTCTCGACTTGAGACATATCTCGTAGTACAATAACGTTTCATATGATCTTCTACGATGCTACTTTCGATAACTGCGTACTATATCTATCGGTTATGACACTTATCGTGAGCTGAATCTTCTAAAGTTAGGAGTAAGATAGTCACATCACTTAAATTCTCGTTTGCTAGTATAGTTTGTTGTGCTCTAAGCGGGTTTTTAGATTATAAATGCATTCGGTGTGATTTTCATATGCTCGAAGGATAATACTCTATACCTTTAACCTTAAATCATCTTTCAAGCTTTATATTCCTGGCTAACAGTGTTTTGCTGAGCAACGACCTGTTATTGCACAGATGCGACGCACGGCTTAATTGTTCTTATTAATGTTGTTTGTTTGTTACAAAAGTAGTAATTCTTCCAATTTGCAATCGGCATTTTGGTTGTCGGTTGGATTGTTTGTTTTATTGTCATTTTCCAGTGTCGCAAGAAGCACAAATGAATGTGTATTATCTATGGTCCTGAGTGACACCAGGCAATGTACAGAATTGTAAAAAAAAAAACTCAATACAAGGCCTTTGGCTACTTTGTATGTGTGCAGAATAAACTATTTTTCTTTCTCGTTTCTTTGGTCTTCATCTATTCTTAAACTCATCTCCATTCATACCCATCGTTCACGTCTCATCACTTTATTAAGACGTCTTAAAATCGCTACACTAAACATTATTACTTTTACCAAGAAATACTAATCACCTGCCTAGTCTTTTTAGCCCAATTATGTTGGTCTCGACTTCCAGTTTTGAGTTTCTGACTACCCATGACGACTGTCACAGATCCACGAATGACGGCCGGGACCCACGGCTGACCGTGCTCTCCTGAGTCTCTGCTCTCGTGAGGCATGGGTCTCGTAGCCATCCACGAATGGACTGCTTCAAGCGTAACTTGCCTATCCTTCGATCGACCCGTGTGACTATTTTCATTAAGTAACGAACACCACGCATCCGAACCTCTCATCATTTTACTAAGACGTCTTAAAATCACCACACTAAAAATGATTTTTGCGCCACAAAATTTTTCGTGTTCCACATTTGTGGCTGTATGTGTGCCTTAATTTCGGGGCGATTCCATCCTAATTCAATAATTCCAAGGATACTGATGATGACGTTGTCAGTTTTGAACAAGTAAAACTTCTCGAATATGTAATCAGTAATCGAGTAATGGTAATCATCTCGATCATCGATATAACCGTACGCATTCCTACAAAACCGAGTGAATTTAATAAGCGGCCTACTTAACATTATTCAAATAGAGGCGGAAGAAATTCGTAGGCGTATATATATATATAAAATTATTGAGCATTGAGAAAAGTCGAGGAAAACAAGCGTCTTCTCACACCGTATATATAAGTACTGAGTATTATTTCAATGTAAAAGAAGGGGGTAGATTGCAAAAGCTTCTCACACTTTACTATATATAAGATAGTAGAGAAATCTTTCATAGTTTAGGTTCTTTTGCCAAATACACAGTTTTGTGACATGGTTCATCAAATGACCTTTCAGTAAGCCCTTCTATTGGACATGGTAGTTTCAGCATCATTCAGTCAAACGAAGTCCACTGCCGGACGTAGGCCAATTCCAAACATCGCCACTACGAGCAGTTCTGTACTGATGTAGTGATTGAAACAGAGAAATTATATATTCGACCTCATCTGAAGTTCCTGTTGAAAAATTCTGAAGAAATTCACAGAAGTTATCTTATTCACCGCAAACCGCACACAAAAATTGTGGTCTCTCAGACTGGCGCGTCTAAATTATTCCTCACAGGTAAGTAATATATAACATAATTGTTTTAGAGTATAAAAATGTTATATTATGTAAAGAAATTTTATCAATTGTTGGTATATCTCACGTTTTTTTTAATATCTTGTGAACGTTATTGAAATTAAATTATACCAAATAACTTTATATGATATGAGAGACACCCCTTCCTAACAACCACTCTAAGTGAATATTTTGAGAGTACTGAGACGACTGCCGTTTAAAAGCGAAAGCACCGAGCGATGGAAGATGACAGTACCTATTTACATACCCACTCTAGTATAAGCACAGAAAAGGACAGAAGGTCGGCTTCCAACAACTAGTGAAAACAGCCGCACGCACACATAGACGCGTACGTATCTCAAACAAATATTCTGAAAATGACAGTGTTGCTGTATAAGAAGCGTGTCTAAGTGTGCGTGCGTTTTCGCTCGTTGAAGCCAACCCTCTTTACCTACCTATTTTGAGCCTCTGAAATATACTGATGTCTCACTAGCGCGGATCTCGGTAGTGTTTCCTCAATTTCTTTGAAGTGTGCCTACTTAAATTTTATTGTCGTGTGTGCTACAATAATACAAGAACAATGTTTTGGAGAAAGGAATGGTAATTGTTTGTAAGCGAAGCGAGAGTGGTTAAGTAGCTCTGCCTTAAGTAATCGTTATTTATATTAAATGAGCAAGTCTAATCATGAAGAAACAAATTTAGTTGTCTCAAAAAGTTGTGGAAATAATTTATTTTGCCTATTCCGTTTTTTTTATAATGTCCTAAGCTAGTTGAAAGGCACTATTTTTAACTTATCACATTTTTGTTTCTTTATTTTAATTTTAATGAAGATGTAGTGACAAAAATTGAAAAGAGTATGCTTTGATGGTTTGTTCATGTTGAGAGGACGAATGAAAGGCGACTAACAAGGCAGATGTGAGTGGCAACGCTGGAAAAGGACGCCCTAGGAGGACATGTAGTGACCTTATTGGTGATGACTGATGATGATGACTTCAGAAAGGTCAAATGCGTAATATACATTAAAATATAAGTCACATTTCGCGTATGTCTGTGACCGCGTTGTTTTTCTAAAGGCTCGTACTGACTGGCATGACGCGACAGCGCGACACAAAGGCACCGCGTGTCACGCGATGAGCGGTGCGTTTGAGTCCATCACCATTCACTATGATTTAGAGAATTCATTCCAGAAGGTCGATGTGTGTCATAAACATTAATATTAAACTACATAAGTAAAAAAATCTCTATACTTTGTCAAGTCGTAAAAACCGTGCGTAGTAAACTATGTAATATCAAATTGTAACCCAAATCGTTTTGCCAACAAAATCACCATAAAGCCATCGGTCTTTTTACAAAACTCCGAAAAAGCTCTACCCCTCAAAATCAATAAGTGTTCGATGCATTAAACATGGGGAAACCACAACCGAAGGTATCTTCAAGACAAGAGTTGATCTTACGGTATTTGAACGAATGAAAAGGTGAATTGAAGGGAGTTGAGTGGTATCCACACTAACTTTGTGTTTCGGTGAATAAAGACCGTCTTCTCTGTACATAGCGTCTTTAGAAATGGTATTTACATGGCCTTTATTTGATATGTTAAGATGTCATATTCAGAAAATTGGAGAAAGACTTAAATCCATTTTAGAATTTCATTACTAAATCATAGTCGTAATATCTTGATTTAAACGATGAGTGATAAACGATATTTATTTCGGTAAGTAGGTTAATACAAAGACTTTTACACGACACTTTTTTTTTTTACTAGTCATAAAGGTAGGGAGTACCTAATAGGTTTATCCGTTTTAAAGTTATTGCACAACATTTATTCTGAGAGAACTAAGAGCTACATATATTACTAGGAGATACCTTCAAAGATTGTCAGTATATCATATTAATAACCATGAATTTTTGTATTCATGGTTATGTAGAGTAAATTGACAAAAATATCCACAATACTTATATATCAAAACATTTGCATACCTTCATTTAATCGTCTTCTTTACTACAAAAAGAAAAATTTTCACTCATTAGTTAAACACTTCACACATCAGCTTCCTCAATTTTAAAAACCGGACAAGTGCGAATTGAATTTGTGTGGAAAGGCCTCCGTACGATGATTTTACCCACCAAAAACATTTTATGTAAAGTAATTTCCCAAGACTTACATAACGCTTTCACTGTTAAAAAGTTATCAGATCTAATGAAGAGCCAAGCCACTTATTTTCCAAGGCTTCTTGGTCAAAATCTACGGCTTGGTATGGGCTTATGGTAAGATATTAAGTAACTCGCCTTTAATGTAGTGTCATGCAATAGTTAAATGGAACGGCCAAGCCATACATTTTGACCAAGATGTAAGGTTAGTAGAGTTCGACCTTTTAGAATTACGGGCTTGGTTGTACATTAGATCTGAAAACTTTCTATTAGTGAAAGCGTTATGAAAGTCTTGGCGACCTACTTTACATGAAATGTTTTTTGTAGGATTTCACTTCTTTCTGTAGGATGCTCAATTTTATTTTATTTTAGCGGTGATATTGTACTGATATTAAACAGACATGTTAAAATCTTAACCCTTACTCCTAGCATGGTCGGGTAAAATGTATTTCTTGCTAAAAAGTAGTCACTTTCTTCATCGCCAACGAAAAAAACATGTAGGTTACAAAAAATAGTATATGTGTGACACAAAAGTCGATGTAATTATTAGTAACCACTAAAGAGTTCAACTATTCATCTTCTGGCTCCATTTATCAGACCCTTGTCAGCAAGTGCAATATTTTGGACTCATCAAAACAAATCATATGACTCCAAACTCTTGCGGTTTACTAGTACAAGTAGCCACTGAAGAGTTCCACTATCCACCTCCTGGCTTCATCATTAGACCGTCGTTGCCTAAGCCCAATGTATTGGACTTGTTAAAGCAAATCGGAGCCCAAACTCGACGGGTGTACTAGTAGCCACTGAAGGGTTCCACTATCCACCTCTTGGCTCCATAATCACATCAGCATCAAGATACCAAATTATAGTTTTGTCATCCGAACTACATACACGTACAAAGTTTCATTTCGATACTTCCATTATTAGAAGTTAGTATTACATTGTTGAATCTCTCGGCCAGCGATGTAATGGCGTAACACAATAACAGTAGGAATGGATTTCATTTTTACAGTTCAACAACATTCATTGCGTTATTTACGTTGTTGAGCAGACTCATTTTTCGAACATATGAAGCAATGGATTAGCAATATCCTTCAAAATGATTCAGATTCACATTGATAGTGTGTTACGCACATAAGTTGCTGGACCTGGTCAAGTGTAAGATACTAAGATTAGCTACATATAATAATAATTATATCACTATGCCACTTTTTTTTTTTTAAATTACCGAATTGTTTTTTTGTTTTGTATGTTTTTCATTATGGACTCCTTTAACGTGCACGTCTTTCTACATCGTTCTCAAATGTATAATTTCAACAAGACTGATGTAACAAAGGACAATGCCATAAACTCTATAGAACTTTTCCTCACTTAAATCAAAAAGTCATTTACAAACCTGCAATATGCAGCATCTTAAAGCTTATTCATTACTGTTAACTTAACATTTGTCCTAATGCCTGTAAAACTTGCGGTTTCTGTTAAAATCTTAAAACAATACTGACATTGATTATAGGTTAGGTGCAGTTTATAAATGTTAAAAAGCGATTTAAACAACATATACGTTACGCGTTATCATAATTATTTTATAACGTAATATGAGATTTGTTTTTAACTTTTTTTTGTTGTGTATCATGCGAAACAAGTAACGCAATAAGAAATTCAGGGGTTGAGTTCCTTTTATCATTGATTTGTAGTCGGCAAGTTCTACTGAATTTTTTTTTTATTAATTGACATTTCCTGTAAATAGCTGGGACAGGATCGAGCATTGTCATTTTCTGTAACAATATTATTTAAAAGAGTGTCCATGGAGTTTCTTGCCCGTTCGTCTCCATAGGTACCTACTACGCTTTGGAATGGGCAACTAGCTTCATATTTCTAACTGACCGACCCCTTGATACTTCAAAAGTGCCTGTAATTGGTTTATTTGAACAAAATGCTTTGAGTTTGAGTATATGCCTATTTTAGGTTGAAGAGCAGGCTTCGTATCTGTGATAGAAATACTTACGTAAAAATACACACATCTGTATTTACATTTATCCACAGAAATACCATTAATTCATCTAGTCAGAGAATAACAAACTGCATTATCATAGTATCAAAAAAACGAAGAAATCCTAAGTAGTCCTACAAAACGCGAATAGTCCGGAAGAACAAAACCCAAACCAAAACGTCTCGTGTCTTCTAGGTCACTTGGATGCAACAGAGACGAAAATAGCAAACCACAGATGCAAGACAGAGAAAGGACATACCCTAACGACTCCACATTTTGACATCCTGGATGTTTGTATTTATAGTTTCTGTGAAGTGATGCTGATTGTTCCAAAGGGTATTAATTCTCAATTCTTAGAACATTAATACTGGGAATTTTGTTACTGAATGTAATTAAAACAAATATTTATTACGTTGATGAGTTGAATGACATTCCTGTTGGTTAGTTTTAGCAACGAGGTTATGATTTGTGACCTCACATACATAACTTTTAAGTAACATAACATAACATCACGTCTTGTTTCCCCGAAGGGTTGGGCAGAGGTGTACCTATAGTACACCCACATTACGGCAGTTATGTTTAGGTCCCATGTAATAGGGGGCGAGCCTATTGCCATCAACCGGGCACAAATCCAGACTCCGGGCTGCTACTGAGAAATTCCAGATAGAAAAACCCAATAACACGTTGCCCGACCTGGGAATCGAACCCAGGACCTCATGCTCAGCAGTAGCGATTGCGACCACTAGACCAACGAGGTTTCCAAGTAATGTTTTGTTTAGAAATAATCGTTGTCTGTGTATCTGGGTCAATGAACGTAATATGTACCCATATACCATAATTTTGTTGGATCTTCACTGATGTGGAAAGAACCTGGAATTTCATATTATCAGTTTCACAAGTGGGTTGTTAAAGCGAGACTGAAAGGGAACCATGAAATGTTATTTCAAAAGATAAGACTTATTGTTTTTTTAGTGCATGTTGAGAACACATTTTATAATTTTGTTTGAATAAAATATTTACAAAGTCTAGCAGCTCACACCGGTCGGCCAGTGCCCGCGGAGATGCACCACAAGACACCAAAGAAAAGGGCCTTAAACTTTAATAACTCAATTTGGCAGTTCACTGGTTGTTCAACAGTTCTGATATGTTATGTAATTACCTAAAAACAATCATTGGCCTTTGAAGCTGAAACCATTATGAAAATGTATGTAGTTTTTGGTATTATGCACCTAGCAAGGACATTGTGGCTCTTACGATATCTAATTGCCTCCTTGGCTTAGTGGTCGTAAGCGGTACTTGAGCATGAGGTTCGATTCCTGAATCGGGCAAAGTGTTATTGGGTTTTTCACTAGCATTTTCTCAGTAGCAGCCCAGAGTCTATATTTGTGCCTGGTTGATGGCAATAGGCTTGCCCCTTATCATATGGGACTTAAACTTGACTGGCGAAATGTTAGTATCACTAGGGTCCTTTTATTAACTGCTGTTATTTTGTATCGTTGTAATAATAATCTCTGAAACGGCTGAACCGATTTTGATGTTATTTGGTATGGGGATTCTTTAAACACTGAGGAAGGACATAGGCACTTTTTATCGTCGGCATACCACCTGACAAAATACCGAATATCGTTTGTCACCACTTAAATATCAGAGAATAAAGGACGGTTAATACACGACACCCATTGAGCCGTCAAATTACTTAAATAAGTTAACAAAACACTTGTCAAGATGATATTATCAGATGTCCGGACCATCAATCACTATGAACCCCATCGCACAGCTAAGTATACCATTAATATAAAAATCAACCCTTTAACATAATAAAAATATCATCTTGATAAACTTACAACGTTATTTAATAATATTAATGGCTAAACAAGTGAACTGAATGTAACAATTAGATCGCCCGTCACGGAAACAATCATCGAATTATCTTTCTTATTGACTGGGCAGTAAAGTCTACTATAGCTTTCTTTTGAGAGTTTCATTACTATCGTATCTAACAATTGACCCCTATATGGCGTCAATTGGAACTCGGGTTTTTGGTACAAACGTCAGGGTACATCTTAATGGTACTTTAATTAAAGTAGACCTCAAATTGATGATGTCTCTTTGATCTACAGCCGTAAGTGCTTAGTCAAGATTGTACTATGTCAGTAGGTAACAAAATTGACAAAAGTAAAGGTACGTGCACACACATCAGTCACACGTTACTGATTGAACAGTTACGTCAACGTTTGGGACGTAATGTGCCTAATGTGGTGTAGGTGAATATGTGGTCAGTTTCGTAAGCAACATCACACGTTTCAACATGCTGATGACGCGTCGTTGACTGAGCCACTCGCGACGTGTCTGAAGTGCGGGCCGATGTCAAACGTCGGCACTTTTGCGCGGTTTTGGCGTGGTCCCACGGTAAAAGTTGTTTATAATGTTGAGTAGGTACAATGCCCCCTTTTTAGGGTAACCAAATACTACGCTTGTATTTTTTTATGTGACTAATCGGTTATTTAACGGTGACGTGAGAGATTTGTGTGCATGAACCTTAAGTAGGCATATTTAGATATGCTAATTGCTTTGTCGTTGCTACTGACGCAGTTAGTGGAGTCATCAATACGATTTATTGATAATGTACTGTTTGTTCGGTTCGGTATATGGGCTTATTAGATCAGCTATCTCGAACGTATTAGCATTACTTGTAATAAGGCTGAAATTATTAGTGAATTATTAGTGTTTCGAATGCAAACATGTTGGCTTTGCATGAGAGGTTCCTTTGAGTAAACAGATAATACCTACCTATTTATAGAAATTACTTTGTGTGTAGTGTCGGGAACATAATCAGACTATAATGTTCCCACTACTGGGACACAGGCCTTATCTGATTTCTGTAAGAGGGAGTGGGCCGTATTCCACCACGCGGGCACAGTGCGGGTTGGTAGATGTCACATGTCTTCGAATTCGGTTCTAAGACACGCCGATTTGCTCACGATGTTTTCCTTCACCGTTTTGAGATCAGTGGTGATGAAATTATTTACACAAAGTAAAGCGCCTGTCTGTAAAACTTATAAGTCGTCAAAATTATTGCAATTACAAAGGCGAGTTTCTTTCAACGTGTGTAACAATTCATATGGCTTTTTAGCATTGCAATGTATTCAGCATAATGTCATCCGAGGAGAATGGAGACAGCTTTATAAAAATATGATATTTTTAGTGAGACACGAACAACAGGAAACAAATATAATAACTGTCATTATTTATGATGCCAAAGAGGTTTAAAAAAATATGTAAAAAACATAATCCATTTGTAGCAAAAAGAAAGGGCGTAAAAGAAAAGGGGTACGTGAATATAAAAACGCGATCCATCATTTTCATTGTGCTCACGGTAAAAAAACCTTTTGACTAATTAATATTCTTTTAATTACCTGCATACAGAAAATACAGGTAAACGGTATGTTTTTTTTTAAATATCTGTTATTTTTTCATCGCCTATTCTTTAAAGTTAAACATCAATTAAATATATTTATGGTAATATCTGTATAGCAATTAATTTTGTTCTTATTTTTTTGCCTAAACAGTGTAGTCTACACATGTCGGCTGCACTATTGTGTTAAAAGGAATTATGAATTTCATGCTAATTAACATTAACAACCAATAATAAATACGCAGATTACAAAATATATTATGAATCAGTTTTTTTATATATTTATCATGTAATTGCTTAATAGCTGGCGGTAACTGATTGTTTAAACGAATAGCAGTAATATAGGTTCTTTTATAATAAAGCATATTCTGAATAATAGGTAAATTAATGTCACATTTATATTGTTTACGAATGTTTGTCTAGTGTAAGATTTAAAATTAGTTTCAACAAATAGACATAATTCAAGTATATAAATGCCAGTCAGTGTTAAAAAACCCTTCGTCCCTCAAAGACAAGTCTGCACTAATTGACGGGGTCCGTTTCGAAAGAGATACCGTGGCCCTGGCATAGGCAGCTGAAAGAACACGGTAAAACCGTGTTCTTTCATTAAAACTCTGACTCGCCCTCTCGCTCCACCCAGAGCGGGAGAAGTAATTTGATGATTTCTCACCCAAAAAGAAAAGTTTAAGTGTTGAACTATTTGTAACTTCGAGGAAATTTTTATGGGTTACTTCTTCAATCGATACGTCGAAAAGACACGGTTATATTCAGTTTCAATTTCTAAATTGAAATAATTTTGTTTTTAAAACACAAACTTTTAAATTTAATGACAGCAACCAATCAGTTATTGTCATTAATTTAAGATAAATATAGTTGCATCACGGCGTTAGCATTAGGCGTACCACAAGGCAGCATATTACATAATATGCTGCCTTGTGGTACGCCTAATATTACAAATTCGAAGTTAGATTTCACAAACTCCACCATTTTAGTACGTTCATTATGTACCTCAATAGCAGTGGCCTGCGTTAAATTATTTAAATAAATCTCAATTAAAATATAAAAGTTCTTTAAAATAAAAACAGAATTAATTGAACAATTTTAATTTATTATCAAACAACTTATAAAAACGTCCCTTATTATTTATATATTCAAATTAATTTTGAGATCAACGAATGATAACAATTTGTTCACCCTAATAAATTATGTAATCTCTTACATCTTTGTTTTCTTTTTCATGCTTTCGTATAATTTTATTATTTTTATGAATTTAAAAAGCGGCGGGCTAGTCACAAGTTATATAAACAATGTTTTCATTACATTGCACGAGCTGGACAAAACAAACGACGACTGTTCCACATTTAGCACTGGATCAAAAAATCTGGAAGTCGTAGGACAGGCCTTTGACCATCAGTGGGATCATGCAGGCTAACAGTGACATTAAAGGTAACAGTATACTCCAAAACTAAGTTAGTCGAATTAATGTGTGAATTATGTGATGTTTCAAAGTAGATCAGGTAAATTATTATGAAACATCACATATTAATTCGACTTTTCAAAGCGTTTAATGTTAAAGACAGACAATAAGGTATTTTTATAATAATACTTTATCGAGAGCGGTGGTGAATCAGTGGTAACAACAGCGACTTACAGGTCGCGAGTTGTAAGTCGTAGGTTCGAAAACTGTACGCGCTCTACTTTGTGTAATATGTTACATTACCACGGCTCTCAAAACGGTGTAGAAAAACATCTTGAGGAAACCGGAATTTGAAGACATGTGACATCTACCAACCCGCAGTTGGCCCGCGTGGTGGATTACGGCTCACTACCTGTCACATAGAGTAGGCTTATGTTCTAGCAGTGGGAACATTATAGGCTATTTATGCTTATGATATGGTGTTATAACTGCCTACCTTTGCAGCAAAGATACCACAAACAAATTAAACTTAATCATTAAAACCCGAACCACAATATCTTTCAAGTATTGCCAACTAACCCTTCAACTGCAAACACCACTAAATAATAATAATAATTAACCGCTAACATAATAAATGTACCATAAACATAATCCTATCCGATTCGAGGAGGAAATTATACTGCGATACTATCTTGTGGGTTTCTCATTCATTATCTGAATTAGGGGTGGTATCGGTTTGATTATGACAATGAAGTGATTTTCATAACGTAATTGTTATTGTTATTGCTTTGATATTTCTATGTATTAATATTGAGGACATTTTGTGGTTATACCTTGTTTAACTGCTGAATGTGGACAGTCAGTTTTAATTTTGTGAGTTGTGTGATTCCAGACAAAAAGAAAAAGCTTCTTTCAGTAATCTTTCTAGGAAAAATCCAGTTAAACATCTTCTGAAGCTTGTATAAATTCTGCTTTTCGCTTTTGATTGGAACCCAGTAAAAAGCAGCAGAAGATATATTTATTCATAAGAAGCCACAAGATTTTTGGATGGCAGTTGATAGTTTGAGCCTCAACCCTCATTTAATGGTGATTAAATCCATTTTGATAAGATTTCCGCGACATCTGTTATTTGGTATCTTTGATTAATCAATACAATTCAAAAAAAAAACAGACCCAGGGATCCATATAGTGTTAGTATGAACTTAGCTTATGTTAGTAAACACAATAACATGAAATACAATAATTAAATATTAATTGGCTACATACAAATGTGCACGCACATGTCTGCCAGCCCAGAGCCTGATAAATGGTCCATCAACCTTGTCCGCCAGTGTAGCTAAAATACTGTTGCAACATCGATGCACACCGTTTACGCATGATGGCATGAAAGTCATCTGTTCGCGCTTCTGCAAACATTCCCGATGCACTGCAAAACCAAGGCAGCCCCAACAATATCCTCAGCGCATTATTATATTGCACGCGCAGAGCGTTGTAAGCCTTCTTCGTATACCTAACTCACAAGCTGCACGAGTAAAACGACTGGCAATAGGCTCTGAAGAGCGTCAGTTTTACCTCGTCAGTGCACTGCGCAAACGTGCGGGCAAGCATATTGCATCGGGCTGCCAACGCCCTGCGCTCTCTATCTATATCATGGTCATCCGTGAGAGAACCCGTGACCACATGACCAAGGTATTTAAATTGAGTGACGACTTTTAATGGTGTTCCCTGTAACGTCACCGGTGGAATATTCGTGGGTGTATTATTATGCACTTTAAAAACCACCACCTCACTTTTAGTAGCATTATACCTCAAGCCATGAGCCTCCGCGTACTTCTCACATACGGCCAGCAACTTCCTTAGTCCACAGATTGATGGGCTGAGCAGCACCATGTCATCAGCATAGCTAATGTTGTTGATCATTCTGCCATCCACAGAACAACCAACCATAGCGCTACTCAGCTCACCAACGAGCCGATCTATGTACAGGTTAAAATGAGTGGGTGAAGTCAACCCCCCTGCCTCACTCCGCAATCCAGCCCATCCTGTACTGATTGAGCATCTGACCATATAACACAGTTTGTCTGACTCCCATACCAATATTTAAATAAACTTATTACCTCATGTGGAAGGTCTGTTACATCCGATTTTTTTTGCCACAGAATGTCATAATCCACCAGGTCAAAAGCCTTCGACAGGTCCAGAAAACAACCATATACAGGTGTTTTCCTGTCCGTGTAGTACTGCACAGTCTGCTTGAGACACAGGATTGCACTTTCCGTCGAAACTGGTTCTAAAACCAAACTGCGCGTCGTTAAGTTTGATATGCATCTTCAACTGTCGTTCAAGCAGGCTGTGCAGCACTTTGCCAACGACTGTGCCCAGTGAAATAGTCCTATAATTGTTTTTGTCGGATGAATCACCTGTCTTATTTTTAACTATAGGAACTACAACAGTTTTTACGAGATCGGCCGGCAGGTAAGAGTGACCCATACAAAAATTAAATAACATGGCGAGTAACCTAGGTAAATGTACACCAGCGGACCTTAAATGCTCAACACTCAAACCATCGTGTCCTGGTGACATGCCTCGTTTCATACTTCCTTCCTTTATATCTTTCACGTTGACCCTTACGTGAGTATCACCTTCACACGGGGCCCGAATGCCTTGCCTAGATGCATTTGTTATATGCCGAGCGACCTTAAAGTGGTTATGTGATAAGCCATCAACGTTCGATGACAGGCTCGGCCGAGGATTCAAAGAATTGGTTTGCTTCCAAAAAGAACTAAATTTCTTTTCTTCATGGAGGGTTGCAATGATATCCATTTTTATTTGGCTTGCATTGTCCTGACACCACTTTAACTTAGTTTTAAATCTATGTCTTGAAATTTTCATTTCTTGATATACATCCCCCGACGCAGGTTTTCCATGTAAAATCCACCCTTGAAACCCAAGCTGCGCCCGCGCTTGAACCTCTTTCACATGTTTATTCCACCCCGCTACAAGTCTATTATTATTCTTAACAAATGTATTATGGCTGGAAATAGCAGCCGTCTGTAAGACAGACACAATTCGCTTGTACAAACGGTTAATAAGTAATCTGTGTTGTTCATTATTACATAACTTTTCACTATATTTCATAAACGGACTAGGAAAATCAATATCCCGGAAGGCTTCATGACAAAGATCAGAGTAGTGACGTATTTGTTCGGAATTTCTAGTTCTCCAAATTACTTTATTTGTCACCACTCTATTACTACTATATTTCGGCACTAACACATTAAAATTACACGTAATTTCTAGGGGAAAATGGTCAGACCATGAAACATCGTTAATAACATTTACTTTCAAAATAGAACACTTAGTCACACTTGATACCAAGCAGTGATCCAACCATCTAACGCACCCGTGTGAGTCACTCAAGTACGTATAGGTGTCTGAACTTCTACCAAGTATATCAATAACAGCACAACTTAAATGACAATCACAACAAAACTTTTATAATTCATTACAGAATAACTCACCCGGGTGCGCGTTGAAATCTCCCAACACAAACACATTTTCCACATTATTACATTCAACAATTGCATTTATTTCGGCCAAACAGTCGGTGAACTCACTTAAATTATTTATGTTACACAAAATTCTTATATTTTCGGTGTAAATGCACACCGAAAATATAAGAACTTCTCGATTCTCAAAAACTACCCTAATCGCGACCAGTCTTACGTTATTACACTGTATGACCGAAACACTATCAAACGCACTTGTTCTCCATAGCAATGCCACTACCCCATATGGTCGACCACGCAGCAAATCGGATGAATCTGTGGCCGAGACGCCTATAGAACCGAAGCCGGGGCAGATGGTGTTCAGGTATGCCCGATCATGTGATAGTAACCAAGTCTCTTGTAGTGCAATCACATCCGAAGTTAACATAATTCTCTTACGTAGTCAACCGATCTCTTAATTGATTTACAATTGAATCTCATAAGCTTACATTTCCGTATATTATTATTCGCCTCAGAAAGATTAATTTTTGAGATATGTTATTCCCAAGACCTCGTACACTTCTTGTCTTAAACACAAAATATTTTCTAAAATATACACCGTCCGGGCACATTTTATCATTCTCAAATAGTTCAATTTTATGTTTCGGAATTGAAAACTTATAAGAATCGTAATCCTTAGACTGTTTGGTTTCAAACTTTTCCGGGGCCACGATAACCTGTGTTTTAGCCTATAAGTAACTTACAATATCCTCAGCATTCAGTTCTTTCGACACATTGTACAACATAAACGGTACTTTTACATCTGCGGCTTTAAACTTAGCAGCCATGTCAACATTAGCGGTTTCTTTCCGTCCTGCAAAGCGAGACTGTTTCTTTCGTGATTGTACCACCGTCCATCCTACATTATTATCGGGCACAGGTGTTCGTTGATGCTCATTAGTACTTTCTTGACTGGTTATCGGTGTAATCAGTACTTCATATTGCGCTCATAGTCGTATGTTAACGACTTATTACTGAGCGTCTTGACTTCCTCGAGTTGTTCTTTGGTTGCATAGTCATTCTTGATCTGCTTGATCTCCGTTTGCAACACAATAATATCCTTTAACAGTCTTGTTACATCGATGTGATCGAATGTCAAAGGGGGTAGTTTTTGCAAGTCTTTCGCCACAAAAATAGGCACACTTTCTGGGTCTGTATTCTTAAATAGAGATATTATGTCCTCCAGGTCCCGACACAATTTATTTTGTTCTCTCCGCGAAATTTTCTTAATTGTTGTATTCACTGATTCGAATAGTAACGTTTTCGCAAAGTCTACATCTTCGGCAGTAAAAGCAGAACTACACACTTTAACAATACTTTCTTCATCCATTATTTGTATTTTGTTTTGCACGAATGCCAGTACCTCGCTGATTACAATATTAAACGAATTACACTTCAACAACACCATGATTTTTCACACTAAAGGCCAGTGACCTTACGCGTCCGCACGGTAACTCGTTGCGAGCGAGACGGTAATACACTGATGATTATATGATGATGAGAACTACTCGCTAATACGTATAAATAAGGAACTAATAAATAGGACGTCAGTTACGCCATAATTTAATTAACATAATCAAAAGTGACCGTAAATTCTTCCACATAAACCCAAAATTATAATTATTTTAACCAAAAAAACAGTATTCTGCCTCTAACCAAATTATCGAGGAGACCATAAATCCACACAACCTCCGTGGGAGGGCGCCACTCCCAAGTAATTATAAATTATAATAATGTAAACGCGTTTGAAGTGACAAAAACAGATGGTGACGTGACGTGGCGACTGATAAAGGTAAGCTGTCATGGCTGTCTGGGGTTATAAAAGATATTTTATTAATTATTGTTTGTTTTGTATTAATGTGAAGTATTTTAGGGTTAGGTGATGTGATTAAAAAGTTTGCTTTAATTATTTTCGATTGTGTTTTATAAAGGTGGTCGTCAAAGCACATGAATAAAATAAATTGCAGAATGAAAGCTCCATACTAACGTCGAGCGCGTGTATACTACTACATGTATGTGTGCGTGACCTGTCACCGACATGGCAGGGCGTGCACTGGCGCCCACTCCGGTACAAACCAGTTGGAGTCAGATCAGTAAGCGGATACAGTTAAGATACGAAAGGTACGAGTATATGTTGTATGCTTAAATGTTTGAATAAAATATTTTAATTTAGTTTTATTTTATTAAATACTAACTATAAAATGTACCTAATTAACTTACTTTGATTTTGTGTACTTTCTAATTTTAAAAAAAACGGTTAACATAATATACCATTTCGTCTTTCAAAGCCACACAATTTTTTATGTTCCGTACCAAAACTGAAAACATGGGGGATCACGTCAGTTACAGTGCCTTTCCATCCGTCCGTCCGTCCGTCCGTGCTCATTGTCGAATCCCGACTCGCACTTGCCCGGTTATTTTATTCTCAATAACCGAGTGACAGTCCTATGTAGGTAAGAATTTCGAACTCTGTTAGGGAGCTTTCATTCTGCTCGGTTATTTATTCATGTCGTCAAAGTTTGCGGTTTTTTAAAGCGAAATCTGATGAATATAGGGACCTACTTTTTACCACACAATGAATTAAGAAATTTGTAACTCATTAAAGTCCCTTGTGTGTGTAGTAACCTTTTCTGAAGTGCCTCGTTTATTATAATTTATAAATGGAAGGAAGGTTAATCCAGCAAATACTGCTAGGTATTACGTTCCAGAGCGTGATTTATCTCGAATAACTTATCATTTACCTTACTATAGTTTATCCACTTCATTACTATAGTGGTCGCGTTTGACGGTGGCAATAACGGTTATTGACTCACCTACATTTTCTAGCATTCAAAAAACTTAAATAAAGTCTGTTGACGTCCAAATTTAATATCTATCGTGATCAACAACAAAAACCATGCATTGTTTATTGTTTGGGTTCCTACGGAAAG
This sequence comes from Dasypolia templi, assembly GCA_963555695.1. NCBI lineage: Eukaryota > Metazoa > Arthropoda > Insecta > Lepidoptera > Noctuidae > Dasypolia > Dasypolia templi. The sequence continues at coordinate 3,676,675 of OY743146.1, read as the reverse complement.
ATGTTAGGGAAAGGGCAATTACCGCTATTGCCGCTATATAAATACTTAAACGCGTAAACTATAATTATTAACACATAGGTTCACAGTCGCACACATGACAAACCACCTCAATAACCTATTTTGAGAAATAACTCGAGATGTATCATGGATGCTGGCATTTATACAGAGACATTGATTACCCCCTTAACACAATGTTGTAACCTAATATTATTTTATCTGCGATCAAAGGGTTAAAATAGGGTCTTAATTATTGGTAACGTCAAATACTTTGTTCATATTGAGCTACAAATGGAGTTTAGGTTCTCAAATAACACTATTAAATGGATTAATAGTGTAATTTGAGAAGACCGTGTTAAAATAATTATTGGCATCACTTTCTTACAAAATAATTATTTTCAACTAAGCGCTCGATTCAACTCCGAATACACATCGTATGGTCGCTTCTCGAAGTTGTGAAGGAGTATGCCCACCTAGGACAAGACATTCAGCTCGGTGGACACAACTCATGTCATTTGGTGCCGAAACGTGGGCACTTACAGTCGGGTTGGTTCACAAGTTCAAGATAAGAATAGGAACAATTTTTTGGTCCATTGTTACAAAATAAATACTTTTGTGTTCATATTATTATATATTGAATATCATAGAATGCAATATAATGCAAAATTTCTTCTGCATTATTATGACTTCCGAGTAAAACGAACTCCAGAATATTCAATCAATTTTTTGCACTTACTTGCAAAATGCTAAGAAAAAGACAGAACAAAAATAGATTAGACCGAAGTTTGTTTGGAAGATTTTTGTATTCTCTCAGTGTGCTAAGTTAATTGTAAAATAAATGTCTAGAAATAAGTTTAACAATAAATTCTCAACATTAAACTAAAACAAAGTAACGAAAACTATAAAAATAATGTCCAAAAAATTCCCACAAGAACTATCAAAGTGAAGATTTTTCATGAAAAGGGTCCATTAAATGAAGAAATTCCTCGGAGTCTGGAAATCGGTGCAAAATTTTCGCAATCAAGATACTTTTCAACGCGACCGCACATCGCTTGAAGAATGCCGCGGGCGACAGCGAATGATTTATTTTAATCGATTGTTTACCGCGGGAAATCTGTTGGCTAAATCGTTTTATGTGATGTAATAAAATTGATAAAAAGTGAGTAATGGATCTTAGGTGTGTTTGTGCCTTTATGTGCATTGTTATTGTTACGGTAGACTTCGTTTGTGAGGTCAGCAGAAGTGTTTATGGTGTCGTAAATAAGTTAAATGCAGTAGTTTGGCTAAGCATAAAATGCCAACTCGTTTTAAGGTCAAGCTGCTTGGAGTAAGTATATGTTATTGATATCAGACTCAGACTTACCTGTTTTTTTGACGTTTATTTGTTGAATCTGAGACCTTTCTAACAGAGTTCCAAAAATATCTGCGCATCTCTGTTTCATCTGTATTTCACACTAATAGGACTATATGGTCAACTTAAGGGGACTACGGGATCTAAACGCAAGTTTTATAATGCCTAAAAGTATATGATCCACAACAAAATCAACACATACAAAATAAAAAAAACGACATCTGAAAAAAATAAATTGGGTAAATGCATGTCCGATAGTGCGTTGAAAAGATAATCACGAAGATACCTCTAAAAAGTTATTTAAACGAATAAAAACCATACATGCAATGATTCAGTTCTACAAGCATAATTTTAACGTAATAGTGTTTTATTGTTTTAGTTTAAGCAATGATTTTTGTAAATAGACAATTGCTTCGTTTTTTGTAATAGATTACCAGCGTTGTGTCATCGCGCTTCTCTTTCTTAACTATGCAGTCTGACAGTGACAGAGCTTTAGGTCTTGTCAGCCTCTTAAAATAATTATCAAGCTCATTATAATAACTGTTACCTACGTGCAAACCCAGTGCTCTGACTAAAAATTAAATGAAAAACCAGTATCCTCAACAACAACAGTTCCATTCAGCTCAGTTACAGACTACGTGAGCAACACAACTATTGGCTACTTATGCATAATGTGATCATTAACAGAACGCGTTACTGTTGCACGTGGTGTGGTTTTGGATTATACTCTGAACAGGGACACTTAAAACTGCTAGGATTTCGAAATATTTGAAGAGTTTAAGTGAAGTAATGTCTTTTAAATTTGTGTACATTAAACACGATTTGCATACCCATGACGGTAGAACATGGAACACTATTAAAAAAAGAAAACATATATGTACTAATTACCTATGTTTGCAAACGAATAAATTATTTGATTTGAAGGTTTTTATTAAAAACTAGCTTCTGCGATCGTAAAATTTCTTGTTTTAACATAAAATATGGCGTTCGGCAACACTGTAGCTTTCCATTAGTAAAATAACTTTCGGAATCAGATCAGTATCCGAAGAGTTACCTACTTACATAAACTCAAAAAGTACCCATTTATAATAATAATATTCGAATAGATAGGACTTAGGCCTATTTTGCATTACTATCTTTGTTTTCTATAGTTTTAAGGTGTATTTTTTTTGTGGTGTAATCCCAATTAACGCCTTTTTCTTTATTTCCTCTCTTTCTTATTTAGAGTAGTTTTGGAAGCACAAAAAAATATGTGTACTATAGATACACCTCTGCCAAACCCTTCAGGGATTATAGGCGTGATGTTATGTTATGTTCATCATTAACTTAGATATGAGCATAACGCATTTTTATACTAAACCTTTAGATATCCACCATGCTGGTCCCATTCAAACTTTATGGCGGCTCGGAACATGAGGTGAGTTGCAGCGCAGTTACAAATTCACGTGTCAGCGGGGGTGAGAGGTGAGGTACTGCGCAGCGAAAGTTCGAATCAGGGTGGCAAACACAGGGTAAAAAAGCTGCTTTATTCGTGGTCACAATTTGTGCGTCAATGTTCATCGCATCACTACATGTTCCCATATACCCTGTATAGTCAGCATTTGACTTTACATTCTCCAGTTCAAAAGTAAAACAACTAGTGGTAACAAGGCTTTCAGTTAATCTACAGAATTCCCAATTGCAAGTTACAGTCGTCTTATCCCGGACATCACCGAACTCTAAAATGTATGACTGTCTCTGCAGTATGTGCAGTGGCACTAACTTCCCTACAACACAACCTAATCTAGCACGGTCTCGTCTATTTAAGCACACCGTTTGGCCGGTCGCCAGCTAAACATGAATCATGCGCTGTGCTGTCAATGAAACATAATCCGATCATTTCGTTAAGTGACTTGTTACATTATCCTCAACTCAAATTGACAGATTTTGAAATATAACACAACGGTGGTTATGTTTCGAAGGGTTATGTTTAGTGTCAATAGTCGTGGTTGTAATAAGTGTAATTATATCAATCAATGTTTTGTTGTTGTGTAAGTAACGTACTAAATAATTTGAAGATAAAATAACTGCCTTGAGAATTATCTTGATTTTTATTTATATTGCTTGCTGGAATTCAATTGCTAGATCCAATATATTGAGTTAGGAGTGTATACTATAAGTGTTTACAAAAACGCAAAACATTTGGGCAAAAAACAAAAACAGATATGAATGCCGAAAACGTTATCAATCAGACGATTTCGTCTTTTTGTTGGATATATTTATTTTTCGCCAAATCAACTCAGGTTAGTTTTGTCATTCACAATTCGTGCGTCGTAAATTGAGGTCGTCACCCATATATCTATTTGGCTTTGTTTAAATCCCGTGGCCTCATCCAGGGCTGTTAGTTTTCTGTGGAACGGTTTATACGACGCGTTTTAACTAACACAGGCTATTTTTGAATGGGAGTTAACAAGACTCGTTACTCACTTAAGAATTAGTGAGGAAAAGGTACTTACAATAAATCTCAAGCTTATTGCATAGTTGTTGGCACCTTGATATGGAGGAAATTTTAATGTAATCATTAGTAAAGTAGAGAGCAGTGGTGGCCCAGTGGTTACGACTTACGAGTTGTAGTATGCCGTGGTGCAAATCCAAGCAGGCACTTTACTTTATGTAAATAATTTCATCACCACCGCGCTTAAAACGGAAAACATGGTGAGGTGTGATAGAACCGAAAAAAATTGAAGACAGGTGTCATCTACCAACGATGATTATAGGTTGATAATGCATTGCCATCGTTGTAACTAACTTTTTCACCACAGCAACAGAAAGATATAACTACAATTTTTAATGTATGACAAGAGCACTTACTTGAAAATCATGACTTAAAATCCTCAAAATACATAAATGGAATTGTAATAAAACTAAAACTTGAATTGCTGGTACAATTTAAACTATACGTTATTTTGAATCACATTTTTTACTGGCTCTATTCCAACATATGAATCAATAAGTTTGATCCTTAAACGATTTGTTACAATTAACAAATCCATAATAAACATTTTTCGTGACAACTTCAACATTATCTACTGTCACTGTAAAGCTGTTTCCGTTTACATTAATGGTATGTTTAAAGCTAATGTCTACGTAACCAGCAATTCTACTCCGGTTCCCAGGATTTGAAACTTTCACGCTTACTATCTGTAGATTAATTAGCTTTCAAATAATAGTACTCTTCGTATCCTTTATTAAAATGGTGTAATATAAACCTAGATATAAGAATCATGATGAGATTTACAAATGTAGGTACATACATACAGCATGTAACAAAAACCCTGTCCGATCCAATAAAGGCGTATTCCTGGTTTAACATAAAAAAGGTACATTTTCATAAGTTGACAACACACCACCGGTCGGCGAAATCTTTTCATTTTTACCTCTTTTTATTTCAAAGGACACCGCCCTGCACTAGCCGCGTTGTGGGCACACTTTTAACGAGACCTCGACACTTTTATGTAGCCGACTGGTTGCCTACTGGCACGCTTCTTGTTTGTTGCCAGTCTCACGTGGAGGTAGCTTGCGATCGGTTGTCCGTACGTATCAGGTGCAGCTATCGTATCGCGAACAATGTCGTATTCCCATCAAGATTTTTATTTATCACGGGTGATGCTAAACAAATCATTTTTTAAAGTGAGTGTGATTCGGAAATCGAAGTAAGAGCTCGGATTGTGGAAGCTTTCGCTTTCGACTCACTCAAATCGTACACAAGTGCGCTGCGAAGAGTATGTGCAAGTTTAATAAAAAGGTGTCGAACGTGTTGGAGGTAGACATGTGGAACACGATCGCCGAAGTATGCAACAAGTGAATGTTTTAATAAACTGATACCTACAGTCGGTACATTGCCAAAAGCACATCACATTATCTAATAATTGTTACATAATAATTAAAATAATTATTGTTTCTTCATAAACAGAAGGTCAGAAATCAGGGTCACCATGCGTCTATGCCTACAATAAAATATCAGCTGATACCTACGCGTAGGCATAACGTAGGTTTCTTTAGTCCTAAGTTTGTTTGGCGGCGCGCAACAAAGCACCTCCTCGTTCAGGCGGCTTGTTTGACACGAAACTGTAGGTGAACTTTGTCGAGCAATCAGTGTTGCCTTTGGTATGATTATTTTTAATTTTTTAAAATTAGTTATTTTCACAGGGGAAATATAATTATCTCGTATCCATTAAATGAATATGTATTTGTGTACTCAGTGCGATACCAAATAATACCGTTCAGGATCGGACAGGGTTTTCGTTACATACTGTATTATGATGTTTTGAACGTAGACTAGCAGTATTTAGCTCTAAGTCATATTTATCAAACTATTGCTCTTATACTAATTTGCCAAACTGTTTTCGGTGTTGTTCACTTTTCGTATCGGCAGAAATGTATCTGTCACAGATTAATAGTCATCGAATCCGCTGTTTTACAAAACAGCTCCGTTGTGTAAAACAACTGAACAAAGTTTCGCTGGATTGCCATTGCGTTACGTTTAATAAAACAGCTACCAAGTTTAGGCGTAATGCGGAATGGCTTATCTGCAGCGACAATAAGCATTTGGTGTGGCTTCTAATGAGCAATTGGTCACAGGAACGTAGCTGGACCAATTGATTCAGGTTAGGTTAGAGCTGTAACCAAAAGCGCGCGAGCCGAGTGAGCGCTTCTTTCAAGTTGTTTATTGTCCTTAAAATAACTGTTTTACCTTGAGTTATAGTCATCGTCCCTCATTTTACTAGGTTTGTTAGTTACAAATTTTTAACCGATCTACAATTCAAAGTTTCATTTCACGCTGTTCGACATAACCCCTAATCGTTGAAGGTGCTGCATTGATAAATGCAAAACGTTTATGCAATTCTGCGTGTAACAGTTCAGAAAATCGCTAAACGTCGTTCAGTGGTTTTACATATCGGAGCTGTTTTGTAAAACAAATAGCGGTTATGTAAAACAGCGGATTCGACAATCTATGAACGGATTTGGATGAAATTTGGCACACGAATAGAACATGACTTGGTTTAGGTCATAGGATATTGACCTCCATGTGGACGAAGCCACAGGTAAAATTTAGTAAGTACATCATGTTGATAGGATAGACGTTAATACAGTGACGTAATGACGTTGTTGCCTAGTAAGTCAGGTTCAGATATCCATTTTACTACACATGAAAACTCATAAAACAATTTGCAGCTTAGTACGCTTAATAATTATGAATTGAATTCTGAATTCCAAAGCAAGTGTTACACATCAATGATATTCCACGAAATATAAACAAATTATTCAGTAATTTTCCATCTCAGTGTGTCTAACTAATTATAACATAAACCGTAATCCGCATAATATTATGAGGGTCTTTTTAGAATAAATGACACATTACGAGTATTATCATTTTAATTATCCCGAGAATTCACCCGAGAAGTTTTGTAACATTATTTCCTTTGTTTTGTGAACGAATTCGGAAACAGGAAAAAAAACTTGGTTAGTTTCACAACAGGCTAATTATTACAACGTTATGTTTGTTATTCATCTTTCATTATATTTTTCTTTTGTTTCGCTTTTACAAACTCTTGGCCATTAATTGCTGGTTTATACATTAACGTGTATCTTTTGTGTGAGTACTTTAATGAGTTTCAAGAATCCTCTCTGTGACTGTGCCCCACACCCACCAAGTTAATTTACTCTGAAACACTTTATTAACAGGGTTTCTCTAATTTATAGGCAGGCATTTTATTTTTATGTTTGTCCATAACACACTTCCATTTTTTATATCCATGCGCCATTGCTACATCCCAAAATCTGAAAGAGCCTCAAATCTTAAATAATTCTTTATCATTTTAGCCCAGTATGTGGGTCCGTTTATATGGGTCTTTATTATTACTGACAGTGCGGGGCGATGAGCGTGAAATCATAAAATTTTCAGTATAAGCGCCCCTGCCGGTACTAACACCGTTCTATCTGTCATCATGACCAACATTAATTGTTGTGGTACCTACTATTTTAAGTACGGATCCTCTTTTTATGGATGGTTTAATTTTTACATCTGTGATTAGAATTATGACTTAATTTTGTCCAATTACTATCAATAAAGCTTTTATTCAAACGTTTTATAAAAAGATGTTACGAATATTTTTCTTATTTGTAATTGAGGTGCAGATCATAAAATTTCACCTGAAGGTTGATTACGAGCTGGTTGAAAGGTTTGGACGCAATAAACGCGAATCTCAGTGAAGCGTTTACTACTTAATTTGTTTCGCTGAAAATCACAAGTGAATGATTTTCAATATTACGGCGCTTTAATACGTAGTGATTTGAGAGATGAGTTTCTTACTAAATCAAAAATCTACGGTCTACAAAATATTAAAGTACTCAATATTAAGCGTGGAAGAATAATTTAATTCCATTACATAACAACGAAATAAGCCAAATCTCAAGAAAAAAAATCTATTTCAGCCGAAAATATTAAGGAAAATTTGTCCAACACCTTTCCAATTATTATAATTTTATACCGAGACCTCAATCCGAACGTTCCATCATCTGATTTTAATGTTTCAAGTTAACAGACGCGTTCCTAAAACTTTGTCCAACTTTTCAAATTTGTCTCAACGGGCAATTATTAGTTTAGTTTTTTACTTCGACTTGAGTTAATAACCGTGTTTTGCACGCCTTTCGAATGCTGGGGGCTCAGCGAAAAAATGTGTACTAAAAAAGTGTTATTGATAACAAATGTATCATAACCCCACGGTCTCCACTCGGCTCACACAACAAGGCTCATGGTGTAAAGCGTTGGCCGCGTGGAGACCGTGGGGTGAGAAGCGACCAACAAGAAGGCCACAAATGCGTTGGTACGACGACATCAAGAGAACGGCTGGGTTAAAATGGATTGAGACAGCACAAGACCAGCAAAAGTGGCATGACATGAAGGAGGCCTACACCCTTAGGGATGAAAGTGGCAAAGAAAAAAACAAGAAGAAGAACAAGTATCATAACGTCACGGCTTTTGTTGAAAAAATTACACCTACATTTCGCCAGTTATGTTGAAGTCCAGTATATCTCATGAATTGAAATTAAATGTATCGAACGCAGAGAGAATACCTACAGAAATAAGATATCTTTAAAGTTAACTTGAAATGTATTATCGAACATACGAAGTCAAGACATTGGATGACTGTATAAATTGTCTGCAATATAAAGGGAAGACGAACAAAATGATAATGAAACATCAAACTTATGAGGTGATTATAAAGTTAAAGAAAAGGCGATGATAACGGCAAAAGTCTTCAATTTGGCGCCACAATTGATTTGTTTTATACATTTCGTTCCATTTATATAATTTAGAAGCAAAAGTATTTTATGTAGGTACTAACCCTGGAAAGTAAACAAAATCCTTCCACATCAAAATTGAGAACGCCTTTTATCCTTATTCATTTCATGGGACTTTATTAAAAAGGAAAATATTCTTACAATAATGAATTTGGACACTTGGGATCCCAATTGATTGATGATGATCAATACTAAATATGGCAAAAATGTATAATCCTGCTTATTGAAATTAATTTAAGGAAATTAATGTAATGACTGTGCCTTCTCAGTATATTTATGAAAATCTTTTATATGCCCACAAAAACATAAAATTGTTTAAAAAATACAGTGATATCCATAATATAAATACTAGGAACAAACACAAATTTGTTGTACCTACAACAAGGCTCAAGAAAATAGGTGGCTCGTTCAGATGTCAATGTATACGCTTTTATAATAAACTTCCAAGCCATGTTCAAGATCTAAGCCTTAATAAATTCAAATCATTTATCAAACGTAAGTTGTGCCAGAAAGCTTTTTATACAGTCAAAGACTATATTGAGGACAAAAAGGCTTGGGACTGACCTGCTCCAATTTTTGCATACAGAGTGTTTTTTTTTTTTTTTTGTTTGGTACGTAATTTTGTTTTATTTTATATACACTTTGAAATTTCATGATTATGACATGAATATTTACTTTGTATAATATTATTATTATTTTAATTTCGTGTGAGGACTTAGTGGGTATTATTTCTATATATTTTGTCTATCTCAGTTATTTCATAATTTTTTTATATCTGGCAGTTTGAGTACTTAAAGCGGCCTACCCAAATGTCCTTTCTTTGGTATTGTTCGTCGAATCGTTGAGCTCCTTACGTTTTGAGTTGAGCTGCATGATTAATGACAAATGCGTGCACTGACTGGACAGGCCCACTCAAATCTGTATGGTTCTTTCCTCAAAAGACCATTTCAGACACCTACCTACATGGTCCTCATATGATCTGTAAAATAAACAATGACATGAATATTTATTATAGGTATTATTTTAGGGTAGGTATTATTTTATTGTTATTATTGTGAATGTTAAGACTATGTGGGTCATTTTATTTTTTACTTTTGTTTTTTTATATTTTATTATCTCAGTTAATTTTAATCGTAACTTGGTCTGGCGGTTTGAGTAATTATGCGGCCTACCCAATGTCCTTTCTTTGGTATTGTTCGTCGAATCGTTGAGCTCCTTATGTTTTGAGTTGAGCTGTACGATTACTGACAAATGCGTGCACTGACTGGACAGGTCCACTCAATCTGTGTGGTTCTTTCCTCAAAAGACCATTTCAGACATCAATCCACATGGTCTTAATATGATCTGACCAAGATTATGTCTGGACTTTAAAAGAGACTGTGACCTCTGAGTTTGTTTCGGCTTTTCTTCTCAGAGTAGTCAGATAGGAAACGCCGACCTCATCTAGTTTAAAAAAAAATGTTTGACGTGTAAAAGTGTTTGTACAAACCCACTTACAGAAATAAAAATCATTTATCATTTATCATTTATCATTGATGGAGCTGAATCTGATCCTTACGAAATTCAATAAAGATAAAAAAAACCCTTGGATAAATTCAAAACAAAAGAAAGATAATAAAAAACAACAAACATTAAGAAACCCCCGACTCAAACTGACCCTGTACCCTGAGGACTTGAAACTCTTGAGTTTCAAGTCCTCAGGGTACGTCAAATATTAGGTAGACAAGGTTTGTAGAGAACCTGAAAGGTTTTTTTTGTGCAACCTTGATCAGTGCCCTTTGAGCCCTCTCTAGTGAATATCAGCTTGGTGTTATACGGCTCGGTGAATGTTGTAATCAAAATGATTGACCCCAAAGCAAATAACAATGAACAACAAACCTGACAGTTTAAATCATGCGTGACAAATAACAACTTAGGTATCCATAGAGACCAGTATAATCTCTTTGGTAGATTCGTTTTCAAAAATGATCGTCCTTCTTTGCTTACTCTCGTGTTCCTCTCGTACGTGCAAATGAAATGATAAACGGATTTGATAGATTTATCATTTTAATTGCACTAAGCGGCAACATAGGACAATTAAGACCCTTTCATACTGCATAGCTCAATTAAATTTCAATAAATGAAATTACAAATATCTTTGCAACGAAGCCTTTTTAAGTACCTTTGTTAGATTTCATTTGTGAAAGCTATAGAAGCGTTTGCCAAAAATATGGATGACGTAAAGAACACGGTGTATACTATATATATTATATATATTATTTTTAGAGAGCGATTGCCTATCCGGCCTTCACTACCCAGTTACTACAGCGATACCCTTTGGTAAGACTGGTGGTCAGACTTTCGGGTTTCTGACTTCCCGTTACGACTGACAAAGATCCACGAATGACAGATAGGATGAATGGTTTAACATGCTTTCCGAGGCACCCAAGGGTCTCGATATGTAATGGACCATCCACCACATAAAGCACCTATCGTCGAACCAACCGCGTCAACCGAAACCTTCGATCGACCCGTACGCCTGTCCTCAATCACTACTATTTAAAATATACCAGTTTGAAACACCTGAAACTCCCTCCCGACCCTGGCTCGAGCCAGCCCGCGCCGCTGAGCCTGAATCTTTTAAATTCGTCTCAAAATCACTCAAATCCTGAACCAGCTAGTCTCTTGCTTCCCTCTTCCAGCGACGCCCTAAGCCGAGGTCCGTACCCCACAGGGGGTGCCCTCAGTGTGTAGTCGCTTAGTTTTTTTTAGTCCTGGCTGGAGGCCTCAATTTATTAGGGCAACCACAGGCAAGTCCGTTTAAGCAGACGACAACCTCAAAGGTTGACCTGCGAGATGCCCTTCCCAAAAAAAAACACCTGAAACCGCCAAAAAATTTAAAAAATCTTTCCAGTTTTAGCCCCAGAACTTCAAACCAAATATGATTGCTCAGCTTACCTACTTGTTCCGTTTTCATCGCTTATAGCTACAATTTAGTTTTCAATCCATTCGCCTGGCCAACTTTCATTTTAGTTTCTTAATCCTTTTAGCTTCATTTCAAATAATAATAGAAGAATACCGGCCAAGTACGTGTCGGCCTACGCACAGTGAAAGGTTCCGTAGTCGGGATAAATATTTACGCGTGCAAAACATTGATAATACCGACAGCTAAAATAAGTTTCAATTTCATCGTATTTCTCAGAAAAACTATAAATATCCCATATCTATAAACAAAGTTACATAAAAACGTCTTATTCTAAATAAATATTTATGGGAACCAACAACATACCCTTAGTAATGTGCATTTTTTTTTTGATCATATGGTAACATGTATCAGGAGATCCACCCTTAATGTTTTTTTCTCGTTGTTTGACAAAACCATTGTTAAACAGTGCACAGAATACACTTTCTTTCCTTTTTTATCGATATAGTGCCAATATAGTCTTCGAGCATAATCAGCCTATTATTGTGTTCCCACGGCTGGGACACAGGCCTTGTCTCTGTGAGAGGGAGTGGGCCGTAATCCACCACGCGAACCCAGTGCGGGTTGGTAGACGACAATTCATGTCTTCGAATTGTTGGTTCTAAGACATGCCGCCGGTTTCTTCACGATGTTTTCCTTCACCGCTTCGAGAGCAGTGGTGATGAAATAATTTACACAAAGTAAAGCGCCTGTCTGGGTTAGAACCACCACTGCTCTGAAATGTCTGAGTTCTGTTTGGCCATTTTGGTAGGGAATCCTAGAAAACACCTCACGAGTCACAGTTCAGGTCCGTTGCCTAGCAACGCTAATCTGGTTGACCGCGTGACCTCGGTAACGAGACAACGCCAGTTAACTGATTACTGCAGGGTTCTCTCTTGGGTTACGTTGTTAGTACTTGTTATTCTGTACTTCGTTCGGTTTACGTATGTGTGTGTGATAAATTTGAGGTATTTCTGCTGTTTGAGTTATATAATATCAAAGTCAAAGTCAAAAGTCAAATTATTTATTTCAAACTAGCTGTTGTCCACGACTTTATCTGCATTCCAGGTTAAATAGTAGCCTATATCCTTCTCCAGTCTCCGGTCTATCTGTGTATAAAATTTAGACGTTTTGGCGTGAAAGTGTAACTAACAAACTTACTTTCTCATTCATATTATTAGTTAGGATTATGAAGTTAGGATAGGCACATAAAAGGCTGTTTTGAATCTCAAAATTTACATAAAAATTGAATTGATTCTAATCGCCCCTTCTAAAAGGTAGTTTCATATGAAGAATGGTCAAGAAACTCCACCCTTAATGTAGGAGCCAATGGTTGTAGGCACCGTACACTATCACTTTGTTAATGTTGGTTTAGTTATGGAGTACACAGAAAGAACCACAAGTTGAGTTTAAAGTTATATTATAAATTAGAAGGCTAACAAGTTAAAGTGGTAGCGATTCTTTCTCTTGACAAGTGGTTAACTCCACAGTTAGTGTGTGACTCAATGTCCATTGCCGAAAACGTTATAATTATAGCAAAATATTCATGACGCACGACATCCAAGTAGGTTGCTGCGTTCGCAAAGTAAATGTGCGGTTGATGAGACCGTACATGTTGGCAACCCCACAAAGATGTAAGGAAAATTAGTGAAAGGTAGTCAAGAAAAGGAACCCTATTACAAGGAAACCTTACAACACTTCACGGGGGTGCGCGGCTGACATTGGCTCAAATCCGGCAGCGATACTGGATTGTCGGTAGCAACAGAGCTGTAAAAACTCAACTGCGACGCTGCGTGCGGTGTCACCGCTATAAACCATCAGATAACTACCAACTTATGGCGGACTTACCTCAACAGAGAGCTACCCCATCCCGACCTTTTACACATACTGGTGTAGACTTCACTGGGCACGTGCCAGTCAAACTAAACAAAGGAAGAGGAGTAAAGACTACGAAGGGGTACATAGCTATTTTCGTGTGCATGGCTACTAAAGCTGTACACATTGAACTAGTGTCTGATTTAAGCACCGAAACGTTCATCGCCGCTTTGCAGCGCATGTGCGCTAGACGCGGTACACCTAAACATGTGTACTCAGACTGCGGCACTAACTTCATTGGAGCTTCGAAGGTGTTGCGGAACGAATTTGAACATTTTAAACAAGAGCTTTCGCCGGAATTCTTCAACGAGATCGGAAAAATGGAGGTAGAATGGCACTTTAACGCTCCCGCGTGGCCAAGTGCTGGTGGTCTGTGGGAAGCGGCCGTAAAATCAATGAAACATCATCTTTACCGTGTACTAGGAGATCAGAAACTAACATTCGAGGAATTTACTACGCTACTGGCAAAAATAGAAGCCTGTATGAACTCAAGACCCCTCTGCCCACTCACTGAAGATCCCGATGAATTCCAAAACTATCTAACACCTGGTCATTTTCTCACTGGAAGCTCAACGATGTCACTACCAATATCAACGTACTGTGACGTAAATAAGGTTAATTTACGTCAACGGTGGCAGCTAACAGAGCACATGCTGCACCGATTTTGGAAAAGTTGGTCGAGTGAATACTTAACACAGCTACAGATCAGGGGTAAATGGAACAAACCGAAAAAGAACATCCAGGAAGGCGATATAGTCTTGATCAAGGACAACAACTTGCCACCAGGAAAGTGGGCCATGGGACGCGTACTTGAACTGCATCCCGGTTCCGACGGCTATGTTCGAGTGACCACGGTTAAAACTCAATCTGGTATTATCAAACGTCCAGTCGTGAAACTGTCACCACTTCCTATCGAGAACAGCATCCAAGATCACTCAGAAAAAAAGTCTCCAAACATGCCAAAGACGGGCGGAAATAAAGGTTATTCCACCCTACTCACATTGTTACTAATTGTATTTACGTTAATAACTGGGTCATATGGCGAAATCGTGACGTCTGGCGTTCAAATTACTAACTTCGAACTTGAGCGGCCGATTTATTACGACACAATAGGAAACGTACAAGTGATTCATGACGAATGGACACTACTTATGTACTATAACTTAACCACTTACTGGGACGGAGTACGTCGAATTGAAGCTTATCTCAAGGGATTGAACGAACTGTGCCAAAAAACTGACCCAAGATACTGCAAGACAACTCTAGAACAGCTTAACCACGAAATGGAAATACTGAGCTACTACAACACTATACTCCTAGCTCCTCATAAGCACTTGAGTAATCGTAAGAAACGAGGACTGATTGATGGAGTGGGATACGTTGCTAACAGCCTCTTCGGTGTTCTAGATCAACGGTTTGCAGATAAATACCACAACGACATACAAGCTGTCCAAAATAATGAAAACTATTTACTCGAATTGGTAAAAAATCAAACTTCAATAGTCGAACTTCAAAACAATATGCTGAAGAAAAATGAACAGAATATCAGGCGACAGCTTAGTTTAATAGACGACTTCATGGCGCAGACTAACACCAACTCAGCCAAAGTGGAGTCTGCAATGGAAGTAGTGATGGCTACCAACTACTTCAACTCAGCCTCACTAACAGCATATTTGCTGATTACCAATTTAGAGAGGGTTCAAGAGATGCTGTTTGAAAGCCTAACTGATGTCTACAAAGGGCACATAGACATCCATCTACTGACACCTGTGAACCTGATCGAGCAACTAGCTGAAATCGCGGGTAAACTCCCGAGGACCTCGTCTTTGCCTGTCCGAAACATCAGAAACGATATCAAAGACCTCTACAAACTGCTATACGTGAGAGCACGAGTTACCACCGACTACTTCTTGTTCGAGATACACGTCCCATTGATCTCAGATGAAGACTTCACTCTATACCGAGCTATTCCGCTACCCATGAAAACAAGCACAGGAACAGTCATCGTCCAACTAGCTTCGCAGTACATAGCAGTAAACTTCGGGAAGAGCACTTACGTCTCTTTAACTGAAGATGATATGAAGCGGTGTAGTCACATTCAACCAGGCAATTTGATATGCAACAAGAATCTGCCGATATTCAACTTGCATAATAGCAATGCCCCCTGTGAAGCAAAAATACTGGGTCATCGAACGACCTCACCTTGTGACGTAAAAAATGTGCAATGTAAGCAGGAGTGGATCGCGTTACACACAGCGAATACTTGGCTGGCGATTTGTTGCGGAACTTGCACAATACGAATTGTGTGTGAAAATGATATCACTACGCACTCCATGACTTCCGGGATACTAACCCTGGCACAGGGTTGCCTGTTGCAATCAAAGGAATTAACAATTCACTCGCATAACCAATACAATAGCAACATGAAGATGAATCTTTCCATGAACATACCGTTGCTCAACTCAATGGTAAATAATATTGTGAACATAACACATAATCTGTCGCACGTGATGTTGCCAGAAACTGCAGAGTTGGAGGAAATCGACAAGCGATTAACTATTATGAAAACACAAGAAAACCACCTCCCATCAACCATTTCCACTCATGACATACACCAATACGTCGTTTCGTATACCATTGTGGGAGTTATCATCACTGTCTCTGTGGGGTGGTTGGTAAAGAGATACGGACCATCTTGTTGCTCTAAACAAACTAAGAGCCATTCAGCTACGAACAATCAGCTTGAAGAGATTGAACTGCAACCGATACAACACAGAAAGCAAGAAAACATTCACACGGCGAGCCAAGCAGAACTGCAAGCGGTACGGCCAAGTCATGCAGACAACATCGCGTTCAACTTTGAATAATTTAATTTATTATTTGTTTCCTTGTAATAGGGTTCCTTCTCTTGACTACCTTTCACTAATTTTCCTTACATCTTTGTGGGGTTGCCAACATGTACGGTCTCATCAACCGCACATTTACTTTGCGAACGCAGCAACCTACTTGGATGTCGTGCGTCATGAATATTTTGCTATAATTATAACGTTTTCGGCAATGGACATTGAGTCACACACTAACTGTGGAGTTAACCACTTGTCAAGAGAAAGAATCGCTACCACTTTAACTTGTTAGCCTTCTAATTTATAATATAACTTTAAACTCAACTTGTGGTTCTTTCTGTGTACTCCATAACTAAACCAACATTAACAAAGTGATAGTGTACGGTGCCTACAACCATTGGCTCCTACATTAAATGCTCGTTCAAGTTTGGTACATCTCTAGGATCTCGCAATTCCTTTATGTACTCGCTGTAGGTAGTCGTGTCAAGTTTCTGCGACATCAAGTGTACGATAATTGGGTCCCAAGTTGCGATGTCTAAACCAATGTTTGATAGTCCGTTCGTACATTCAGTTATGACGTCATGCATCTTTTTGAGGTTAAAGCTGTCGGGTTGTTGAATGACAGGAAGGTTGAGCATGGTGTTCAGGAATGACGTAAATTGCAGCCTTCGGTTGTCGAAACGTTGAGTCAGTATTTCCCAACAGGATGTGTAGTTTTCTGCGCTAATACTGATATGTTGCACCAATCTTTCAGCTTCACCTCTCAGCCTTGTTTTCAGATGCTGCATCTTTTGCGCTTTGTTAATCATCGGGTTGTTGTGAATGGTTTCCCTGAAAAGATCCTTGAAGGAAACCCATTGTGTATAGCTACCCGAAAATTCAGGAACCTCAATCTTTGGCGTCGACTTTTCGTAGTGTACTGTCGACCAGATCTTACTGTTCAAGCTTTTTCGTAGCTCGTCGTATTTGTCCTCCATATCGACGAACATGTTGTAGTAGTTACCGTTGGAGCCTTTGAGTAACGCTTCCAGTTCCCAGTGTTGTCTGTCGATGACGTTCCATTTCGACTTTAAGATGCAGAGATGGTCTTCTAGTTCCCATTTCTCCGTGACAGTTTTTATGTCAATTTTCGACATGGCGCGGTCGAGGGCTTTAAAGTTGCACTCTTGCTTGCTCAGCAATGTTTTGGTGGTATCGTCAGTATCTCGATCAAGCATCCCAGTTAAGTCGAACTTCACAAACCTTTTTCCCTGTAGTTGTTCCAATAAGGTAAGCATGTCTCCTTTTGTAGATTCGTATTGAGATTGAGTTTTGCTGTGCACGTTGTCCGCAAAGTAGTTGATGTTTTTGTCTTCTAAGATTTGCTCCAGAATCGCATGTCGTTCCTCGAAGTCGTTCCACTGTGCTTCGAGAGATTCTAGACGTTTGATTAAGTATTCTTCAGTTTTCCGTGAAGGGCTATCCTTTTTATAGTTAGCACACAGCGCTTTGATGTTTTCAAAGCAGGATTGTTGGAGTTGTAGTTTGTCCATAGTTAGTTCTCTTTTCTAGTTGTCGAAAAGAGACAAGTTTAGTTTTATGTATGTAGCTCAGTAGTCCAGCACCTAGTTGACGGTGATAGACGAATTGCTTGACGTTAGTTCACGACACGAAGACCACAGTTTGCAGGCTTCTTCTTCCAAGTCTCCACGGAATTGCTCTCGTAGTTGTGGTAGAGTTGCGTAATCCTTAGCGTCTTGAAGTTGTCGTTTGTTTCCTTTTATTGCGTTCGCACTCTATGTACGATATTATGCGCCTTCTCAATTCAACTGGGGCGACCCGCTTGTGGGAGACCAGCTGAACCGATTCGCTACCGTAAATAGAGACACTACTCACAATAAAAATCCGGCTCGAAGGACCAATTAATGTAGGAGCCAATGGTTGTAGGCACCGTACACTATCACTTTGTTAATGTTGGTTTAGTTATGGAGTACACAGAAAGAACCACAAGTTGAGTTTAAAGTTATATTATAAATTAGAAGGCTAACAAGTTAAAGTGGTAGCGATTCTTTCTCTTGACAAGTGGTTAACTCCACAGTTAGTGTGTGACTCAATGTCCATTGCCGAAAACGTTATAATTATAGCAAAATATTCATGACGCACGACATCCAAGTAGGTTGCTGCGTTCGCAAAGTAAATGTGCGGTTGATGAGACCGTACACTTACTCTTTTAAAATATTTCGTATGTTTCAATTATATGTAAAAAGCACCTAGAATAAAACTGATAAATAATTTTATTTCTGTAACTATGTTTTTACATTATTGATATGATTTAACTTTGTGTTTGTTTATTAAGGAACAAAACAAAATTATAAACAGAAACAACTAAAAACACTTAAAACCTAAATCGTCATCAGTAACATTTTGAGTTCTGATAAATAAATAAAAACACTACATTGTGAAAAATAACTTCAACTTCGGAAATCCGTGTTTTTAGTTTTGTACTTTCGTTTTTGCCACCGTATTCCAAAATTAAAGAAATTTTTCACTTTGTAGGGTTTTTTTTAAATCGGTTGTTTTTTTTTGTCATTTTCAAACTCAAACTCAAACTCAAATCATTTATTTCAATTAAACCATTCAAAGGCACTTTTGAATTGTCAAGGAGTCGGTCAGTCAGAAATATAGGTAAAGCTAGTTTCCCATTCCAAAGCGCAGTAGGTACCTATGGATAAGAACGGGCAAGAAACTCCATGTACACTCTTTTAAATAATATTGTTGTTACAAATATATTAGTTACATCGGTTAATGTTTACACTATAAGAGAGAACGATGTACAAAAACCGTACACGTTAAAAGCGTCCAGAGTGCAGCATAACATAATTAAAAACAATCCAAAAAAATAATTATTAAAATATGCCGTGGCAGCTAAGAGATGACCAGTCCCAACTGACGGCGCCCGTTCACGAACATGACGCATGGATCAACACCATTCAGCTCAACCATTTTGAAGGGAGCTAAATGATCCGACACACGCGCCACCGTCAGCGAGACATTTGAGTGAACATGAAATACTATCAGCCGCCAGGGTACATTGAAGTCAATCTATGACATTACCCGGCTCTATAATACAAAGTACTCACATCTGTGTAATGCATCTTTACAATAAAAAGGAGATTGAGTTTATATAATGCAAATATATTCTTACAATATTCAGCAGCTTCAACAGTATTTCAAATGTCAATTAATTAGTTGTGGTGTGGAGCAGGACCAGCACTAAGCCAGGCATTTTTATCAGTTATGTAATCCCCTAACCTATAATATGCCTGCCTGCATAGTGTGCGTTTGACAAAGGATTTGAATTTCGTCTCATTCAGTTGAAGTATGCGGGGAGGTATTTTATTATAACATTGTAGACCCGTACCCCATGAAAGATGAGTCTACTATAGCCAGTCTGAAACCTCGTTGAACTAATAAGTCCTGATTTCTAGTAACCTATAATTATGTCTTTCACCTCTTTTACTGTAAAGATGTATTTTTTTTCTTACGTACATGATGTTTTCATAGAAGTATTGACAAGGTACCGTCATGATGTTAATATCCTTAAACAATTCCCTTAGAGAATCGCGCCTGCAGAGATTATATATGGCTCTGATGGCTCTTTTCTGCAAAATAAAAATAGACTCGAAGTCTGCAGCCCGTCCCCAAAGCAAAATACCGTAAGACATCATGTCTTACGGTATTTTGCTTTGGGGACGGGCTGCTACTATGAAAGTAACTAAAATAGACCAGCATCGCGGTATCTACATCAGTAAATTGACGGATTTTTCTGACAGCGTAAGCTGCTGAAATTAGCAGTCCTGCAAGAGATGTTAAATGAGGACCCCATTGTAGCCTTGAGTCGAGCGTGATCCCCAAGAAAACTGTTTTATCGACGAATTCTAGTTTCTCTTGATTCAAAACTATCTCACAATCACTACTCTTGACGTTTGGTAAAGAAAATCTAATACACTTAGTTATATTTCCATTTAGTACTAAATTATTAGCAGTGAACCAATTTTGGACCAGTAGTAGGGCGTTATTTACGTCGTCAAAATTTGAAGCACGTCTATCTACCTTAAAAATTAAGGAAGTATCGTCAGCAAATAACACCATTTGTTGTTGATTTATTAATAAATGGAGTAGGTCATTAATTTATACTAAAAAGAGGAAAGGACCCAATATCGAGCCTTGTGGAACACCCATTTTTACTTTTAAACCAAGTGAATTGGCACCATTTATTTGAACTTGCTGTTGTCTATCATTTAAATAAGATTTTACTAAACTGAGAGAGGTCACAAAAGATTCCTATGGCGTCTTGAGCCTCTTCCCACGCGATAAAAATATTTTTTAATAAGGTAACACCAGCGTCGGTCGTACAACGCCCTTTGGTGAAACCATACTTTTGCTCGTGAAGGATTTTATTAGTAGTGAAATGATTGAGCATCTGATTAAGACTTATCTTTTCAAAAACCTTGCTGAAAACTGGCAACATGGATACAGGGTCTATAATTATTAGTGTCTTTACTGTCCTCGGATTTGAAAAGTGGTAGTACCTTACTGTATCAGTAATCATGGGTATCAGATCCGGGAGGACTCCTTGATCCACACACAAATTAAATATTAAGGCTAAGTAAGGTGCTATAGTCTCAATTATGGAGGTACAGACTTTAATAGACATTCCCCAAAGATCTTCGGTCAATTTGATCTTGATTTGCTTAAAAAGATTTTATTACTGTTAAGGGGTTAATATACTTAAAGTTAAATTCAATCGGACAGGCTGAAACATTCGCCTTCATTAAATCAAAAGCAAGCGAGGGCGAAGAGTTTAAGATTTCAGTGGTTTTTAGTGGGACACTGGTAAATAAATTCACAAATTCCTGAGCAACTTTTTTGTTATCGCAAATGAGACCACGTGACGTCTCCAGTGTGTAATCAGAATTTTGCTTTTTGATCCTGTTCGTTTCATTATTGATAATTTTCCAAACCGTCTTTATTTTATTGTCTGCTGATTTTTTTTTTTGCTAATGTATAAGGCTTTAGCTACCTTACAAGTGTTCTTAAATTTTTTTGAGTAAGAAGTAACATACTTATTAAAAGTTTCCGTGTTAATATAAGGCTTAAGGCCATACAGCTCGAAAAGTCTTTCCCTACTTTTCCTAAGACCTTGAGTTGCCCAGTGTCTAAATAAAAACTTAGGGCTGAAACTTTTAGTGTTCTTCTTAAAAGTATTACTAAACTCGGTTTGAACTACCGAAAAGAATTCTTTAAACAAAATATTAACGTGCTATTAAATTTATTTAAATTAACAGATGTTATTAGTCTGGACTGTATCTGCACTTTTTTGTATCGCTATGTTGGACTCAAAAGTTACGGTTTGATCGCTGTGATCTGAAGGGAGATAATTAACGATAGCCTTATCTAAATAGTCGCAACAACAAAATACATTATGAATACACGAAACAGTAGTTGTAGTTGTTCGGGTAGGTTCTAAAAACACATTTGATAAATTCAATGATTTAAACAAATTCAATAATCTACTGGTATTTGAATTATTTTCTAAAATATTAATTTTAAAGTCTCCTCAGATAATAACTGATTTATTACCAGTTGCAAGTTTAGCCAAAACATCTTCCATTACTGACTCAAATATAGAGAACTATTCATAAATTGGGGTTCTGTAAACGCACACTATAACATGCTTATCTAGCTCAACACGAGACAATTCAACGCTATGTTCAACCGATAGTTCAACTATGTCTTTACGAGCTTTTGTTTTTATACAACTTTTAATTAGGATTAGTGAACCACCACGCAGCATTGATTTTCGGTTAAAGCAACTGGCCACATTATATTTATCGTAATTAATTAACATTTCAGAATCTTTTAACCAATGCTCAGATAAGCAAATAATGTCAAACATTGTTTTTTCTAAAAACAATTCAATTTCCAATTGTTTCCAAGGTTTTACCTTGAATATTTTGATGAAATAATTTCAAGGATTTCTGCTTAGCCCCTTTTCTACAGTTAATTGTAGTGCTAGAAAATTGCTTTTTGTTTTTATATGGAACTATACTATTAGTGGTAGCTTCTGTTGTGTTACGAACTAGTTTAAATTATCTGAGCTAACCACCTCAACATTAGTACTATTACTAATTGTGGTGCTAACTAAAGGTGACTTCGACATAGTACTTATGTCTGGGTTAATAATAAAAGCTAATAGTCTAGCTATTTGACGTCTAAAACTAATCGGCAGATACACAGTATCCCTAGTCGACTTTAGCTTTTCAACAGAAATGTTGGTGTCAAAAAATATAAACTTGTCACTATGGTGACTAACTAAGAAATGCATGTAATTATTTAACATGTGAATGTAGTTGTTTTGCCTATTTGACAAGTGCTCAAAGTATGGAAAGCACACAAAATTATTTTCTTGCAATTTAACTTTAGTAGTTAGGTGACACTATCAGTGATGTCATCTTTTGTTACATTATAACTATTACGTTTATGTATAATAATGCCATTTGGATCATATTCATTCCTAGTTATTGAAGACATTATTTGTATGTGTCCGGAGTCTGTGGCATACAGAAGTTTTGAGAAGAATGACTCAGGTTGATGCTAAGTAATTCTCCTAACCCTCTTCCAAAACTATCAGAAAACATAATGGAGCAGTGACAAACTTTACTAGTACATTTAGTACAAGGGAGAGAGCTAGCTTCCGTCTGCACTACTTGCACTAGACCTTGTTCAATATCTGGTGTATCTATATTAGGAAAGGAGACCCAACCCAGTCTACTAAGAGCGAAGGAGGCGCGCGCGAACCGCCTTGATATGTTCCTTAAAGGTAAGGTTCTGATCTAGGATCACGCCTAGGTACTTGGCTTGTTTTTCCCAAGGGATCGGCTTGCCGTACATAGTGATCGGGCTGGGAAGGGGGAGGGGGAATCGACGACGTCTTGAGAAGAGAACCGCCTAACTCTTATAGGGGTTGACCTCAATTCTCCATTTCCGGAACCAAGTGCCTAAAACGTTTGCGGAGGTTTGGAGAGTACGAGCTATAGCGTTGGGACAGTGACCGGTATAGTAAACGGCAGTGTCGTCGGCGAAGAGAGCCAACTGAGCCTTTTTACTTTTTGGGATATCACTGGTGAATAGCGTGAAGACGAGAGGAGATAGTACGGAACACTGAGGGACACCGGCGCGAATAGGATGAGGGGACGAGAGTGCTCCCTCGATGCGATAGCGAAAGGTGCTATTCGACAAAAAGTCTCGTAAGATGAGCACGAGACGATCTGGCACTCCTTGTTGGTAAAGCTTGTATATCAAGCCGTTGTGCCAGACTTTGTCGAAGGCTTTCGCTATGTCGAAGAATAGCACATCCGTCGTCGCGTTACGCTGCAGACCAGCGCATAAGTACTCTACGATACGGTGGACCTGTTGGGTGCCCTAGTGTTGACTTCGGAAACCAAACTGCTCGTTGGGTATGAGGCTCTTTGCTTCGGCATAGTCTTTGAGACGCTTATAAATAAGCCTCTCGTAGATTTTGCCGAGAACATTGAGTAAGCTAATAGGGCGGTAGCTGGAGGGCTCAGACTTTGGCTTGCCTGGCTTTGGGATACCGATGACGGTTGCTTCTTTCCATGATTGTGGGAAGATGTTGTTGCTCAAGGCGCCATTGAAGATGGCGGTCATAAGCATTATTAGCGGGGCAGGAAGGAGTTTGTATACCTTTTTTGGAGTTTGGACCTTGTTCAGGTAAGCTTGGTCTACTGGTTGAGAGCTGGGAGAACATTGGGACTCTAAGCTGTCAGCAAGACATTCGGCCTTATAGGGACTGTCTAAAGCGACACTCTACTCGGGGCGGATGATATAAATAAAAATAAACATGTATATTAATATTTAACGAAACAGTGTGTGTAAAGTTACCCATCCAGTAGCTGTTATCTATGCATTCTGGTCATATAACTAACTAAAGGGGCGGATCGATAGTCTAATCTAAAACTAAAATAAGACATCTGAAAATTCCTTCCCACTGTGTCCTATTCCAATAGGATCACAGTGATGATAAAAATCAACGACAA
Organism: Dasypolia templi; assembly: GCA_963555695.1. NCBI lineage: Eukaryota > Metazoa > Arthropoda > Insecta > Lepidoptera > Noctuidae > Dasypolia > Dasypolia templi. The sequence goes on along the minus strand of OY743146.1, from coordinate 3,652,225 downwards.
CGTCAAACGCAACGCAGTGTTAGCTAGCTACAATCGTGAAAAAAATGTTGGAGAGACAAAATATCGTAATCAATAGCCTATAAGCGGGTGTGTCTTAATAGAAAGCCATTGTTGCGTGAATACCTGATCATCGGGATCTTTGTTCCTACGAACCCGAACAACGATCACAACGATAGTCTGAGCTGGACAAACACATATCGGCACGTCATTCACATGTCACCTGTTGTTGTAATTCTAGAGTTCTACTATGCAGGGCTTGTCATACTTCAGGGTATATTGACGAAGAGTTTAATTGGAATTTGTTGTCATCGATATGATTGCTTTTTGTTATTTTTATGCAGTATCTATAACATTAAATCATATCTCTGACTTCAACGTAAAAATAGCTGTATTTTATAAAACTGCCTTTATTTTTTTTGCGTTCTTGTAGACTTTCAATCAACATGTTACATGCTGTATATTGTTCCTAAATTTTGCATTGTTCAAACTGCTTTTTTCTCAACATTTTTGTGGGTCCTTTGTTTGTAAAGGAAATGTTAAATTAATAAATTGAAGTAGATATGAATCTACTTTTCAAGTAGAATTGTTTGAGAGTTATTACTGTTACCATTTTGCTTAGCTATCCTGCAATGGCATGAGCGGTTTTGAATCTATTTTGTAAACTCCTCGATATCATTTCCTTTTGCGGATTGACCAATGGCTTTGGAAACAATTATCATATCAAATTGTTTTAACGATAACTTGCGACCAGCTCCTGCTTCACATGGTTTCGACTTGACAGAATATTAAGATTTGATTTGACGGACAGACGTGATAAGTGACTTTGTATTATAAATATACACAATAAATACTCCCAACAATTACCCAAAAGCAAACATCACGTCGATTAGACCTAATAACTAATAATTCTGGCTTATACAAATCATTGTTGTTGAACAGTTTTCTCGTTCGGATAGCGAGATGGGGAGTATTTTCGTACATCACTATGATTCTGCATTGTTATGGATGGCTGATCTCCGGCTTTACTTTGTTCAACTTCGGAAAGTCCGGAAAAAAATAGGGATTCGATTTTTTTTATCGAAATTGTTATCGATTTGAAAATGGTTCCGCGCCTCGTGTGCCAAAGCGGTGCCTACAAAAACAAAGTGTTTTTGTTAGGAGTTAAAATGAGTTCGATACAGATGTTTTATGGTTTATTTCGTGTTTATGCAAAGTTTGGTACATATTGTGGTTGTAGGCTGCAAGATTATGCTGCGGATCACTTTTTACATGACAAAATAACAAACCAATAATGAATTATGGAACTTATAGAAATAAACAAACAAAAAATTCCCAATATTAACTACTTATCTAAATCATTATTCTGAATGGCGTATTAAAAACGATTGTTACTTCCATTTATCGACAACGTATTGAACATCCTTATGTGAATACACTTCTCAAAGGCGTTCGATTCTGCAAGTCACTCGAAGTAGGGTAAATAAAAAAGAAAGTGTGGGCTTTTCCCAGTAAAGCATATTGGGTATGATTACCCATAAATACATAAAAAATGAAGGAAACCTTGGATTATGAACAGGCAATTATATGGCGTACGTTTATATGACAGCGAAATAAATTCAAGTTCGATATAATATGGGATTTTCCATATGTGAAAATGGCAAGATGAAAGATTGTGGTTTTGGAATAATAATTTTGTGTGGGAGCCAAAACATTAAGTCGAACATAATTTTTTCTATTAAAGTTAGTTACAGATATGTTAACGCTGTATTGACTGCCAGATCTTCTCTAACATCCTTTAAAACAAACAAACCTTTTTGTTTCTATTCTGATAACTCCACATTAAGCTATTCCTGATAATCCTCATTTAAATTGTTTGTACCTGTCTCATCAAAGTCAATAAATTATATTAAACGCCAACAATGCTTAGTTGATTGAGATAATTTCAAAAAAAAAAAAAAGATAAAAAGGATAAAAATGAGTTTGGGAGTAAAAGAGGGTGGGTTAATGAGTGCAAAAGACAACTCTCTAATAATAAATCGAAAAAAATAGTTAAAAGAGTAAGAGTAAGAGTAAAATAATAAAAATATATTATATAAATGTGCAAGAGGATAGTCTAGTATTTGTAGTGAGTGTAACGTAGTGTTTAGGATTTGTATAAACGTCCACAAAATATTCTTCTGTAGTGTCCCAGCAACCAACTTGGAAGTGTCCACTAGTGGATTAAACACACCAAGCGACTACTGGGTACGATTACCAGAGGGTAAACGTAGTGTTGTGCAAGTTTGTGGGATGCAGTGTAGAAATGTTTTGGTAGAGAGTTAAGAATACAAGATTAACGATTATGGGATATTGTCCAATAGCCGTCGTAGAGCGAGCCAAACCTCAACTTGCAAGAGACCCCGAGAGGTTTTAACAACACTTACAAGTGAAGAATGGATGCCAATTACCAGTTGGTAAAAGGAATGTATGTAGGGGTGTAGTGTACAATGATGTTCAGTATGAAGAAGTGTCGAGATGAGTAAAGTAGTCTTCCAAGAGGAGGGCTGAGGAAGAAAAATAAGTTAATTAGTACAAAGTCAAAATGAGAAACCAAAAGGAAATAGAACTAGAGATAGTGTTTTTAGAATTTTGAGAGGGTGAAATGGGTTCGAATTGATGAGTGGGGGCGCCAAATGTAACGTAACTACTAGTGGATTCTAACTACATAAAGGATGCAAATAGACTTGGAACAGATAGTTTAATGAATGAAATAGAAAATACAGGTGGGACTATAAAAACACTAAAAACACGGTTTATACGACACTGAAGTTTATATAGAAGGCTTGAATTGAAGTCCGGATGAGGAGGATGAAGGATCTTCGTAGATTGGCTTCGTGAAGGAAAGAAGAGAAGGAGGTGGAGAAAACGGGTCTCCAGGTGTCGAAGGGACACTTTAGTGCCAGTATCCTTCGATAAAGCTCGACGAGTCTGCAGGCAAAAGGTTATATAGCAGAGTGCAGACGTAGAATTGATGGATGAACAGATGGTTTGTTGACAAAACCCGGACGCCGAATCCTCATCAGATGCTTCAGCCTTTTCCTTTATAGGCAAAATATTCCTTTTCCAGAATTAATTTTAGACGATTTTTGAAGTTTTCAAAATTGTTTTTCTTTTTTCTGACATCTCATCTGCCAGTCATAAAACCAGCCTGTGTGTTCGGCCAAGATGTATTAAAACCTCCACGATCGAGTCTGAGCGTGTCCTTATTAATTATTTTAGATGTCGAAATTCAGTTAATAATCGGTAAATATATAGAAAATACAATATTTCAGCTAAACCTATTGATAAAAATAATTCAAGTTATACAAACCAAAAAGTAATCTTCATAGACTAAAAGAGAAAAATTTATGACAGTTTGACAATTGACTTGAGTCACAACAATGGAAAATGTAAACAATGAATGATTTTTATAGATATTATAAAAGAAATCGTTTTAGAACGATTCGTAGCATGCTAACAAATAAAAGGATATGATACGGGACATGAACGGATGTATGAATGATGACTAATGATGTAAGTATAAGTAGCTTATACTATAAGTTACGCATGGATGTACCTAGTCCTTATCATTATGCCATCGAATTTCAATGGTAATATACTTTGACGGTCGAATCCAATGACATTATCAGTAAAACGAGGCAAATACTTTACATGGGGTCCGCAAGTGGGACGTTAAAACTTGGCTTGTTAGCAAACCTGTCGATCTATTATTTAGAAATCTCACTGTGAAACTTAGGTGAAGTGAGTTTGAAGTCAGCTGTAAATAGTGGAATGACAGCCATGTTTTCACAGAAAAATATTCTTGACTTTTTTCACTCCCAGTAATTATTTACGACACGTCATCCTACTTCCACGTCTCGTCTAATGTACATAACAATATATTGTTCTTGTGTTATTAGGTGGTCGATAACATACATTACCTCTTTTTAATCACTGGTCTAATCACAAAACTATGCACCAACTATCCGCCTTTGATTCATAAATTTTACTCCCAGTGCCATTAAGCTCATTCATCAAACTTTGATTTATTAACAATTTATTTACAAAGTCATTTTATATTCATGGAAGTATATTGGAGTCATTAAAAGGTAGATGTTTGAGCTCCATTGTATTCAAGGAACCATGTCGTTGCCTGATCGACGAGCTGTAGTGACCCGCGACGATGGACATGGCAAACAGTTCCTATAAGTGCGTCTGATATAGAAATTTGCTGTCCATTTGGTTTAGAGGTACTGGTTTTGTACTTTATTAGGCTTAGTCGCAAAACGTCTCTTTCGCAAAAAGTCTCTTTCTCTTATTGTCGCTTTCGCAGAATGACTCTTTCTCAAAAGGTCGCGTCCTCACAATGCCTCTTTCGCAGAAAAGTCTCTTTCGCAAAATGCCGCGTTAGTACGAGTAACTTAGATAAAATTTTGCCAAAAAAAAAAGTTGAATACTAAGCCAAGTCAAGTTGACTAAGCCATTAATTATAATCAGTTTGGGCTTGTTCTTTATTAGCTCGCCTACGTTGTTTAATGAACCGTTGGAATTTATAACTTATGTGGGATGATAATTTGTGGTTTCCATTAGCTTCATCCGTATTTTCTCGAACTACACCCGTCACTCGTCAGGCAGTGAGCTGCCTTTCTTCTCAATCATAACAGTGACACAGTTTGTCACAGTCTGTTCAACGTATGTTCAACGAAACAAACCAGCTAAAATCTCCATGTGCCTTCTCAAAACTCAAGAAATTCTAACAAGCTAACCTGTGACATTTTAAGTTTTTTTTTAAAACTAATTTTCATTCTCATTTCAATAAACATATGTTTCCATGACACTCAAATCAGAATGAAACAGAAATATGACAATCTTTTTAACGCGGCAGTTCGAATCTATCGATTTTAATCTTTGGACTTCACTTACATATTTTATACGTCGAATAACTGAATAAATTCTAGCGATTTGCTGTTTATGAACCCAATTTATATTTTGTAACGCTGTTTTGATTATTAAATACATTCTATTCTTTTGTATTTTTATTTATGGCAATGGTGCCGATGACGACAATTCTGCCAATGTCGAATGTGCCATAATTAAATACATCTAACCAATTTTTCTTTTTTTCCAGATTTAACAGTGACAGTGTGTGTGTCATTATGATTCAGTGACGTGCAAAACATCAGTGTTTGTGTAGTGTACAAATATGTGGTCAAGATGAAGTTGTGGAAAAGCCTTAAGATATCGATAGGCAGTCGCAGCGACCCCAAGTGTTACTCCCAGGAGCTGCCGCAGTGGGGCGGACAAGGATATGAACTAGATGGTGAGTGTAACTTTATTATAGGGGGGGAGCGCCAAGATGCCCGCGAAAAAAATATTTTCTTACGTTTAATGGAATTGGCAAGTCAGTGTCAGGTTTCAACCTGAACGATTTATAATCGAAGAATTAAAATGTATGTACGTGGGACACTCGGAATGTTTTGCGAAAATAAAAATAAATGTTCTTTATGTAAATATTTTTTGATTAAATCTTTTCAAAGTACTCTCCACTAGTCTCTATGCAAAGTTTAATGCGTCTGACCCAGTTTTCGAAACATTTTTTCGAGTCCGCCGTAGACACCTCGTTTACAGCCTGCTCGAACGCTGACAGCGCATCTTCCGGCGAAGAAAATTGCATCCCTTTGAACTGTTATTTTTATTTTCGGGAATAATAAGAATTCACACAGTGCTAGGTCAGGGCTGTAAGGAGGGTGACCCAGGATTTTTACCGGCGTTTTGTCCAGGAAGTCCCTCGTTTTGAGCGTGGTGTGCGAAGGCGCGTTGTCATTGTGGAGCAGTAGCTCGCGGAGCCCTGTTTTTGATCGCTTGCTGCTCACAACAGAGAAAACTTTTGCCAAGCATTTGGTAGTATACCATTCAGCGTTGATGCTTATTTGGTTCCGTAAAGGTATTGACACCAAGTAGCCAGTCAAATTGAAAAAGCTCGCGATCAAAATCTTCACACTGCTTCTAGATCGCTTCACTTTGGTAGGCGTTGATTCGTTTTGAAACACCCAAACCGTCGACTGGCGCTTCGTTTCTGGATCGTATTTATAAATCTAAGATAGTAATGATGTCGTAAACATACCGAGATGAGCCTGCTTCAAATTTGTTTATCATATCACGACACCATTCTACCCAGGTCTGCTTCTGAACATTGGTGAGGTTGTGCGGCACCCAGCGTGAACCTATCCTCCACACGCGAAGATGAACATGTAGAATTTCTTGAAGGCTTCCCGATCCAACCCGCAGTATATGCTGAATCTCTTGATACGTAACTCGCCTATTGTCTTGGATTACAGTTTTTATTGCTAGCAAATTTCTTCCGTAACAGTCGTCAAAAGGCGACTTATTTCTTCATCCCCCAAAGTAACTGGACTGCGCTTGAATTCGTTATACCAACGATACACGGTTGCCTTAGAAGGGCCTTTATCCATGAATGCCATTTGAAGTCTATCGTACGATTCATCCGGTTTCAGGCGACACTTGAAATCGTAAAAAATCATAGTGCAAAAATGTTCCCGGCGCAGATAAATATTTTAATGAGACACGATAATTTAAATTATCTCGCATACAATGTGGAGGGAAATTTTGAAATTGGAACTTACCTACTTTTACTTAAAATTGATCATATTTCCAAAATTTTATTTATTAACTTGCCAGTGTCTCATACATAAAAACTTTTTTTCGCAATACTTTCTGAGATTTAAATTATTATAGTTCTGTAAATACTAGATTTATAGAATTAGAATAATTTCAATCTACAATACAGTGGGTTTTATTGATGATTTGAATGATTATTATAATTCTGGAAATACATACTTGTTCCGGTCGGGAATTATACGTTGTTCAATATACAACCTGACACTGACCTGCAAATTGCAAAACACGTCAGAAAATTTGAATTTCATAAAACACAACAACATCACGCCTTGTTTCCCCGAAGGGTTGGGCAGAGGTGTACTTAGTACACCCATATTTCGCCAGTTATGTTTAAGTCCCATGTAATAGGGGGCGAGCCTATTGCCATCAACCGGGCACAAATGCAAACTCCGGGCTGCTACTGAGAAATTCCGAATGAAAAACCCAATAACACGTTGCCCGACCTGGGAATCGAATGCAAGACTCGAATATTTAGAACCTACGATCTAGGCAGTGAGACCCTCAATTATCTTGCTGACTCACTAATACTTTTACTGCGGTATGACCTATGAAGTATGAACTATTTGGTATACCTAATTCGTCCCAAAATGAGAGATGTAATAAACATTTTAGAGGTATTTGAAACACTTTCCACAATTTTCACTGAGTTGCGGATGTGTTGTGTTACAGGAATTTATTTCAGAACAACACAATATTATTTCAATTGTTACTCAAATAATTTAGTTACTGGTAGTGTGTCGGTCATTAATATACTAAGTTGATACATAAGCCGAGTTTAAAACGTATTCGCCATTCTGTTAAACAATATACATACATTCAGATTGCTATGGGAACTAAATATGTAATTTCAGCTGCGCTTATTAAAATTGTTGCCATACTCACATTCTCGTTACTGATTCAACTCGTTAATCACTTTTTACAACGGGCAACATAAAAAAAATATGATGATAAAGAGGATCATTTATCAAACTTGGAAGATAGTCAAGAGCGTGTTGTTGACAAAAAATTATGACTACTTATGAATAAAGCAATAAGAAAATCACATGGGAATATGAAAAAACGATTCTTCCATTAATGTATAATATGACTTACACCTATAACTGTGTCGTTGGTCTAGTGATCGCCAGTACTGCTGAGCATGAGGTCTTGGGTTCGATTCCCGGGTCGTTTTTTTTTTATTACGTTTTTCTATCTGGAATTTCTCAGCAGCAGCCCAGAGTCCGCCTATAACATGGGACTTCAACATAACTGGCGAAATGTAGGTGTACTATTTGTACTGCCAAATCCTTCGGAGAAACAAGCCGTGATGTAGTGTTATGTAATGACTTTGAAATTAACAAATAAAACTGAATAATAGAATAACATACTGTCATGGATAAGCTGTCTAGACATAAAATCCTCTGCTACGTACAAAAAACAGCTAAAACATTAATAAAAACAAATTTTATATTTCATGACCGTCAAAAAAAAAAGTGGATAACATGTCATAAACCGACGCTATAAAAGTAAAGCTAGTTTGTAAATTCTGGGTTACACATAATAAGCACGTTTTTTACTTAGTTACCTACCAACTCATTTTAGTCAAATCCTATTTTTTCCTCTAGATAAGTTTACAAGATTGGGTCTGCATTGGATGTATCGTTCTTTTTTCATCGCAAGTCCTCTCGATTTATAATAAAAAGTATTTTCAATAATTAAATGTTTTCTTTAATTTTTATCACCCACTGCAAGTTTATTAAAAATAAGTAATTAACTAAATATACATATAAATACACAAACGTCAAGGAATCGTTTTCCGAAACGAAGTTCATAACGCTGTTTTTCAACCTGAAAACTTAAAAAATCTTCGCAGCCCCATTTTGAAATTTTTACTTGACCACACTATCGGCTTTAGCACCCAGAAAACGACACCCATGATGAACAATTTGAAATTTTCGCTGCAGCCAGTATTGAGATCAATACGAAAATACAAGATGGTAGGATTTTCGTATTGATCTCAATATTGGCTTCAGCCACCCACCCACACACCCATGAAAAACGACTCCCATTGAAAAATCCGAAAAAAAAAATGGAATCCTCTATCTTGGATTTTCATTTTTATTTCACTATCGGCTTCAGCACCCTCGAAAACCATGAAAACTATCGCTCTCTCTCTGTGTCTCTCTATTATATACAAAGTCGCAGTGACAATTTCTACAATTTTCGAATTTTTCAATCGCAAACTCAGAGTCTCATTTTTTTTATAATGTTGACCCCTATGCTTTGACATAACTTTCAGATATTTTAAACTTTTCATATTTTACCGAACTATTTTATCCGACCATAAATCAAATTCTGAGATCAAGCCTTTGTACGTCAGAGGTATAATGAAAGGCTTTTCTCCTAGTTTTTAATCAAAGGGTTACACTGGGCCGTGCCCAACTTGCGACATCAAAGCATATATTTCGGTTTCATAGTCAAGATAATTGGTTAAAACGGTTGTTTATAAAATTCTCTCTTCGTCTTGTTTTTTTTATAATGTTTTTATGTTGTTGTGGGAAGAGACAGGCAATATTACGACAGATAAGCACTTTATGTATATTGATGAGAAGGGTGCAGAGTTTATTTGTGTTTTATAATTAGTTCAACCAACCTTTCATAATTTTGTTTTTCTGGAGAACTGTGAGAGCAAAGCGACTATATGAAATGCTTCATAGGAACAACTTTACTGAGATGTGGGTGGAAATAGGTCAAAGATAAAAGAGTAGCATGCGGTACATTTTTCCGCTAGAACAAGTATTCAAAACTTTTTGAGACATTGTCTGTGAAAGCCCGACTGACTGATTTCTGTAATTGAACCCAAATCTCCGGCTTGTCTTTACATCGTGCTTCTTTTTCTTTTGTAGTATTGTTTATTCAATTGTACTTTTTGCGATTAAATGCCGCAAATACAAATACAAGTTGACCTTTCGAACAAAACATACAAAGCAATCGTATTGTTTGTTATAACTTTGTATGATTGCCTCGTTGGTCTAGTGGTCGCAAGAGCTACAGGTCGGAAAAACTGTTATTGTTTTTTTTTATCTAGAATTGCTCAGTAGCAGCCCGGAGTCTGGATTTGAGCACGGATGATGGCAATATTCTCGCCCGTTATTACATGTGACGTAAGCATAACTATCAAAAATGTGGGTGTACTATAGGTACACCTCTGTCTAACCCTTCAGGGATCACAGGCGTGATGTTATGTTATGTTATGTATTTGTTCATACAATTTCGCTGTACTGTTGAATGCATAAAATATTCTGTCAATGAACTATGGAAAGTAATATCAAGGCTCACAAAGCGGGTGATGGCAAAAAGTAAAAAGAGTTTCAGACAATGGCGGTGAAACAGTGCAGTTAGCCTTGCTTACGCCAGCCAGTTCAGTTTTTACACACTATTATATAAACCACCAACGCACTGGGTCCACGTGGATTACGGCCCGCTCCCTCTCACAGATAGGAGGCCTGGATCCCAGCGCGGTGAGAACATTTATAGGCTCATTATGTTATATTATATTATATTATAGCGAGATGGTTACGCCTTTTTCACTGGTGATTCTGTTCTTCAAACTAGAGCCAAATCCGGCCGACAAAAGAAAGTTTAACAATATGAAAACGTAATTTAAAATATCTAGCCCAAAATACAGTGGGAGAATCCAATAGTGTCCGTGCTAAACTCGACACTGCCCAAGCATGCCATGATTTGGCAATTTCGTTCAAGACGGCGCCTTTGAATATTATCTATTGAGGACTGACTTGGTGAATTTAAAAATTACAAAATGAAATTTTGTTTCAGATTCTGTGCTAATAGATTTGAAAAGCTTTTTTTTTCATTGAAGTTGTAATATTCTATTGAGTTTGGTAGTTTTGCAATATCTATTATTTTAGTTTAAAAAATTAAAATACGGTTTTGGAATAAAAATATTGTGGGGTTCCCGGAATAGAATCAGCGGGGTAATTACGTAACACACAATCAGTAGCTTTCATTTTGACATTTGAACAACATTCATTGCGTTATTTACGTTGTTGAACATACAAACTTTTCGAACATATAAAGCAATGGATTACCAATATCCTTCAAAATGATTCAGTTTGTGATTAATAGTGTGTTACACAATTAGGGTGCAGGTCACCCCGACCTAGAATGTTGTTGAAGAATGAAAGATAAAAACGTTGTAGCGACGACCCCAAGTAACATGGATGGTAATGATGCCTTAGAATGTAAAATGCAACAGTGAACTTAGGAAGGAAGGATTTGTCAAGACGAAGTGTCTGTCACATAATACCTCGTTATTTTATATTGAAAACCCACGTACGTGCGGAAGCCTTTCTAACGCGACGTTTTAATCGCACCCGCATTTTTAGATCGAGGTTAAAAAAAATGCCCGTGCGAAGGCTCATTTTCCGCGCGTTCATAAAGGCTGGATAATTGCTTTTAATTTACAGACAAGTCGTAGGATCAATGAGTGTTAGGATAATTATCAGCCCATAAAACGATGTCATCAAACTTTCATAGTATTATATCCTGCAAATATCACCAAATTGCCTCGTCAGTAAGTTTCTGTTGCAATTTCTAGAACAACACTAATAGGTGCAGATGTCTCGTAGTCGCTGTAATAGCAAGCTCAACTGTTAGCAAATCCATCTCAGTTATTGTTTAAGAACTAGTTACATTGTTGTAAGTAGTCGTATAGTTCTAGTTACGGTTTAGACTGGAAGTTCTGTGGTAGTTGCAGATGAAATTTTGAATCCATGAGAGACCACTTGTGGTAAAGACGACAACATCATGTGTGATTTAAATCATTTTGCTCACCGCCTATTTTGAGTTTTTACCTACCCTCCCATTTTTATTAAATTACGATTACTACGATTATATTTAAACATGTATTATATAGTCGTAAGATTCCATCTCAATGCCCTATACTTTTTTCTGGTTCTTCTACTGCCTTGAAAGTCGTCTCAAACGCCCACCCACAGCGTTATCGCCCACGTTGAGAACCAACGAATAGTATTGATTTTTCCCATATTGCTTTTTAACATCAGTTTTACATTTTAATTAAACATTTATATAAAGCATGCAAAAAAACTTAACATACTGGATTTAAATAGATATTTGTTAAAGAAAGAAATAAGTCAACGGCTTTTGCAACAGGACTATGTGGCAACAGAGAATCTGCTAACTTAGATATCATAATCAAATATCACATTCAGACTCAAAGATCACATTTAAGACTTATAACCAATTGGTACATATTATTCCTTTCACGGAATCACTTCCCCTTCCCCCCCCCCACACGAATCCACTCACTCCCCCCACATACACACACGCTCACACACCCCAACACATACATACACATGCATGTTTGCTGTCTTTCACACTATTTGTTTCACTAGGCTTAGTTTTTGTTATTTTTATTCTTTATTTTCTGTGCAGCTGTTAGTACAATTCATTGACACTGTCCTCACTAGTTTTTGGTTGTACATTTTAATAGAATCCTTTTGGTTGAACCCTTTCTGTTAAGATACAGGCCTAGTTTAAAAGATAGAGTCTACTATTGCATAATAATGTAAATATTTTTCTCGACCTATGTAAACAGTGCAATGTGCTATTTTTTTTGTGAAATAAATACTTTTTTATAATATTGTATTTCGTTTATTCATTTTAATCCAAATTACACTACATTTTTAAATATTTTTATATAACAACATTTCAAAACAAAAACATTTAAAATATAAAAAAATTGTAGTCCGCCGGTATCGGGAGCAGGGTCAAAGCTATCGGTGGTTTGGACTCCAGAGACAAGAACCTCCTCACGACGCAAGCCGTATCGAGTAGTACTGCCTTCTCAATCAGGCCCTTGATCCAACCGCCTAACGAAAGCCTCGAGAGATGTTGATCGAGGCTTTTGGCCATCAGGCCATTGGCCGATACATTATATTATCATTATTATTGCGTCATTAAATTGAAGAATCCATGGTTCCTATCAAAATAATTCAATTGAGTCGCGTTCAAAGCAAACTGTATATATAATATCCGTACTGCACGTAGAGTTCACATTCGTCTAGAACTCTGGAGGTTCAAAGTCTTCCATCGCTCAGACAATGGCTATAGCGTGACAATAAGCAATGCTAAAGGTCATTTACATCTGACAGCCCTTGTACATACGAGTATGCTTACACAAAATAAAAGGGGACGTGTAACCTACTTTGACCGACTGGACGACAAACGAGATGGAGGAAGTGGACTTGCGTGACCTATTTCAACACTAGGGGACTATTTTGGACCTGAAGATAAGGAATGAAACTAGAATATTTGAGCATAAACTCGTTTTATGCTTCGAAAAAAAAACAAAAGTTCTAAAGCTTTTAAAAATAACTTTTTACAATGTTTTTTTTTCGCAATATTTTAGGCATTCAGCAATATTGGGTACTTGGCATAAATCTGCAAACAGGAAATGGAAATGTATTTAGTATGAAAAGATCCAGTTCAAAGTTCTACCTACTTTAAACATAAAAAATGATCTCACCATAATACTCATTCTGCGACCAAAAATTAAAAAGGCCCCACATTACCATAACAAAATGAGACACACTTTAACTCAATCACCCAGTTTCTTAATTAAGATCCCACTCAGTTACATTTTTGGGACAGGCGACAAACAGAGGGCCACAAAGGATGATATTTTTTTGTCTCAAGGTATTTTTTTTTGCTGACACGTAAAAAATTGCACGAGAACCCGGAGAGCATGACCCGGTCGCAAAATAGACGGATACAGTAGGCTGACTCAATGCAACTAGCGTAAACAAAATAATACAAAATGTCAATTTAAATTAGCTAGTGAAACTTCGCAGACGAGATGGGAAGGTATCGATATCAAAACATGATAAAATTAATTGCCTTGATGATATTTTTTGGGTCAACGACCTTAGGTAGTATAGTTAGTTAAATATCAGTTTAAAAACCCCGTGCCTCGGAAAGGACGTTTAAAGCCGGCTATCATTCGAGGATCTTTGACAATCGTTACGGGTCGTCAGAAGCCCGAAAGTCTGACAACCAGTTCTCCCAAGGGGTATCGTACTACCCAGTAACTGGATTGTGGAGGTCAGATAGGCAGTCGTTCCATGTAAAATACTTGTGTAAAGCTGTATCTGGTTAGACTGAAAGCCGATCCTAACATAGTTGAGAAAAGCGAGGCAAATGATAATGATGATGACCGTAGGTAGTGTAGTTACTTTGACGCAGCTCGCTCCGGCTCCAGCTCGTGGAGGAAGTAGTGAGCGCTTTGTTCCCTCCGCGAGGGGAGCGTGCTCCCCCGCCCATGACTACGCCTACTGTGGTGCCGGATGCGGACCACACCGCCGACAACAACGACGATGATTCGGAGGTGGCTGAGGTATAGCTGAGAGTGGCGGTTCATAGGCTGAGTACAAAAATACAGCCTCAGAACCGAACCTAAGCCGATTTCTGAAAAAGCCAGGTTCTGGCCTTGGAGGCTCTCGGACCTCGACTAAGGGCATGCTTGAAGGGGGCCAGTTCCCGCTTCGTTGGAAGACGGGGAAACCGGTCCACATTAAGAAGCCGGGGTGCCCTGCGGACTCTCCGTCCGCTTACCGGCTCATCGTGCTGCTCGAAGAGGTGGGCAAGCTCTTTGAAAGAGTCATTGTAAACCGCGTCGTCAGGCGGCTGGTGCGAGTGGGGCCGGATTTGGCGGAGAGGCAGTTTGGTTTTCGCGGGGGGCGCTCTACGGAGGACGCCATCATGCGCGTGCGAACCCTCACGACGGGAGGTGCCTTCAATACCCTGCCCTGGTGTTGCATCAGGGAGGCATTTCGGTATCACCGGATGCCGACCTACCTCTGTCGCGTGGTCGAGGCCTATTTGACAGACAGGGCCGTAATTTTCCCCGGTCACCAGTGAGAGTGGAACCGGCGAGAGATGTCGTGCGGTGTTCCACAGCGATCGGTCCTTTTTTTTTTTTTTTTTGGGTGGGAAATCATCAAATGACTTCTCCCGCTCTGGGTGGAGCGGGAGGAAGTGTAAGACTTTTACTGACTAAAACCCACCCGTGTTCCTTCAGTTGCCTGTGCCAGGGCCACGGTTTTCTCTGTAGAATAACCCGCGACCCTGAGGCGTCGGCCCTATCGGACCCCGTCACTTTGTGCTGACATCTCTTTGAGGCGCACGTGGAACACAATGCGCCGTCGACCCGGGCCTGGTCCTTACCGGACGGCGAGCTACCCATTGCTCACCGTCCGCAAGCCCGCGCCTACGGTAGCCGGGAATCTGCAGGCGACTCCCGACGCCAGTCTCCTGCGGCGGCTAGTGGGGGCGTGAGGGCGCAAGGCTCTCTCCCTCACCCGCTCCGCCTCCTCCTTCGCGAGCATTACTGCTTCGCAGAAGGAGGTGACGGCTTTCCATTCCCTCTCGCTCCGTACCATGGCCTGGACCAGGGCCGGACGCGAGAGATCGCCGCCGCCAATCGCCTCCCTGAGGACACTGCGGTGCTCCGCCCAAGCTGGGCATAACTCCACCGTATGGTCCACCGTGTCCTCCGGGCGATCCACACAATGGTGACACCCGGGCGTTTCCTCCCGCCTTATGCGAAACACAGGGATCGGTCCTAGGGCCGCTTTTGTGGGATATCGGATACGACTGTTGCGACAACCGTCGAAAGGATCCGGAAATTGGGACGCAAAGTGGCCCTGCACAAGACCGCTATGTGTTTTCATGGTCCTTGGAATGAGCTACAGTCGCGTTCCCAAATAATTGCAGGAGGGGTTCACATCGGCTTCGACTCGACGATGAAGTACCTGGGACTCGTCCTCAACAGCCGGTGGAACTTCGTGGAGTATTTTCAACGTTTGGCTCCCAGACTGGATCGGGCCGGGGTTGCCTAGAAGCGGCTCATGCCCAATCTAGGGGTTCAAAATGCCTCCTGCCGGAGGCACCACGTGGGGGCCTTGCGGTACATGACCCTTTACGGGGCACCGATGTGGGCGCGTTCTTTGAGGCGCCGACCGCCGTTTGAACGCGTCCCAAATCGTCATGGCTGATACGGGGATGTTGCACGGCCTTCTGCGAGGCGGCAAGCCTCCTTGCCAGATTGCTGCCATGGAATCTGGAGGCAAAAGCCCGTATGGGAGCGGTGCGAGGAGGCTAAACGCCGGGGTGTAACTCCGCTGCCGCGAGAAATCACGGTTTTGTCGCAACCCAGTGCTGGACACGCCACAATAGCTGCAATAAATCCCTTCTTTGAGGAGTGCTTGGATAGGCACCACGGCGTCCTCACCTTCCGCCTGACACAGTTCCTCACCGAACACGGTTGTTTCAACCAGGCAACCGAGGGCGCGGGCTTCCGGACGGCGAGCAATGGGTAGCTCGCCGTCCGGTAAGGACCAGGCCCAGATCGGTGGAGCATCGTGTTCCACGCGCGCCTCAAAGAGATGTCAGCACTAATTGACGGGGTCCGTTAGGGCCGATACCTGCCAGGGCCGCAGAATGTTCGAAAGAGATGAAGTGGCCCTGGCACAGGTAACTGAAGGAACACGAAAGGGTTTTAGTCAGTAAAAATCTGACACGCCCTTCCGCTCCACCCAGAGCGGGAGAAGTCATTTGATGATTTCCCACCCAAAAAAAAAGGGTAGTGTAGTTACTTGAAACATCAGTTTGAAAATCCGTTTTTTTATTTTAGATTCACTTGCTGTACCTAGGCGCATGTTGACTTGTGCGTGCCTTTTTGCTCGTTGTATGAAGCCAACCTTCTGTAAGTATCTATTCTTTTACCAAGTTTGTTGCGTTGAGTGAATTTAATTGTTCAAGGACGGATTTTTTGACGAAGTACTGAAACGTGTTTTTAAGTGGGTCCTGTGTTAATTTGCGGGAGGAGAATTAAGAATAATATTTCTTGGCCACATCATCAGCAGTGTAAGACTGATTTTTTTGTTGAGATAATTGTTTCGGCGGACATTTCAAAGAACGTGATTAATGTGGCTTAGAATCATGTTTTGCGATCTTAATACGAAATATTGTGTAGACGCACTCGCTCGATACTAGATATCTCTAAAATCTCTCATGTATAAATACATTTCTTACATACGTTATTGACTACACAATAAAAAGGCCAAATAAATAACAAATACTGGTAAAGCCTTGGGAAGTTTTTTTTTAAAACATTTAACTGAGTAATATGAATTGGGAGTATCTACAACAATTTGGACCTCGGCCAAATGATGTTGAAATGAAAAACTCCCCTAATGAAAGCGCATGCACGAGAACGTTAAGTATTGCTGACGACCCGGAGCTCTGCACAGTTGCCGGTAGTTTGATAGTTATTTGATGGTAAAATTTAGTATATATGATATAAGAGTGGTATAATATTATTTATATACCTGTTAACATTTCGAGTTCACTTCGGCAAGGGGGGGAGGGGGAGATTCCATGCTGATCAATTTCTTAATACTCCTACTCTTGGAAATTAAATTCATTGAAACCTACGTTGGTGATTGGTGAGCAGAACAGGTGGTATCGAGTTACGAGTCGTTGATCATGGCCACTTTACTTTGTATATTTATTTCATCGCTACAAAAAACAAATGCTATAAACGTCGAGAGGAAAACGGCGTGACCTAGAACTAAAAATTTTAAGACACGAGTGATATCCACCAAACCCACCTTGGGCTCGCGTCGTGAAATTACGGTCCCTGCCTCTTACAAAGAGCAAGCCTGTGTACCAGCAGTGAGAACGTTATGGGATGATTATGCTTCTGCTATGTTGGTAATCGATCAGAACAACATGACACAAGCAAGATTCGCATCTAGAAAACACAGCAATATACGTGGGACACTCAGAAAGTTTTGAAATATAAAAAAATGTTCTATAGGTAAATATTTAATATTAAATCTTTTCAAAGTACTCTCCACTAGCCTCTATACAAAGTTTCATGGCTCTGAACCAGTTCGAAACACTTTTTCCAGTCCGCCGTAGACACCTCATTGACAGCCTGCTCGAACGCTGACTCCGCAGCTTCCGGCGACGCAAAATGTATCCCTTTGAGTTGATTTTATTTTCGCTCGTCGCTTATTGCTCACAACAGTGAAAACTTCTGCCAAGTATTTGGTAGTATACCATTCAGCGTTGATACTTCTTTGGTTGAGGAATTGACACCAAGTAGCCAGTCAAATTGAAAAAGCTTGCGATCAAAATCCCGCTTCTAGTTCGCTTCACTTTGGTAAGCGTTGATTTATTTTGAAACACCCAAACCGTCGACTGGCACTTCGTTTCTAGATCGTATTGATATATCTAAGACATCTGTAATGATTTCGTGAACACGCCGAGATGATCCTGCTTCAAATCACGGCACCATTCCACCCGGGCCTGCTTCCGAGCATCGGTGAGGTTGTGCCAGTCTGAAGATGCACTTGTAGAATTTCGTGAACGCTTCCTGATCCGACCTGCAGTATGTGCTGAATCTCTTGAACCGTAACTCGCCTATTGTCATGGATTAAATTTTTCACTGCTGGCACGTTTTCTTCCGTAACAGCCGTCAACCACTACCGGCAACCACTTCTTTCTTCATCCCCAAAGTTAGTCGACCGCGCTTGAACTTGTTACCTAAGAAGGGCTTTCAACCATGAATGCCATTTGAAGTCTATTGTACGATTCGTGCGGTTTCAGGCGACACTTGAAATCGTATAAAACCATAGCGCGAAAATGTTTCCAGCGCAGATTCATTTTTTAATGAGACACGATATTTTAAATTAGCTTGCAACCAATTTTACTTACAAATAATCATATTTTTTAAATAGACTAGTACTGGCCAGTCTCTCATATATAAAAAATTATTTTCGCAATACTTTCTGAGTGGCCTGGCACGTGAATAAGAGCCATCACAATAAAAATAAGACCCTAAAATAAACTCTGTACTCTGCAAAACGTTTACAGGAACGTGAATATAATTATCGGAGCCCCTGGATTTTGCATTAAGCCATTCTTCATTCTGACACCCGTCGTTAGCATAAATTTCGAAAGATAAAGGACATTCAATTTTGTACAATAAACGTGGACTTTTTCGGGAAAGAACGGTGTATTTAAGGGATTATTTTATTTTGCTGTTGTTATACTCAAAATTTCTTCCTAATCTGTCTCTCCTCCTCTTTCTATTTATAACTAGCTGTTGCCTGAGACTGCGATCCAGAATAAAAAGTAGCCTATGTCCTCAATCAGGTCCACCATGACCATGGTCTATCTGTGTTCCAAAGTTAATCTAAATCCGTTAGGCCGTGATGTTGTGAAAGCGTTACAAACAAACTTACTTTTGTGATTATAATATTGTAATATATAAAATTATATAGTTAGGATTAATATATAGTATCTTCCTCCACAGTTCCTCCACGTATAAACATGGATAAAAAATTCTGTGCATCACATCACTTGGTATCATATAAACGAAAAAGCTATGAGATTACACTCTAGGGGTGTGCTTCTAAATTATATTTTCAATTCTATTTATAATCAAGAATTATGATTACTAACAACTTCGTTCAAAACAAACTGCTCCCAGAAGAAATTTGTTTTTTTTTCGCTTTCACAAAACTTTAACAGTAAAACAGAATATTGTGATATAATTCATGTATTTTCTACATAACAAGACAGATACAAATTATGTAGCTTGGTCCATTAAAGTACAAACATAATACAGTGGCCCGGGGGGAACGTGTCACTAATAAAGTATTTTTTTATCGTTGTACCATCGTAAAAATTACAAAATTGTATTTTATCTTTGGTATTTATTATATTATTATTCCGGTTTGACGGGTTATTTTATTTATTGTTAAGATGTTTTTTTGCAGTTTCTTCAGATCGTTGGTACTTATTTGCTATATGAGCTGGAGTGTGGGGTCAGGCAGGGAGGGCTTACTTCACCAAAACACTTCTGTCTGTATGTGGATCGGCTGGTTCGTGAGCTCAGTAGCACTATGGTAGGTTGTTCAATTGACGGAACACTTGTCAATAACATAAGTTACGCCGATGACATGGTGCTGCTGGCCCCATCGATCAGCGCCCTCAGGACACTGCTAGTGGTGTGTGAGCGATATGCGGAGGAACAGGGTCTTAGATATAATGAAGAAAAGAGTGAGTGCCTGCTGTTCAAGGCAGGCACTAAGACCTATGCTGTACATCCTATCACACTCGCGGGGACCGCTCTAGAGTGTGTCTTCAAATATCTGGCACTGGGTCACCGCTACACAGGACGATAACATTGACATGGAGAGGGAACGTAGGGCGCTGTCAGTCAGGAGCAATATGTTGATCCGTAGGTTTGCGAGGTGTTCAAATGATGTAAAGTGTATGCTGTTTAGGGCGTACTGCCAATCTTTTTATACTTGCAGTCTATGGGTCAACTACACGCAGAAGGCTTACGGCACCGTGCGAGTCCAATACAATTACGCATTCAGGGCAGGGCAGGTGTGGCGGGTGCGTAGCAGCGCCAACAGTCTCTTGATGACTGTATCTGATAGGACAGGATTTTTAATTTTAATACACATACATGAGAATTTCCTCGATATAAAGACGCCAACAACTATGCAATAAGTGTAAGATTTTTACTTGGATAATGATACGACTAAGAAAGAGAGACACTAAGAAATCCACCATTTGTATACTGAATCCTACTATCCTTCTAATATTATAAACGCGAAAGTTTGTGACTATGGATGCATGTTTGTTACTCTTTCACGCAATAACTACTGAACGGATTTGGATGAAATTTGACACACAGATAGTTTATAACCTGGATTAACACATAGAGTACTTTTTATCCCGATACTCCCACAGGATTAAGATTTAGGCTGGTGAAACCGCGGGGAGCAACTAGTAATTAAATCATTTTGTTCACAATGGGTCTAACGAAGTGATGAATGATATAAAATAAAAAATATAATGAAACAAATTCATAATAAATAATTCCAAATAAATAATAAAATCATTAATTTTAACAAATACCTCTAATTTACAAACACGTATTTATTGTATTATTAAATATATTTTATGTATCCTTTTGACGAGAATATTAGCTTTTTATGAATTCTATGACATTATCAGCTAATAAAATTCTAAGAGACCACCTATTAGATTTGGTTTGCTTCCAAAATATTCACCGACTTTTCTTCCATTTACTTGCCTTAGTTATAGTGCAAACTAATAAGAGAAGACTTTAATTAAAATTTAAAACCTAGACGTTAGTACGGAACTCCTGGACACCAACGGGATTATGGTTAAAAGCTTTTAATTGCGACAAGAAAGGTTTAATCATGTGCCTCTAGAAAATAAAATGCGAAAGAATGTACGTTTATCTTCGTAGTAACGTCGCCTCTAGCTAGAATTTTATTGGAAAACTAGCTTTTCCCAGCGGCTTCGTCCGCGTTTATAACGGAAATTCCTGGGCTTTTTATTATTTTGCGTGGAAAGTAGCCTATGTTACTCCTTATAACATCAACTATCTGCCAATGAGTCAAAATCGGTCCAGCCGATGAAAAGCTAGAACTGTCAAACAAATAGATTTAAAAAAAAGTATTCACTGTATATTATGTATAAACATAACATCACGCTTTGTTTCCCCGAAGGGTTGGGCAGAGGTGTACCTATTAGTAGACCCACATTTCGCCAGTTCTTTTTTTAAGTCGAGTAGGGAGCGAGCCTATTGCCATCAACCGGGCACAAATCCAGACTCCGGGCTGTTACTGAGAAATCCCAGATAGAAAAACCCAATAACACAAGTCCGACCTGGGAATCGAAACCAGGACCTCACGCTCAGCAGTAGCGATTGCGACTACTAGACAAACGAGGCAGTCCTGTATAATATATACTTAAATGCATTTAGTTTAAAAAGGTTAATTTGATATTACAAATAGCCAAACAGACACTTTAATTATTCGTACGTAGCTTTAAGAGTGCATTAGTAAAAAAATGCGGCTAACAATGGAAGAGAAATATTTTGAACGTCAATATGACGTGATGAGTTTCCTTTTTGAGCTTAATGCCCTGGTTAATCAATCAATCAAATCGGCTTATCGGAATTATGCTGCTGTTTATGGACTTCTTTTGAATAGACCCACATAAATATAGATCCTACCGACAGAGTAGGGTTGGAGGGGGGTGCTCCGTCCCCCCTGGTACCACTCCCATGAAAAGGTAACGCACCGTTCTTGAGAAAAACTAATTATTGTAACCTAACCTCAAAAAACTTAAATGTCGCTTTTCCAACGTCTCCGGCGCTGCGGGAAGTGCAACCTCTTCGCCCTTGCGTAACAAAGGATAGGCACCCATGCTCACCTCCGCAGCTTCGGCTTACTGGTCGCCGTAGCTCAGCCTCAGCCGCTACGGCTCGCACGGGTGCCTATGCTTTGTTACAGCGGGCGGGGGTTGCCCTCCCTTCGCGCCTCCGGATTTTTATAAACACTCTAGGGGTAGGTGCCAAAAGACTACGTGGATACGGGGTGCCCCGATTCGATTTTGGAACAATGTCGACCTATTTTAACCATGAAGTGGGGGTACACTAACTTCTCAGAACTCTAGGAGAAACGGAATGAACGTAAACAAATGACACTGACACATGACATGACGCAAATAGCGTTTTTTTTTTACGTTCCGTTTCATCGCTTTTGCACAATAGTTTACACCACAGACAATACACTAGTACAGATTTGGTTGTCAATCGCCGATTTTAACGTTTCGTTACGCTGTAATCTAATTTGAGGTTAGAAACATTTATAATTTATTTCTCGAAAAATACGCATTACCTTGTAATAAGAGTGGTAGCGTTATAATCAGGGAACCCGCCCCTACCATCTTCAACCCTTTTTACCCCAAAACTCCTGCCAAACGATACTAGACTCAAGCCGCGCTAGGTCCTTCTCCGTCCCGCCGTTCAGTTTCGCTCTGTCCCGCTCCCTGCGCAAAACAATTACATTATTTTTGGAATTATTAAAAACAAAAAAATGGCGAACTTTTGTAATAAAATAAAACGTTTAGACTATTTCGATTTTTAAATTATTTATTCATTAGTCACTTTTTTACTAGGGAATTTTAAATGTATTTCTGAACGTTCAATGGGCTGATAAGATATTGAACATTAATAATGTGCTTTTAGATGTAGTTTATTATGATGTTAACAGAATCCACAGCCCTAATTAATGCATAACGAATTCAAGGTTTTTATCACCCTGTTTGCCTTATCTTAATGATGACGAAATTTTAAGAAATCATAGAAACTCTAGCAGTGTAGGGAATGACGCTATTTTTTACTAAAGTAATCAAAGCAGTAAATGAATATATTTCACATCACTTTTTGTATACAAAGTGGGATATTTCCAAAAGAGTTCAAATTGTCAATTTTTAAACCTTTGTTTTAAAAATACATATAATAAGTTATTATGGAGAACTATAGACCTATATCAGTAATTTCAAATCAATAGCTACTTAGACCAAAATGAAATCTTATGTAATTATCAAAATAGCATCAGGAAAAATAAAAACAAGGTGGGTTATGATTTTTTCATGTAATTTCTTCACAAAAAATGACTAATCTTTACCTGTTTGTTCTATTTATTGTGACATGTTACAAGCGTTCGATTATGTAGACCACAGTATTCTGCTAGATAAACTTTAGGCTTATGTTATATGAGGTAATGTCCTAGAATTGATAAAATCTTTTTATCAGACCGCCAACAAATAACCCAAATTTAAAAAAATTATAGTAAATCTTAAAGGGAACAGGTTTTCTCCTCTGAAAAGCGATACGTCACATATGGTGTTCTTTTGGAAAGTGTATTAAGCCCTCCTTTGTTCCTAATATACATTAATTATCTACCAAATGCAACTAGAAACCCATGTCAATCAACTCAGAAGGACAAAGCGTTCAAAGCACAAAAGCGTTGTATACGGGCTATGTTTGGGTTGCAAACTACTGACAGTTGCAAACTTATGTTTAGTTAGCACAGAGTTCTAACACTTCCGTCACTTTACATTTTAGAAATATCGCTTTTTGTAAAAATCAATCCTCATTTGTTTTCCCTTCTTATTAATAGTAGAGGTAAAAATAGATGTGAGAAGACTTTGGGTGCAATCACTCTCGGCCAAAACAGCATTTCTTAGAAAAAGGGTAGTATGCGTTGCATGGCCCCATTAATATACAATAAAATTCCTAATTTCCTTTATATAATGAAAATGTTTTATAGTTCTCTCTTGAATGACTAATTCATTCAAGAGAGAACTATAAAACATGCTAATTAGTAAAGGATACTATAATGTTACGCAGTTTTTTAATGACAAATGTTTCATATAGATCATTTAATAATCATGTTTTTCTTTTTACTATATTTTTGTGTTGACTGTAATTTGAATTTGAATAGATTGCATTTTGAATATAATTCAATTATTTCCTAGTTTATAATTTCCAATTAATACGCCAATTTTGTACGCCGAATATGGTAAACATGTTCAACCATCACCATCAACCATATTAAACTCGTTTCTATCCATATGTGCATAACTATGTATCATGTCACACATGTTCACAAAAATAAATGTATCTTTATCTCTATCTTTATTAATTACCTGCCTCTTTGTTCTAGTGGTCTCAAGAGCTACTGCTGAGCATGAGGTCCTGGGTTCGATTCCCTCTATTTAACCCTTCTGGGATTACAGGCGTGATGTTATGTTTAGGTCTTTATTAATTAATGAGTTAATATCCTATGAATAATGCACTATAGCAAGGTTTTGCTCGGAGTTGTGCCTTAAATCTGGTTTAATTGAAGCAACCTGAAGTCAAGAAATATATATAAGGAAACTATACCTACTACTAGCTGCTTAGTATTCCGTGCTAGTAGTAAGAGGGGTTAGAGGAAAGCTTGTCGGTGAGTGAGCAAGTAACTAACCAATAATTCACTGGCTCTAAGAGGTAATAAGGCGGTGGTCACCGCGTGAAGGTTTAACTTGAAGTACTGCTTGAATAAATCAGAATTAAGTATATTTTATAAGACTGAAATTGTTATTTGCGATATCCATTTAGATTCTAGCTGATTCTTAATAACATAATATGCAACGAAATGAAAATGGCTTTTTCTCAGAAATAGCCGGTACCTACTGTGATGTTTTGGTTTAGGTTAGGTAAAGTATGTACAATAAAACACTGTTTCCAATATTACTGCGTAAGGGTTGACCCACGTATGTCAGCAATGAATCGCCCTTTTTGTTCACTCCATCCTTTTCTATCGCTCAGGATTATCATTTCCTAGATCGAGAAATACAGAGTGCGTGCGGCGAAATCAGCGGTGCGCTTGGCACCACGGCCAAAATGCTGTCTTTCTCGCTCTATGAAATGACAATCCTGAGCGACAGAAAAGGATAGAGCATGAAAAAAGACGATTCCGTGCTGACAGAAAGTGAAAGTCAAAGTATTTATTTCAAATAGGCACTAAAAGGTACTTTTGAACGTCAACATTTACATTAAAATAGAATTGATTCTAGGCGCCCCTTACAACAGATAGTTTCGTGTGGAGAAAAAGGGGCAAGAAACTCCACCGTTACTCTATTAAAATGTTTAACAATATTTTGTATAAGTTAATGATAATTTATATGTGAAGACGATGCACCAAGAATAAAAATACTATACCACAATAGGTTACAAGAATTTTATAACCTGGATGGATAAAATCCTCTAATTTGTAATGTGCTTGTTTACAAAGTGTACTTTTAACATGACTTTTAAACTATCTTTCTTTTAATTGCAATATATCACAAGGATTTTTTTTTGTTACATTTAACACAGTATAAAAGATGTATGTACATTAGATAGTCAAAAAAATAGTTTTCTATCATCTAATTTATTAAAAAGATGCAGATTTTTTCTCACATACATAAAATTTTCATAAATGAATGGGCAAGGTACCGTCATTTTATTAATCTTCTTAAATAGTTCCCTAAGAGATTCGCGGCGACGTAGATTGTAAATGGATCAAACAGCTCTCTCTTTTGTAAAATAAAATTGGATTCAATATCAGCAGCCCGACCCCACAGTAAAATGCCATATGACATAAAGAAACCAAACGCGTGGTTTCTACAAATGTTAACTTTCTTATCTTTCTTACAGCATACGCGGCCGAGCTTAGTCGCTCCGCAAGAGATGTTACATGTGGACCCCATTGTAACTTCTAGTCTAGCGTGATTCCTAGGAAAACTCTGATTAATCATCTTGACAGTACGAAAAACAAATAAAAATCACACATTTGCCTAATTTGAATTTGGAATTATGTTCTTTAAAATTTAAACTTTTAATGATACCAAAACCAGCCAGATATAAATAGTATAGCCAAAGAGGTTTTATTACAATTTCATACATACTATAATGCGAAAAGAATTTTTCCCCAACCTATTATTTTAAAGATCAATGAAATGTCATCTGCAAATAACACAATCTTATGTTTATTTTGAAGTAACTGGGGTAAATCATTAATGTAAACTAAAAACAGGAATGACCCAAAATCGAACTTTAAGGAACGCCCATTGTCATTTCAGACCTTAATGAGTTTACACCACATTATGCATTACTTATTTATTAAACGTCACAGCTACCTATTATCTGTCATTAATTGGATGACTAGATTTTGTAAAAGAAAGCTCTCACTGGGAGCTACACGAATGTGCTTTGCGAACATGCGTTGTGCGCGCTTTGTAATATTGAACTAACAGCTTACTCAACTTAGCACCCACGAATTGATTACCTAACACAGGTCTGTTTCCTATTGTTCTGTCACTAAAGACGTATGTTATATAATCAGGCAGGGACTAAGAGGATTTACCAAAGGTTATAATCAGTTGATTATGTCTTATTGTTACTTGAAATCTATTCAAAGAGCTATTTCACGTGCAGATTAAATGGATTGCTATTCCTATATGGGTACATAAATTATCAATAAAATGTACCTGTTCGTAGTTCATGAATAGGAAAGGTTACATACGCATGAATCTGCGAAGCAGATATGGAATATAGCTTAGAATAGGGCTCGATACAATAACTAAGGGCTGATTTTACCAAAGTCCAATATTTTGATACGTGAAATAAAATTGATGTCTAACAGTTCTAGCATGGAAAAACTGTCAAAAATTCAAAATTTATTCTCAGGGTACGACTTATCCTAGGTATAAAACTTTGGTGTAATTCGCCCTAAGTAATCTCGCCAAGATCAAGCACAATCCGAAAGATAGCTACACTCGTTTCCGAGAAACGACTAAAAAGATATCCACTTTTACGACCATCACTGTCTTACTTATCTTTAGGTATTCGTCAAAAGCCCTTCTGATAAGACAAAACTAAATCCATGGTGGCACATTCATCGCCATACATAATCAGTCTTTATTATTCACACAGCACACTGTACACAACGTCTAGAGTAATTACGTATTTCTTTATTTTCATTGTTTATGTATTTGTTTCGTTACGTATTAATACGCATAAAATGTTCATACATATTTTTTAAGTACCTTAAATGTTCAGCTAGAATCATACTTATTTCTGTGGAAAATTATACTTCCCCGATTTATTAGATCACACAGGGGGACGTCATTACGTCATTCGAGAGGTAGTGACTGAAAATCAGCGTTTTTGACGATAGTTTCGTCCAAAGTCACAGCATTTTGCTTAGCAACTACCTGTTCTTGCATAGATATGACGCACCTAATTGTTCTTATTGTTACAAAAGAAGCTATTTTTCCGCTCTGCAGTGGGAATTTTGTTTTCGTTTTGATTGTTTGTTTGTTGTCATTTGCCGGTGTCGTAATATTTGCGCAATGTATACTGGCTTTGGCCCCTGGCCTGGCCCTGACATCAAGCAATGGTCAAAATGTCAAATTTCAATTGGTTTTATGCGAGGGTTGCGGCTTCTTTGTACGTGTATTTTATGTCCTTTTTATTTTTGTAATGTGCGTTTTGTTTGTGCAGAATAAACAATTTTTCTTTCTTTCTTTCAGTGCTGGGATACAGGCCTGCTCTCTCAAAGAGGGAGTAGGACGTAATCCACCCATGAGCCCAGTGGGAGTTGGTAGATGTCAAAATAAATCTTGTCAATGTCTTCGAATTTTTGGTTCCAGGATATGCCGGTTTCTTCACGATGTTTTCCTTCATCGATTTGAGAGCACTGGTGACGAAATAATTTAATCAAAGTCAAGCGCCTGTCAGGATTCGAACTTACCTATATTTCAACTTTCCTATATTTCAACTCGTAAGTCACGGCCGTTACCACTTGGCCACTACTGCTCCCATTTATCGCCATATTTTTTACTATCATGAACATTCAATGTCGTTTTTTCATTGAACTTTTAGATTATTTTTATGTCCAAAAAATGCCCTTAAAATTTTATGGGAGATAATATTTTTTCGTATTTCATGGTAAAGAGTACCGCGGGCTTGGGGACATAAAAACTTTTTGGAGGTCTCGCAAAAATTCTCTGGAAAATCCACCCGAAGTTAGTTCGGAGATGAAAAGTTGCGTAATAATGTTTTTTTTGGGTAATATTAAGTGAGTAAATTAAAAATGTTGAGAAAACCTAAGTAGTCCTTTTGCTGTGAATTTATTGTATGAAAGCAAAGTTTCAGTGGTTTCTTTTGTATATTTTCTGTTTAACTTTAGAAATTAGTTTTGCTTCTTGTGTTTTATTTCTGTTTTATAACATTTTGCTGTTGCCAAGAGTAAAATCTGTGTTAAACACAGAAATTTTTTAAGTATGAGTAAAATTTCAGAATTTTCATATTCACTTCTATAAATTACAATCTTAAGCGGCTGAATAGTGTCCCCCCTCAGACCCAGATGATAACCGACTGGACGAAAGTAAGCGAAAGACTGAAATCCACCACGTCGCCTCACTTGGACACCATCCCCGATCACACAGTGTCAGTCGCCGAGACGATGGCCGCAATCGACTCGTTTACTGAGCACGTTCAATCCGTATTAACGGATTGTTCACGGGAAGTTCCGGTGATGGAAGACCATCGCTGGAAACTACCTACTGACGTACGTTACTTGATAACCGAGAAATTCTTCTCGGTTATCAGTCACGAGGCCATTCGTGCCTACGACTCTTTGTGACGCGAACAAAGCCCACATGCGCCATTTACGTACAGCGTGCTGTAAAGAAACGCATAGGAGAGGTTCGCTCAGAGGGTTGGAACAAGATGCTCAGTGAACTCGAGCCCACTCACCAAACCTTCTGGCAACTTCAAAGGAAACTGCGTTCCTCAGAGGAGGTCTCTATGCCTCCCCTCATCCGCCCCGACAAGAGCGTCGCTTTCGACAGCACCGACATGGCCGAAACCTTGCTGACAGCCTAGAGTCCCAATGTTCTCCCAGCTCTCAACCAGTAGACCTAGCTCACCTGAACAAGGTCGACGCTGAAGTCGAACGGAGAGCCTCCCTACCACCCGTTGAAGACCCTGATGATCCTCTGCCTCCCGTCACTCCAGACGAAGTGCAAACATCATTAAAGGTTTCCACGCTCGTAAAGCCCCCGGTTCGGACGGTTTTACCAATAAGGTATACAAACTCCTACCTGCCCCTCTAATAATGCTTATGACCGCCATCTTCAATGGCGCCTTGAGCAACAACATCTTCCCACAAGCGTGGAAAGAAGCAACCGTCATCGGTATCCCAAAGCCAGGCAAGCCAAAGTCTGAGCCCTCCAGCTATCGTCCCATTAGTTTACTCAATGTACTCGGCAAAATCTACGAGAGGTTTATTTATAAGCTTCTCAAAGACTACGCCGAAGCAAAGAGCCTCATTTACAACGAGCAGTTTGGTTTCCGACCCCAATACTCGAGTATCCCACCATGTCCACCGTATCGTTGAGCACTTGAGCGCTGGTCTGCAGCGTAACGCGACGACGGGTGTGCTATTATTCGACATAGCGAAAGCCTTCGACAAAGTCTGGCACAACGGCTTGTTATACAAGCTTTACCAACTAGGAGGGCCAGATCGTCTCGTGCTCATCTTACGAGACTTTTTGTCGAATCGCACCTTCCGCTATCGCATTGAGGGTGCACTCTCGTCCCCTCACCCTATTCGTGCCGGGGTCCCTCAGGGTTCAGTTATATCTCCTCTAGTCTTCACGCTGTTTACCAGTGATATCCCACAGAGTAAAAAGGCTCAGTTGGCTCTCTTCGCCGACGATACTACCGTTTACTATACCGGTCATTGTCCCAATGCCATAGCTCGTACTCTCCAAATCTCCGCAAACGTCTAAGGCGCCTGGTTCCGGAAATGGAGAATCGAGGTCAACCCCGATAAGAGTCAGGCGGTTCTCTTCTCGAGACGTCGTCGAGTCCCACCCCCCCTTCCCAGCCCAATCACTATGTACGGCAAGCCAATCCCTTGGGAGAAGCAAGCCAAATACCTAGGCATGATCCTTGATCAAAACCTAACGTTTAAACAGCACATTAAGGCGGTTCGCGTGCGCGCCGCTTTCGCTCTTGGTAGACTCCACTTCATTCTGACAGCCCGTTGCAAACTGTCACTTAAATGCAAGCTGTGCATCTATACCGCAGTCATCCGTCCCATCATGACCTATGCCTGCGTTGTATTGGCGCACGCTCACCCACGTCATCTTCATAACCGTTTCCTCAGAAAGGTCACGGGTGCCCCCTACTGTGTCCGTAATATAGATCTCCACGTAGACCTTAAAATGCCCACCATAAAACAGTTCATGAAACGCTTATCTAAGCGTTTCTTCGACTGTGGCATCAAACACCCAAACCCCTTGATCTCAGCGGCCGCCCGCTACACTCCCGCATTAGCAGTATTCGCCGACCAAGGCATACTTTAATCGCCCCCGACGACGCCACTACCCTTCTACAGGAGAGCAGTAAGGCCACCAGCACTTTACACAAGCGCAAAACCCGATCGCCGTCCTACCGTCCTCGCCGCCGAGGCCCGCCGCGATGCCCAATTCCACGCCCCTCCCGACCCTTGCTCGAGCCAGCCCGCGCCGCTGAGCCTGTAGCTTTAAATTCGTCCCTAAATCACTCAAATCCTGATCCAGCTAGTCCCTTGCTGCCCTCTTCCAGCGACGCCCTAAGCCGAGGTTAGTACCCCACAGGGGGTGCCTTTAGCGTGTAGGCGCTTAGTTTTTAGTTAGTATTTAAGTTTAAGTCCTGGCTGGAAGCCTTAATTTATTAGGGCAACCACAGGCAAGTCCGTTTAAGCAGGCGACAACCTCGTAGGTTGACCTGCGGGATGCCATTCCCTTTAAAAATGCTGAATAATGTAGTTTTAATCTGCATTTACACCTTTTCCATTTTTTACGGCCTATCTCCGCGATTCAAAAATATGTACCAATAACCGTCATTTCTTTCGACCCTCAATCTAAGTCAACAATAAAACTCGTACGCATATCTGTTTAGCTAAACAGCTGTCACATATTTACCATAATCAACTCTACAAGGGACGTGGCAGTCAAATTATTTTAAACGGCACACATTTCCATAATGAGAAGCAACAGTTGTTTGCGTCAAAAACAGGTGTTTATTCATATTTTTTTTCTTGAATTTAAAGTTAACAGAGGTTTATTAGTTCAAATTACTTGACGAGATCGCAGTTGTGTAAAGTTGGTGATATCTATTATGTACAATATTCCTACGTCACTGTGCCTAGAAACAATGTCTGCGTAGACTGCATACATCTGGTCATACACGCACCTGTACTGATAGTATAAAAACCATAATAAAATTTAATATAAATAAATAAATACACCTTTTCCTCGTTTACGTTCATACACGCGCGACGGTTACGAGTACTACGCACCTAACCTTTCTGAAGAACATCACCAATAAGGTCACTATTATGTCACTATTATGTCCTCCTAGGACTTCCCCTCCCGGCGTTCCACTCACATCTACCTTGTAAATACATTTTGTACTACTCCTTTGATTTATCCTCTCAACATGACCAAACCATACATATATGAACGTAAACGAGGAAAAAGGAGCAGGTGGCGTTCTGTAGTTTCTGCCTTACCCGAAGGAAGAAGGCGTAAGTTTTTGTGTATGTATGCATGTACTACTGCTACCTACAACAAACCTAATAATTTAAAGTTTGATAGCCGCAAACCCAGTAAAAATGTCGTGATGGCCCAGTGGTTAAGGCCTCGCCTTGCCATGTACAAGGTTGTGGGCGACACTCCAGGCAAGTACCAATGTGATTTTTTCAATTCATATTTACTTTCTGAGTATACCTTATACGCTACTGATTTCGGTGAAGGAAAACCTCGTAAGGAACCGTGGACTTATCTAAACTAATGTTTTAAATAAAAACGATTTTATTTTTGTTTGTTTGTTACGCTTTCACGCTAAAACGGCTGAAAGAATTTGGATAAAACGGGGCACATGGGTAGTAGACCATGATCTGGATTAGGATATACTTTTTATCGTAATATTCTCCAGGGATCGAGACGGGTGAAACCGCGGGGTGCAGCTAGAAGTCTAAGACTAAAGTAGTAAACTCGTCTAGCTCTAGATTTCTTTATGACAGTGTTCTTCAGGGTTCTGTGATGGACCCCTGCTACATAAATTATTTTCCCCAAGTATTCCTACACCAAATATCCTTATTTGCCGACGACAGGACGGTTATGTATAATATTGGTAGTAGTAAAGAAATAGAAGATGACATTAACACTAGCCTTGTGACGATTCTTGGCTGGCTGAACGCAAATAACCTTAAAATAAACTGAAATTAAGAGTTAGACAAATAACACTGTCACATTTCCAAGTACTATCATGCCAAAAGACCCGATATATTCTTAGAATAGCTTTCAGTCATACCAACGCCTTAACTCTTGTTTCAACCAAGCTGGGCATGCGACTGCAGTGCCAGTTCTTCTACCCGATACTGATGTCAACGGTATGTGTACATATACTGTCAAGCAAGTAATAACTAATTCATTAATCTGTTTTATAATTGATTAATTTTATTTAAGACAAAGTCCATTACATTACATTACATTAAAAAAATAAAATTGATGTAACATTCACACAATAAAAGAATACTCAAACACTCGAATTCAATTAAATTAAATCTCACAGACATATCATTCAATGTATATAACATCTGTATAATTTTCCCCTTTGTTCACAAAATGAATAAATTATTAGAATTTTGTTTAATATAAATCTGATATCGTTAGGACAGATAGGCAGTCGTCCATGTTAAATACTGGTATACAGATGCATGCGGTTAGACTAGAAGCTGACCCCAAAATAGTTGAGGGTAGGGGGTAAGCAAGGCAGATGATGGTGATAAGTCTGAAAACGACAACTGTCTTGTGCAAGAAGAAAGAGAAGATACTTCTGTCTTGCAATAAGACAAAAATTGGCTGGTATTATTAATCACAGTAAATATGGCAATACGTTCCCGCTGCTGGGACACAGGCCTCCTCTCTGTGAGAGGGAGTGGTCCATAATCCACCACGCGGGCCCAATGCGGGCAGGATGTCACGTGTCTTCGAAATTTTGTGTCTTGGACATGACGGTTTCCTCACGATGTTTTCCTTCACCGTTTTGAGAGCCATGGTGATGAAATTAAATACACAAAGTAAAGTAGCGCCTTGGTTCGAACTCGCAATCTACAACTCGTAAGTCGGGATCAATGCCAATTGGGATTAAAGAAGTGAATTTATTACTTTAACTGTATAAAATCGTGCTAAGACGAAACAGACCTTCTGTATTTTACTTTTAGATTGTGTGTCTCCAAAGCGATAAATCGCAGCTGTTCGCCGTGATTATTAAAATTTCGAAGATGGGTATTGGTTTAATTTGGTGTGTTCAACCGTTGGGTATTGTTCGGGTTGTCAGGTGCTGAGGTAAACTTTTTGATTAAAATTATAAGAAAAAAGAATAAATAACACTGTGCTTTTTGATTTGCATAATAAAAATTTTGAGAGTGGCTCTTGGCAACAGACACCTTCTTACCACCTCTTCTCACCTTCTTTAGTGTAATATCAATCGATTCACGGATGAATGGTATTCGGTACCTCTTTAGCAGTAATAAACATGTACCTTTCATCGGCTATATGAATCAGTTGAAATAGAATATAGATAATAATGAACAAGATATTCTACATATACCTAAAACATGACTCACAATTAACGGCAAAATGATACGAGAAAATACGATTAAGTTATTAATATGTAAAGAAACCTACTTAAAACGTCGAAGCTGTAAAATTTACAATATTAAAAGGAAGACTTTTCATAAGAAATTGAATCTGTAACCCGGCCATCTTCCGTTTCAATTTGGACCATACTAAAACATTGAGTTGAACGTTGCTGATAAATTATTAAATTGTACATTTATTTTGACAAAGTGAGTCCATCAAACGAATTTGTTGAGGAATTACGTCCGGGTCTGTTTTCACAGCCGTCATTACTTTGGCTGTATTTCATAAATTGAAATGAATTTACACAAACAAATGTTGAAACATTGTCTTGGCAGGTTGACTGGATGGCTGTGCTGTGTGCGTAAGTCAGTGATTAGCTTGTCAATGTTTGAGTCAAGATAATCACTTTAATAATAAAAGCAAATACTGTGTAAGTGAAAGAGAGGTCAAAGAAGAGAACAATTGTGACGGAGACGAGACGTGTACAACTAAACGTGTTATTTACTTTATCGTAAAGGTTGATATTATGTGCAGTTATATTTTAAGAGCAGTGGTGGCCCAGTGGTAACGGCTGCGACTTACGAGTTGTAGGTCGTAGGTTCGAACCCAGACAGGCACTATACTTTGTGTAAATTATTTCATCACCACTGCTCTCAAAACAGTGAAGGAAAACATGGTGAGGAAACCGGCATGTCTTAGAACCAAAAATTCGAAGACATGTGACATCTACCAACCCGAACTGGGCCCGTGTGGTGGATTACGGCCCACTCCCTCTCACAGAGAGTAGGCCTGTGTCCCAGCAGAGCAGTGGGAAAATAATAGGCTGATTCTGCTATATTTATCTACATAAAGATAATATATAATAAGTAATAAATAGTAATAGTAAGTAATAGATAAGTTTATATAATATAACAGATAATCCAATCGCTTGAAAAACAATACATCCGAGCATGGTTTAGTTTAGGTACTGTATAGTTTTTAACATATAAACGTACCTTTGACGTATTCAGTTGCGACATTTTTATATTTATTCTTCATTTGATTATTTATGCAGTCCGCTTTACAATAATAATGATGACTAAAATCAACAAGTAATTAGTTTTACTGACCACATTCTAACCTCGTTATTAAATTATCAAAATGATATCACTAATATTATGTCACGAAACTTTCATATTATCCTAAAACAATAACCTACCAGCTTTCTCAACAATATTATAATTTCCATGTAACATTCCCTAGAATATTAACCTTACTTAAATTCACACGTAACATACATTATTCAAGAGACATTTCTTCCTCAGTAACTGAGGCGCGTCGCTAATTAGAAATGAATTAAACAAGCACGTTGGAACAAAAAGTCTTTGCTCTCTCCTGTCACGTATATTATGGAGTCTACTAACGAAAAATGTACTAAGTGCCTTCGATAATAATGGCTCTTATTTCAGTAGATTATTAACTTTTATATGTATTGTGGACATACGTTTTATGTTTATACTTCGATGTCGGAGTTTGTTTACAAATCACCTTTCGCACTTTAATTTAGGTATCATGATAAATGTATCAGAAACACGAACATAAAAAAAAAAATTAAAACACAATGTGAATCAATAATAAAAAACATACCATAGCCACACCCTAACTGCGTAACACATTTTGTTTTTGAAAGCGATTCTGAAATGAAACAAATTGCGATCTTAAGCGTTTGCTATAATTGGAATTGTGTTATAAAATGATCATAATTCTGCCAAATTTTATAGGGATGTGTTTCATTTCTAGCTCTATCTCGCGTTTTGTTTCATCGAAAATAAATTATTCCCTTCCGAATAATTTTGCTACAATTTAATTTTGTTTTAACTACAACTGACCGTCTACTAATGCATATAAAAAAAAATTTACAATGATGACTGAAAAATTAAAAACCAATATATAAAACAATTTCTACCATAAACTACCAAAATTGAAATACGCAACGAAACGTTCTTTTCTTCGCATTTTAGTTATCTGTGGCCAATGACTAAATCGTAGAAATGCAGTGTTGTCAAATTAGTGGGACTTCCACTAAAACTAGGAGTTTTGGACACCCGTACTAGGGCGGTCGGCAGACAAAATTTATAATGGATAAGACTTTGTATAAAATACTACAATCAACTACTAAAACTATTGTTTGTCTAAAACCTGTTTCAGAAATTTTACCATTCATTTATTTCAAATGCCGAAACTACTTCGGATTTGAACGCTGATTTGTAAAGACTGTTTAGCATGACGAATTTAGTGAAGAATTTTATAAGAAACTGCGCCCGTGTAAAGATCGAAAACAACGTCATTTCGAAAAAAAAACACGGAACATACTTCTATGATAAAAATTGAACCGTTAATGTGTATCTGACAAACATCCAAACATCTTCATTAACTTTTTCAAGTAATTTTATTTGTGGTATTATATAAAGTAAGTAGTTCTCCAAGTTTAGTCCTACGGCCCTAGTGGACTCGGGAAAAAAAGTTGGCAACTCTGATAAAAGTTATTTTAATATTTACGATTTGCATTGTTTTGCTTTGAAATACGAAAGTTGTTTTTTATTGTTCAACACATAGAATAATTTAAAATGAGACACAGAATCATATTTACTTACTATTCCTTTAGGTACATATACATGTTGGCCTATGTTACAGTTTCGTATTCTTGTTTTGTGTGTGTATCGCTGAAAACGTTTGGCAAGGACTAGGGGCTAGGGCTGATATGGCTCTGTCTTCGTTTTGTACTGGCTGCACACACACTCCACAGCGAAAAGTACTTATGTCAATATCATCACTACAAGTAAGTACCTATGCCAATATATAAAGGAATAACGTGTGTAGGAGTGTACCTTCATATCTTATTGATTTATGTAGATAGAGTTTCTTTATTGGTCAGTCTACCTAAGGACAATCATTCATTTGTTGTGTAGACACAAGTTAGTAACCTATGTGGGGTGAGCTGTTTGTTGCAGATAAAATAATGATTGTAAATTAGTATATCACCTTCAACCTCGCTTAACAACTGATATTGTAAATTGATGTTTTTGTTTGTACTTAAGTACTGAATAACGAACAAACCATAATAACAACTACAAAAAATAATCAAAATATTTTTGCAGACGGTGCTAACGGTGCGATGTTTTTGCGCAGGACATGGAAAACCAATCTTCTGTATTAATAATTGAAGGTATGCTTTTTGACACAGTTATGAATCAAGCGGCAACTCACATAATTGTGAATATATTTCCTTGGGCGAACTATCTACTTATGTAGTCACATCATATTTTATGTTTACATAACTAATGTTTACTATTCTAATTTAGTGTTGTTAAATAAAATTATTTGGAGACTGAATAATTGTCTCTAAATAAAGAAGACATAATACAACCCACAGCAAGGACTAGGCCGATGGCTTTTGTTCAGCCATAGGCATTTTTGGCAAAATAGGCATCTACTTTATTTGAACAGAAAATAATTTGATTTTGTTTTCAAACTGTAGGAAAGTTCCTGAGGCGTTTCACAAGAAGGCAGCATGAATGATGGTTCCCACATTGGTGTTACTTGGGCTATTGCTGCTGTTTACTTCTGACATCACTGCTACTACTGCTACTACTTTGTACACACTTCTACTGCTTAACGTAGAAACTGACAATTGTTCATAAAAGCTATTCATATTTTTATTAGAACACTATTGTTTGTGGTCTGCACGACAGCTATGTAAACTATTACCTTGAACATTCAATGGTGTGGAATAGGTATGGTGTCTATGTTCTCAGTGCTTCTGGCTTTTCCAATGAAGTTGTCGACTGCGTTGCTATCCAAGCTTGTCGCCTATGATAAGTTTGTTACGCTATATCTCGTATATGTGCGTTTTTGTTTTTCGTTAAAATGTCACCAAAATACCTCGTTTCTGAAATATAATGATATGTATCTTTAGTATATGTTGTAAGCACTTTTATCAGAAGATTTTTATTACTATTATTCCAAGAAATCCATCTCGCCGACTCGATAACTAAAACACCACTAATATTGATTTATCATTTAGGTTTTACACAAAATCACATTCTTACATGTTTTCGAATTATGTATGGAGATAATACGTTTAAATCCAAAAATATGTGGATCGGAAAACGAAAGCGGCCAGAAGTTTACCTTCTCTTTCAATGCGACTACTAGTAGGTTTCATGTCAGTGATCCAAACCAACAGTCACTTGTCATAATGGTTACACAATTCGAAAAAAAGGCATTTGCCCAATTTTTCATGGCATATCGTTCACTCTATGTCGTCTCAAACAGACTAGAATTGGTTTCATATGTTAGTGGAGTTACGCAATACGAAAGTCGTAAAATCAAGCAGAGTGCGGTCTAAACGAAGACAATTACTCTCGATAATTTGATAAAAATGTGTTACGCAATTAGGCTGCAGATTTCGAATTGACAGTTTGAAGTTAAGAATTGCATTAGAAACTGTATGAATCAATCTCCACAAGGCGATATCACCGCGACGATAATTTGATTGCACCGCATGACAATCGCCGCGTTTTACTCGCCCGTGGAGATGACGTCCTAAAGATAAAGCACATCATAATGTTTCCACTGCTGGGACAGAGGCCTCCTCTCGGTAAGAGGGAGTGGACCGTAATCAAACACGTGGTCCCAGTCGCGAGTTAATAAATGTCACGTCTTCAAATTTTTGGTTCTAGGACATGCCGGTTTCCACACGATGTTTCCTTTACCGTTTTTTTTTTAATAGAAGTAAAGCGCCTTCCTGGGTTCGAATAACTCGTAAGTCGTGGTCGTTACAACTGGGCCACCCGTGGAAGCCGAAGATACAAAGCCCGCGTAATTCAATTTTCTTTGTTAAAACGTAAGTTTAATTTCTACTAATTAGATTTTGACAAATTCTCAAATTTAAATTCACAATTCAGAAACCGCAAAAGTAACTCAAATCGAAATCTAAGTAGGACATTATTTAACAAATTATAACAAGTAAAGTAAAACACAATTTGCCTACCTTTGTAACACCCATTCTGTGAAAGTATTTAGTTAAAGTAATCACTAACTGTAAATATGGCTGTTCTGAGTTTAGAAAGGCATTTTAACTGCATTGGATAGGAGATATCAATCAGCAGCTCAGTGTAAATAAAAGCCGCGCTAAAGCTGATGATTGACTGAATGTTTGCATTGCGTGGTACAACTGTGCAATAATAGGCCGTAGGCATACAAACACTGTTTAGTGCCGAACTAATTTTAGCTAAATTTTGTTAGGTGTCAATACTACCAATTGTATGTTGCTAATTCGAAAAAAGAGATGGCAATGTAAAGATAAAAGAAAAAAATCTGTGTGTTAAAATTTACTTGAATGGACAACACATTTACACCATTCTTGATTACAACAGTAATGAAGATCTTAGAAATATAGACCTGTTGACAAATATGATCGATAAGTCAGTAAGTAGCAGACATAGCCATAAATCTATTCAGGCTAAGTTAGAAACTCGTAAAGCAGGAATAATCCTTTGCAAATCGTTCACATTCATTGAGAGACGTTAGACATAACCTCACCAGCATTAACTAACGAACTGTCACTACCCACACTCTAAATTAAGATAGATCCAAACGCCCACCGTCGTTTTATATTTTCTACCAAAGCGGGCACATTTTATTTTTGGAGTTGGCGTTTAATACTTTTTGTCAATCCACCGTCCAATATGAATTCCTCTTAGCAAGGCAGGATGTCTGGATGATTCACGAGCTTTGGTGACTAATTATAAAAGCGGGGTTAGCTTTGTGTCTTTTAAAGTTCTAATATTATTTCTGTGAAATATAAACGCGTAAGTAGTTGCAGTTAAAAGCTGTGTGCGAATGTGAACCTTGTTCGTGAATCATGGAGATATTAAATGGTGTGACAGTAAAAAGATGTTCATAACGGT
This sequence comes from Dasypolia templi, assembly GCA_963555695.1. Taxonomy (NCBI): domain Eukaryota; kingdom Metazoa; phylum Arthropoda; class Insecta; order Lepidoptera; family Noctuidae; genus Dasypolia; species Dasypolia templi. The sequence continues at coordinate 3,612,341 of OY743146.1, read as the reverse complement.
TTTGTTCGATAATTGAAGAATTTGTTCAATGTGCACTACGCTAATGTATGCATTCTGTCAAAATGAATTGGAAGGATTAAATTTTGTTTGGATCATGATCGTATTTCTTATTTTTTTTTTTAATTCAAAAACGCGTTCAAGAGCTGTCAGTATGAAAATTGTTATGGAATATTGTCATTCTTTTGAAACAGGGTTGATTCTTTAGTTAAAGATATGACCGTTTTGATAATTAAGGATTAAGTAAGTCACAATATTTTCATTGTGAAAGCCGTTGTCACTTCAATTTACTTTCAAATGTTAAAAGAAGCAGCCGACGACGCTGTAGAAATGCTGCTATTATTTCTTATTGAATTGACAATTTTATTTTTCCATCCTCTCTCCTTTTATTTCCACTATGGGCAACGTGAGCATGACAGTAAAAAAATCAAGTGCTGTATAAAATATTATTGTCTTTAACATTTGACGTTTCTGCAGTCACACTGCTTTAATTCAATGTCCTGAAAATATTTAAGATCCCATTAAACAAAATAGAGACACCCTATATAATATGTTATTTTTAGGATTCCGTTCGTCCGAATGAAAAAACGGAACCCTGATAGGGTTTTTATTTTATTTTATTCGGGAAACTTACACCTAACTTAAACATAAGAAATTGAAGTCCATTTACAAGTTTTCTCTCATAATTGAGAACGCTGTCTGTCTGTCACATCCAATTTACTCCAAATCCAATGGACCAATTAAGTTGAAATTTAGGATACATAAGATTCTGTGACCCAAACACGGATGTCACGTAAATATATCAATTTTGAATATTTGGGAGGCAAATAGGAAAAAAAGGGTTATAAAAACTTTACCGTATGACATATCAAATGAAAGGGCTCTTACTGTGAGGTTCTCAAATATTTTAACATAACATATTACCAATCCTACCTTTACTCCGAAACTAATTAGTCTTCAATTTTGAAACAAAAAATACAGAAAGTTTCTTAGAATTATGGATTACAGAAAATACTTTGAGAAGTCTGTGTCTTGAAATAACAGACTAAATCTTTCTTTAATGTTAAGTTTGTTCATAGTTTCAATTCATTCCATCTACGCAACCTTTCATTATGCGTTCGACACACACTTAGCCGGTTTTTTTTTAATTTTATTCCATAATTTCAGAATATTCAAATTGGTTGAAACTTTGTTCTCAAAGATCGTTATAGTCACCGAGGACAAAGTTGAATCATTCCATTTTAATTATGATTACAATTTTCATCGTTAAAATGGAATGATATTTTTTTGTCAATCTAATCAGCACAGTGCTCTTCTCAACATAGTTCTTTTTGTTTCCTATCCAGATACACCCAGTCTACAGCCGTTTTCAGGGCAACGGTCCATTTTTTCTTTACTTCTTAATTGAATTTAACATCTTTAACATCAACCAAATAGCCCAACGAAATCATAAGAACCAGTAGCTTTCTCGTTTCTCTTAATCCTTCGCAATCTCGAGAAAATATTATGAAAGGAAGGAGAATGAAGCTAATTTGAAATTTTACGAGGAGAGCGCTCTATTCATATATCACGTGTTATAATGCTAGTGAGAATTTTAAAGTACTATGTTCTTAACTTGGAATTGGAGCTCTCAGTGCTTAAGAACGTCTTAGTTGGTTCTTGAATGATTTATGGTTGTCAATGCGGGCTTAAATTAAAGGTTTTTTTGGTGCTTTTAAGAATGGATGGTGGATGGATGGTTGATTTTTGCTCATTTCAGGGCATATGAAAGGACCTGTTTGAAAAGTTAATACTGTAAATAAATGTATGACTCGAAATAGTATATTTGTTAAATTCGATGTTAATATTAAACATGAGTCAGTGTGGCCAAAAATTATATAAATAAAATAAAATACCTCTGCTTTTATTATTTTGAATAATAATGCGTCTTCTATCTTATTTCAACGCTAATTAACAAAGTTATTCCTAAGTACAGTTAAAAATAATTGTTTTTAGATTGCAAATTGTTGCCCTTAATATGCCATATCATATTACCCTTATAATGGACTATATGAACACATAATTTAATTAGATAAGAAAGATTACCATCCCGTACCACACCATGTGTGACGTCATAATGGAAAGGTGACTCACTTTATGACCGCAAGGATGCGTTCAACGATACTAATTGAAAAATGTTTACCTTCTACATTGAACGTATGAAATTACTAAGTTACCCACATACTGTGATCACAGTATGTAGGGGATTTTTCGTCGTATCGATGATTCCACATACCTATATAAGTTTTTACTAAATCTTAACCGCGTCGAGCAAGTCCGTCTAAGCAGACGACAACCTCATAGGTTGACCTGCGAGATGCCATTTATAAAAAAAAAAAAAATAACCGCGTCGACAGCGTTATCATTGGCCTCACAAAGGTCTTTCAGGTTTTGTTGCACAGAGAGCACGAAACTAGGCGAGGCATCGTTTGATGGTATATAATGTTTGTATAAACATTTAGAAATAAGTATAATGTATTTAATATCTTTTCGTTTGTTGCAGCGATTGATGTCATCATATCAACGCCGGCAGTTGCTGAGAACCAGCGCTAGGGCTGGTCGCATATTTTCCCCCAACTTGTTCTTCTTTGTGTTTATGCTCTTTCTCTGCGTCATGTTTACCGCAAATAATGAATGAATGAATGAAATGCACCGACCCCAGCGTGGTTTGACCAGACTCGATTAATCGAATGAACCCCAAGATTTGCACTAGTCCCTGAAGCCTCATGCTTCATGGTGCTACAAATACCATTGCATATCAAGGAGTAGACCGGGGGGCACTGTAATGGTAGGGATGACGTGCCCTTAGGATAGGAAGGATAATAAGAGCCTACGGGGTATGCACCCTAACGTAAGCATGGGATTAGTGGAGAGGCGGGTGATATTTGTCTATGGGAGGGCATCTTTTAACGACGTCGCAGCAGGGTTGACTCAAGTCGAGCTTCATCGGTGAATCTTTAAGCGGGGTTCAGCTGGTTTCTCGGCTCTTTTCTATGGCACTGCTCTGCTGTGGTAAATGTTACTGTTCTTTTCAATGTCTTCGTCTGAGTTGTCGCTACTAACCGTTCCGGTTTTTGCACATCTCCTTAGCAGCGTTCTTGATCTTCCACCCTGTCGATCCAAGAATTGAATCCCTTGTCGAAATATTTTAAGTCTTGAGCTATCGTTCGGGTTTCAAATGTTGTTATTCTAATTATCCAAAGTTGAATGGGCACTGTTGGGAATCGAAACCAACACAACACATTGGGCATGGTCTGCACGCGCAGGCCGCGTGTTTAGCGCGTCGCGGCGACTACACGGTTCGGCCCGATGACCACTCGCTTCTGCTGACTTCACCGCGACGGACGATACTCCTCTTACTTTAGGTTCGTTATTAGCTGTTTGTCCTGTACTGTTGTATATTAAGCTCGTCATTAAACCCTTGCCTTAAATACAGTAGTCCACGCTTTAGATGATCCTCGAGCTAACATTGGTCCTTCAAGGATCTCGCCGTCTCAATTTCAAAAGGAACAGTCTCAAAAATAAACTTCGAACTCGAGGCTCTTCAGTTGCGTTCTTCAGCGGGGACAGCTCCAGCAGGAATCGTCGATGCCTCGTTGAAGAAGCTTCGCGTAGCACTGCACACGCCCAGAGGACGAAGTCAGGTGACGAAGTCGGGCCAAGGAGAACTAAAAGAGTGTTTTCATTTATCTTCAAGTCTTTCAGTGGCAATAATTCTTATTCGTAGCCTCATATTTATCTAAAGTCACTTATATGTTTATAAAGCTAAAATATAACGGTTAGGATAATCCATCTGTTTACGCCATTCCTTCACTTCACTATAACAGCTGATAACTCGGCGACGTGATTCCTTGTTATCTTCGCATCAGCTGTTCCTTAATTCGCACCTAGTCAGTCATAATCATAACTCATTAGCTAGTTATATTTCGTTTTGATATTATAAACTGTTTTGTTTTGTCTTCTCTAATATTTTTTTCTTCGAGTTTGCTGCTGGTGCTGCTATGAGTCGCTATAATCGTAATCATGCATCTTTATTTATCTCAACATCATATTGCAGGCACTGATTATTAGAATGTACAATCTTAAATAGAGAAAGGTGTCCGGCGTCATGTTTACCGCAAATAAACGTATTTATTTCTTTTACTAATTTGGAATAGGAGTCATTCTCCTAAAATTCAGTCATGTATGAATATAGCTTAAAACTATGTTAGTAGCACTTCCTACTTTCACTAGCTTGTTCTTGTGCTGTTCTGTGGTACTTGTCCGCGGAAGCGACGGAACACCACGTCCTGCGGCCAAAAGTCTTCTTCCATGACGACGGGCAGATAACAATTCGGTCGCGCACCACGAACGCCTTGATGTTGACGAGTTGATTTGTCGTTAATGTCATTACTACTGTAGAGGTAACCCAGTGGTATCAGCCTCGACAAACGAGTTATAGGTCATCAGTCTCATTCACATGCCATTCTGTCGTCATCATAGTAGTAATCCTTTTTCTAGCCAAATTATCTTCACAAAATCCGCAGTTACTTTGGTCTTCTCCTACTCTTATAACCGGCCACATTCATATTCAAAACATTCCTCATGATATGGTAATGTTTGTAATAACAATATTAATGTTAACACCAAGAGTTTTGAGCCGATTATTCGATAATTCTAATTTAATTATTACCAAGTCTAATGACTACAATGAAGCTTAGGCCGCATAGTCCTTCAATTGTTAATTTAAGCACTTATTGGATTAGTTTACATGATTGAACAGAATTAGTAATTTGGCATGCGTTGAGACGTAATAGGCTTATTACTGAATTGTGTAGTCCATACCATACGGTACGTATGTTATCTACTGAAAATAATTAATCTACTATATCTGACCCAGGGTACCTATGGTCTGTTCCAAATAATCTGATGAAAGTGTTAACAAACCCTGTTCAGGTTAAATCCTTGCGCAATCACTTATTTTAAAAATAACATATTCATCGGTATGTGGAAGGTTTTAATTTCATATCTCACCACTGTTTCCAACAATATTTGTTTGCCATCATAATCATTTATTTGTCAGAATATGGTACATTATATGGTCTTAAAGATTAGTCAATGGTCACATTCTGCCGTGTGGCGCGCAAATATTTTTATAACATTGATATTTACTTATAACATTTTAAATTGTTTTAGAAAAATCATTTACAAAAATAGAGGTTTTAAATTTATGTTCGTTTTGTCAAATGAAAATAACCTTCAAGATCATCTAACTAGAATTTCGGGTTTAAATGTTCAAGTTATTAAATCAAAACACTTAATTTGTAAGTTGGACAACAAATTGGAATCCACAGGTATTTACGTTTTCTCATCCAAATGTTTATTGTATCTATTGGTTCTTATCCATTTTGTGTGTGTTTATTGTTGTATCCAACGTTTAATTCTATGTTTTGTAAGTGTACCTATGGGCAGAAAGTCTGAAATAAACGTTTTATTATTATTATTGTTTACATTTCATCAGAGAATTTTGAAACAGAGTATACACGGCAGCCGACTACCATATAGTTTGAACGTGTGCGCTCACGTTCGCACGGACGTTACAATATCGCGGCGGGCTTTTGGAACACACTGTTAGATTTTCAATTCTCGGCGCTTAGTAGACCGTTGAAAATCCAATGCGCGATAAAATCCCGCCACGACTTTTTTTTAAGTCTAAAAGACCCGTAACTATTATAACCAGCCAAAATCAAAAACTTAAAGTCAAATAACCATTCGAATTCAAGAACTACTAAGTATCGTTTTCTCAGTTCTTCAAAGACGGTTTTTAAGGCCAGTCGAATAAAAGTTTTTCAGACTTTAGTTAAGTTAGAGTAAATAAAGTGGCATTAGAAGTTAAATTTAAATGGTCTTAAAAATAATATTTTAAACTTAGCCCATTTAACGTGGGTGCTCCAAAAAGGTCAAAAGCCGAAACTGTGACCTTTCCTTTTAAGGCAATTAGCATAATTAATTTACCTTTTGTTTATATAACTGTGATAAGATAATTAAGAGCAATCTAAGCTTTCTTTTTTAAAGTCTTTTTAAACATTATTTATTTGTACTTTTATTGTTCGGTGTATAGTTTACACTGATTTTTGTTGAGTTATGAATAACATATTGCTTAATTGAAAAGGAATAAAATAATAAGAATTCACTCTCATTCTCTCATGCGTCCGTTATTCTTAAACTCTCCGTTTGTGTGTTAGTGTACCTACTTATAACTTGTACATCCGATGTACAGTCATAAAATATATTATTTATCAAATTGACACCCATCGTCAATTGACAGTTTTGAATATGACAGATTTGAATATGACTGTTGGTCTAGGTTTTGGTCCATATCTATTTATGGGTGTCTCTGCGTTACCCAGGTGGATGAATGGTGATAAAAATATGTAAAGCATTAATTTCGACTCTGTGCATTTTGTGTGCCTGAAGTATATAAGTGTTATGTTTGTGCTCAAAATTACGGCAGCCACAATGTACTTCCGCCCTATTCACCTAATGAGTCATGATACATGACCGCACATAATAGCACGCACGCCAACCCTTCTGGATTTAATATCGATGGTAGTAATTAAATTTAAATTTGGTTAGTAAATGTGGGGTTGTGGGTCATATGCACGCGACAGTGATCAATCTCGAATAATTATTATGATTCTAATTTAATAACCAACGAAAAATGTCTACGCAGAAATAATTATAACGTTTAAAATCGAACGCTGATTTCATGTTTACAATTTACACACTGGTGAAAAAGTTTTCCAGTATTACTGTCTCTGTATCAACAATCGACTTCCACTGAACTCAACCTACTTCACCCAGAATTGAATTCCAACACTATCAACCCAACTTCTCCGAGTTCTTGAAACAAGGAAGCAAGAGTATCTAAACAAAGGCTACTTTTTCTTGCATCGCGTAAAGCAAGCATAATTTTTTACAAGACGACTACTGTACATCGCGTAAACTTCGAAAAGTTTCGCGTGACAAACAAAACGAAACAAGTTCCCGTCGAGGTTGTGGTACAAGTTATAAGCCACAAGCGGCACAAACGAAAATGAAACGTGCGCGGTCTGAAACGAAGTTCCTTACGCGATACTCGCACGCACACACACTCGTATATAATAGAAAGAGACAGAGAGAGAGATAGAGTGAAAGTGAATTTACTAAGTGGTTTTAATATTAAAGCCGCTTAGTAAATTCACTTTCTAAAAACAAAAAATAATTATAGTAGATGGTTCTATATAGAACCATCTACTATATGTTTTTAAAAGCTCTCATAAAGTGATCGCCATCTTAGATTTTCAGTTTTGATCCTGACCAAGCCGCGTTATAGAACTTCGTTCCAAACGCAAACTTGTGATTTGCATGGCCTGTATTCTTCGTGTCCACTGATTTGACTAAAATAGAAGTATGGAAGAAAACACACGTTGCTTCGACCCCAAAATTAATTGGGACAGGAGAAAGCTAATGATTCTGTCACGGCGTTATACTTACTTATAGGTATTAAGATTTTACGAGTTAACAACATTCAATAAAAAAATACTACTGTCTCTTGGTAAGAAATGGTATGGTCTCAGGATTTTACGAGGTGAGAATGGAAAATCAAAACTGGTTAGTTTTTAGCAAATTAAAGAAATCAACGGCAAAGCAGCATCAGAAATATAATAATATGATTTTTTGATTCTCTTACTACACTAAAACACGGTTACAGTTACTAGGCTTATTTCATGAATTCTACAATCTAATCTAACATTACACATAAACATAACATCACGCCTGCAATCCCAGAAGGGGCAGAAGTGTACCTATAGTCCCACCCACATTTCGCCAGTTATGTTTAAGTCCTATGTTATAGGGGGCGAGCCTATTGCCATCAACCGGGCAGAAATCCAGACTCCGGGCTGGTACTGAGAAATTATAGATAGAAAAACCCATTATAACTTTGCCCGACCTGGGAATCGAACCCACGACCTAATGCTTAGCAGTAGCTCTTGCGACCACTAGACCAACGAAGCAGTCAAATCGTCGATTTAATCTAAATATGTAAATATTAATACCCAGCCAACATCCCGCCTCCAGTCTTACTTTACACCACACCATCTTCAAGAAGGTAAATAAAATTACCTACAGACTGTACCGTCTGAAAGAGTCACGTTCCTCCATGGTAATGGATTACGTGACCCCGTCTTAGAGCACAGAGTTCTATAGAGTCGAATAAACGGGGATTATAGAGCATGTCCCACTTTTAAAGTACGTATTGTTCGGAGGGATTAATAAAGCTTCTAATGAAAGGCGTATGTATTTCTTTGTTCTTGTTTTTTGGAGTGTCTTGTTTCGTGATTACTTACGCGTGTTTAGGATTTAATTATTTTGTGCGTGTTTTTTTTTGCGATGACTAAATTAGCATCATTTTTACTTGTAATATTTTCTGTTCCAATGATTAGAGATGTAATTCGGTGAAGCCCTTGGCTTTGTTCTTTGTTTTATCTTGTTTAAATCTGGACAGAAACACAAAAAAAAAAAAAAAAGTTATGTGAGTTTCGCATGATACGATTTGTGATAACATAAAGTCTTCTTCCCGGTACAATTAAGTCATTTTATCTTTTGATTTCAATGTCAACAGCTGCTGTTCTTAACAAAATGTCATTACAAAACCAAAAGACTGAACACTGAACAATATGTACGTCAGTTTTGCGGGCGGTAACCAAAGGGCGGGTACATTGATTTCTCTCAAAACTGGGTAAAGTTTAGGGTACAAATGAGTGCAACCCCAACTCGTTATCAAAAGTTATGAGCACAAATTTATACAGACAACTCGTTCATAAAATGTGGCAAACTTTTGTTTCAGATTGTATTTGAAATGCCAATTAGACGAAGGAAATTAGAAATTAACGAAGAAAATTTTACGATTAAAAGCAGTTTTTGTTGAGCTAAATAATTTTAGACAAGAAAACCTGTTTGATGAAGAGATTTCCTTGAGATTTATCTATACAGTAGCAAAATTATTGTGCACTAATGGATTTGTATATTTATGAAATTTTCTAAACTAGAGCAGTTGATTTTGCATTGCCAAACTTATTTTAACGGACGAAAGTGGTATTGGCTGACCTTAGACAAATAATGGAAGTCGGACCTATGGCTTCAGGAGCTACCGTCACCTAACATAGGCACTATGCTGTGTAACACCACTTTCCGGCTCGCTACAAGTCTGCCTGGGTGCTCCTTGCGAGGCTCCATATCGCTGTCAGTGCGGTGAAGCAGTCGAACGCCTCGGACACCACGGCCTTGCCTGCAGCAAGAGCGTTGGTCGGTTGATACGGCACGCCAGTATTAAATACATCATCCATCGGGCTTTTGTTACCAGGGTGCCAGCTGTTTTAGAACCCAATGGTTTGGCACGCGAACATGGTAAGAGACCAGATGGAATGACAGTAATGCCTTGGATGTTGGGTAGGCCTTTGGTGTGGGATGCAACCTGTGTTGACACTCTCGCGCCATTCCATATTCCTGGCACGGCGGGCTGCTGCAGGTGCAAAAGTATAATCAGGCTATAATGTTCCCACTGTTGGGATACAGGCCTCCTCTCGGTGAGAGGGAATTCGCCGTAATCCACCACGTAGGCCCAGCGCGGGTTGGTAGATGTCACATGTTTTCGAATTTTTGGTTCTAGGACATGCCGGTTTCCCTACGATGCTTTCCTTCACCGTTTTGAGAGCAATGATTATGAAACAATTAACACTAAGTAAAGCTCCTGTCTAGGTTTGAACCTACGACCTACAACTCGTAAGCCGCGGCCGTTACCACTGGGCTACCACTGCACTGCTGCTGAAGGTGCAGAAAACTTAGAACGGCGCAAATTTATAGTAACCTTATTGTGAGCTATATGTTTGAGTCGTTTGGGGTTGGAACACTAGGACAAGTGGGGTCCAAGTGCTCATCGAGTATTTCAGGACATCGTCAAGCGTTTGGTCGACCCTGCACGTGACAAGAGGCTGGCCTATTTTTAGGTCAAAGAATCACCATTGCCATCCAACGTGGCAACGTTGACAGACTGACAGCTATGCGGACGAATTTTATTTATTCGCTTGTCCTTTGCCTTGGCCAATGAGATCGTCTTAATTTACTAACTCAGTGCAGAAGTATGTTCAAAGCGTTAATTAGCGTTATAGTCAGTGGCCAAAAATAAATCAAGGGTATGTCAGTCGAATTCCTTGACGCTGCATTGTGTTATGTCTTGCCTTGCTGTGGCGTTTGTTTTGCGTGGATACGGTCGACGAAGAAATGTATCAAAAAGGCAATGTAATTCGAAGATTGTTCAGGTGTTTATGTCTTCACAAAGGATAATCAAAACGTCAAATTAATAATGTTTGCGATTCAACAACCAGCTATAGCCTATAATAATACTGTTCACAAGCAGCAATCATTTGATAGGTTGAACCATTATCATAGAGTTGATACTTCAAAACAAACTGAATTATATTACGCCCAGATTATGAGTTCTTTTTGCAACTTAGCTGCAGTTCCTAATGAGAACATGTTTGTGACCATAAAGCTTGGAAAATATTTCCTCTGCCGAAAACCTTCCATATTTTTTTCTATATTTATAATGCAGATGCTTTACCAATGAAAGAAGAATGCCCATTTTTCATCTGACTATTTATCCCCTCAACTGACAATCCCCAATTACGTCACTTTACTAAACTTGTTCAGCTCCGCGCGAGTGAAATAGCGCGGTTTCTACGCGTTCACTAAAATGTCTATATCTCAGAAAATACGCATTGTAGCTCTAGAAACTGTATGTCATTGAAATTGATATGAAATATGCTATCTGAAAATACATGGTTTAGTATAGTTTTACCTTGTATTTTATTGTTAATTCGTAGTTGAAAGTAAGGTGAGCGACTTTTTCCCAATTTTTCGTACAAAAGACGCCATAATTATAAAAATAACGCACTTTTTCCAAAAAATATTGTAGTCTATACTTAAAAACATATCATTTTACAATAATCAATCATAATAACAGACATCTCCATCCATTTATTTCATAAGATAAGCTTATCAATAGCATGCCTCCGATCGCCGACCCGGGCGGCGAACAAAAAAAAAGAGTATGTTTACACATTCATTACGGGAACTCTGTAAGCCAGGTGGTTTAGGTTATTATCTTATTACGTTGTTTGGTACACAAACATAATACAGACAAAGTTTTAGCTGTAACAAAGGTTAAGTTTACGATTAATGAGCAAAAATACAAGCCCTTGAAAATAGGTGCTAAAAAAGAACCTCTTATACTTTGAATCGTAGAGCAATTATTATTGAATTTATTTTAAATATAAATTTACCATCTACATTATGATGATATTTCCTAATAGAAAAACATAAGACAATAGCATGTTGCCTAACAAAAACAGTAAGCAAACCAACAATTAAAACAATCAATTTATTGCGAAAAAACTGTCGTTAATTTAAAAAAAAAATGCCAGCAGCAACCTAATAGCAACCTTAAACTAATAGTTTTAAAGTTCATTGTCAATTTGAAAGACCCCAACAACCTAAAAGCAACGTTATCACAATAGTTATAAAGATCAAAAAGGACCGTACCAAAAAAACAAGATGGCGATTTTTAATATTCCCATTCTGTCACACCGACTCAATGAGTTCGATCTTTGTTTACAAGCGCACTTCAGAAAGTGGAACATTCCCGAGAAAAAATGTATGGAGATGTTTGACATGTCATGTCATATGCCTTTGCCATTCTATTTCCTACACTCTGTGTAAGTTAGAGCAGGAAAGGTATACTCTAGACAGGCAATATTTCCCATTAAATCCGACATGCGTCATTCTGACTCAATGAGTCGACTGACAGTGTTGATTTTTTTTGGCGGGGCTCAATGAGTGGGCTTAACACTCCAGGGATAGAAATAAATTTAATCTTAAAATTAAGCTAATTGAATTGTATATTAATTACGCTTATCACAATTTTAAAATAAACGCAGGAAAATATTAAATAATGAATGTTTAAAATATTTCTTGTAGCTTATTCTACGTTAAGGGCAAACATATCACTATGTTTTGAACGCATCTCCACTACCCTTTTTTTACGACGTTCCGTTTTACATACATTTACTCGACTTTATTCAACTCTTTTTTCTGAGTTTCATTCATTATTTTACGTTTGTAGTCTTTGTACAATACAGATAAATTAAAAATAACATAATAATTAAATTAATTATACATGCAATAGGTAATGGAGTTCGCACAATTGAAATGGATTGTTTCGACAC